>KZ506153.1:259483-296749 GCA_002844005.1 Limosa lapponica baueri | reverse complement strand
GCATTTGGGGTACTCTTTACATTTTGTTTTCCAAGTCGTATGTGGGTTTTTTTTAGAGCTGCTTTGTAGCTATTTAGTCTTTTTTTTTCATGGTGTATACAGGGGCCAAAACAGTTGACAGCACAATATAGTGACATAACAGGGATTAAAATAGATGATTCTCTTGCTATGTACTTCAGTCTCCAGTGAGAATATGTCTTTTGGCAGAGCCTGATTTGCAGATCAGCTGATCGCTGGTTGGGATGTTCTATCCCCCTTTTGAATGAGGTGGGATAGAATTAAGAAGGAAGAAATTTAGCTTTGCTTCTTGCTAATGTGTTGAACGTGTTACTGGAGGACGCTGAAAAAGGTATTATTTTCTGCTGTGCTATTATACTTATAAATACGTTTCTGATATTCTGTTTACCACTGACATTATATTAACAGATGATAGTGTTGTATTTCAATAAATAAATATTTAAATATGTCTCTAAATACTCATACAAGACTGTTCACAATAGTATCAGAACACCTTACAAAGGCTGTTTCAAGTGAAGATAATTAAGCAGGTAATTATTTTCAGCTTTGTCAAAATAAACTGCAATTTGGAATCTGGGTGAGTTTATTAAAATCTCATCGCATTTTACTTTTGAAGTTCTGTTTATTTGGCATTGTTCCCTTACTCATTGATGTTTGCAGCTAGTGTTGGGCTCGCCTCACCCAATTCAAGACAAAGCTCCCATTAGAGTGAGATTGATGGGCTGTTGAAACCTGTGCATTTATTTCCCTATGGGGCAGTTTAGACCGAAGTCTGAAACTAAGAGCTCTGTACTGAACCTGACAGAAGTCTGCTCTTCCCACAGCTGAAACTGTGATAGTGAGTTCTTATGAAGGTCAGATTTTTGTTAGACTTTCGCTTTATTGTAAGTCTTTCAGACATGTTAGTTATTATTCTCAAATTCTATGAGTGTTACATTTTATGTAAAAAACACTTAAGCAGGGGTCTTCAAATCAGTGATGTTAAAGTGGTGATGGAGAGGGGCACCAGGCCTATTCTGAAAAGCCAGAAAGTATAATTCTACTGAAAGCAGATAGCAATTACTAATGAGTGTCTGCCTCTCAAGATTAAAGATGTAGAGGGGGTACATTTATTGCAGTACAGCACTGCAGTTTTATGGCTGAAAAAGAGACAGGGCAAATTAAGAGTAGCTACACACACTGAGCTCTTCATTGATCCAACAACAAGATTTAGTAACCACAGCAACTCTTAGTTGATCTAAACCAAATAGGCCTTAATTAGATTGTTCCCATTCCCACCCCCCCATCCCTACCCTCCACGCCCCCTTATGCTCACTTTTACTGTAATGGGGAGCGGAAAGGAGTTGGAAACAGATCTGAAAATTATAATCTAAAATGCTGGCTGAAATCAATGATAGTTAAATAATGAGTAACTATTTTGGTTTTTATTTTGTTTTGCAAGGAAGGAGTATTTGCCTTTCTTAGCACTTAAAAGAAGCAATGGCATAAATGGCATCCATTCCGGTGTCCCACATAACCTCCATCTGTAACGCGTAAAAGCATTCTGACAGCTGAAGAAACACATGGCATCCTTTACAAACTGAAGAGACCTCTCAAGATGTGAAATGGGATACCAACTCCTTTCCTTATTCTATAAAGTAGCAATGCCAAACAGGACTTGGTTTATAAAGACCAGGAATGCTTATGGGCTTCTGGAAGGGCCACATTTTTATTTGTAAGCTAATTTTCTCCGTGATAGAGATATTATTTTGTGTCAAAACAACTGTTGTGTGTCTACTGGCCCTGCAAAGAAAGGGCCTGCTTTGTTCAGGGCATGGGATCACTCTTTCTCTGGCATTGTTTTATGTATTTAATGTATTAAATTTTTAGCTTAAGCTTCTTCCTCTCACTGCAAGAGCTTGGGTAGCCAGCCTCATTCTCTTCATCTCCTCACATTTGGTATAAAAGAAAAGGAGAGATGGGCCAACAGGGTAAAGACTTGGTCACTGAGCTAGAGTGGCTCTAAGTTGGGCCAGGGGACAAAAGCAAGTGATAATGAGTTCAGAGACTGCTCATGCTCTTTCTTCTCATCTTTTCTGCCTTCCCAACCTGAGCCAAACATAACTGAATGTAATGTTGATCGAGTTCAGTATGTCCAAATTTTCATAAATATTTGTGTTATTGCATTTAATTCTGAACATGTTTTCTACACTTCAAATGAGTATTATTAAAAGGCAAGTATATTTCAACACTCATCCTCTGATAGCTGAGTAAGGTATGTCACTTAATGTAGTATGTGTATAGTAACACTGACAGGAACAAAGTAAGACGAGGTGCAGAAGCTGTTAGGTATTCAGAGCTTGTCACGAATCTTAAAGTACCCAACAGTTTTCAATGATCAAAGAAATGCACTTTATTTATAAGCAGAAATGAAAGAACCATCACTGTAGCACAAAGGCAACTCTGGATAACTGGTTGCTATGCTATGATAAAAAAAAAAAAAACAACACTCTGGGGGATTTTTAAATTAACAGCCTGTCTGATGCTAAATGTTCCAAGTACACCCAATTGCTGAGCAGATCTGTAATAATATACCATTGATCATAACAATAGGTAATGGCAATATAGTGGTGCAGTGAGTGGTTAAAAAAAAGCCACCAGCTGTCAATTGCTTTATTTGTATTTTCTAGCTTTTATAATTCTGTTTGAAACTCTTAGAACACAGTAATTAATTTGTTTTTCTTCTGCTTTTTTCTCTTCTCTTATTTGTCAAACTGTTTTCTCTTGTCTCCTTCTAACTCCCAGTGCAACTGAATTTGACATCATTCTGCTTCTTACACATCCTCATTTGTACAGAAAACTCCATGATGTTAGAAAGGCCTTTGAAAAAAAAGAAAACCAACACTTTTAAAAGGAAATGTTAAGCTCCTCACGTTGCTTTCTTGGTTATTCAGAAACAGTTACTATTTATTAATTAATCTTAAATAATTCAGCAAAATCTTAAAAGTTAACAATTTACATTATACTGCTAAAATCATTAAATTTCAAAGAATGCCTTGTAGATTGACTGCAGTTGTAAAACATTAGCTTACTCTAGAGTAAATGTATGTTCAGGATTCTACATTAAAGACATTGTTTTTTTGAGGTGATGACCTTACCAGGATTGCCAGACTGCAATGAATATAATTGGGGAAATAAGTTTCTTTACTACTCCATCAATAACAGAATTTTCCAATTGAAGTTCAATAATTCTGGTTGTTGCTGCTGTATGAATAATCTAGTGCAGGGTAACAAAACTCTCATTGAAGCAATTTATACTGAATGTATGACTTCACAAGAAAGGTCATATGGGTCTTGCTTCTATGGAAGAAGCTCATTGCTTCTGGAAGTTCCCCAACCCAATTAGAATTTTCCTCCTTTAACTGTTTGAAAATCCTTTCAAAAAGCTTAGATTGCATTCAGTTTTACTCAGTTTTCTTCATACCTATGCCACCTTTTATTTTAGTCTAACTAAACCTTACTCTTTGGTTACACGGATCATCTTGTGGTACGTCCTAAGATAACTTCCTTCTTGGAAACCTCTTTTATCGGCATTTGTGGGATGCTTCCTCATTCCTACTGACATTCATAATCAAAATAATGCCTCATAGATCCAGATGTGGGCCTGATTTGAGCACCACATACAACCCACATAAAAAAGAAACTATTCAGACTTAGTTTCCTGAATCTATTTCTAAAGACTCTTTGCCTCCCTTCAGAAATTTAAGGCTTTCAGAATATGGGAGGTATTGAACCAAAACTTCTGTTTGTACTATGTCAAATTTAACTACCCAAGAAATCACTTGTGTTATTACTGCTTGAAAAGTTTTAAGCGCTTGCTACACATCTGTCAAACAGATTGGAATATTTGTTTTGAAGAAAACATGGCCTGGTGGATAGCGGTTTGCAATGTAGGAACCTCGGAGTCAGGTCTCTGATCTTTCGTGTTCAAGATACTCTCTGCTTTACACAAGGGACTTGCATGTAGGTCTCTGCTGTCTTTGACCCCGACTCCATGAGATTTTCCGTCAGGGTGCCTCAAGGACTGGCTGGCTGCTGCCCAATATGTTCAGCATGGAGGAAACCTCACCAGCTGGGGTCTGCAAGGGACCAAGGCAGACCCAGGGTTGGCAGCCAGGGTCAGCCAAGAGACCCCATCGCCAGTCACACATACTGAAGATTTATTAGGAACTTGCTTGTAACAGAAATTGATCCATTTATCAGCAGGTCTATTTTACTATAAGATTTGACCAAGAATATGAAAGGCTCCCTGTCCACAGGTGTGAAGTATTTCAGATTTTCTTTTCCATGTTGAGATTGTGGACTCAGTGACCTTATCTGCACGATCCCCTGCATTTATGGAACTTTAGTTTGGTTTCTTGAAAACCGAAAATTTCTTTTACCATCTCCATTTTTTTTTATCCCATATTCCAAGGAGTATTTGAACCTCTAGACTTTAAAGTGAAAAGTGATAAAGCAGATGAGCAAGGCAGTGTTTTTTTATTCAAAGGCAGAAGAAGAATTCTTAGCTTTTGTACAATATGGCCATTGATACTAATGGACAAAATCTCTTCATAAAGAATTCCAGCTAGGAAGAAAACTTGTCTGAACACAACTATGTCATTTTCATCTAATCCAGCCTTGGAACTTGGTCACTGACACACATGAAGTCCAAGCTCTGAAAATATTTCTGTGAATAAAAGTGATTAAGTTGCTGCTGAAATCTTTTCTCCAGTTGCACAAAAGCTTTTATTTAGATATTAACAGCCATAGCAGTCATGTATCTTACTGATAAACACGATTGTTGGTCATAACAAGTCTGACAGGAATCACTGGTTCTGTGAAATTAGTATTTGCCCTATCAAGCAGAACCATAGCTATGTATTTGTTAAGCAAAGAGTGTATGATGGTACTATTTTTTAGTGGGGAGGGACTAGTGCAGATACAGTTATCCTCTTTTCTCTGAAAAAAAAAAAAAAAACTGAATTGATGGAGAAGCAATGGCTCAGAGCTCTAAAGTGTAATGGGAGAAACTTCCACACCTATTTTCTGATGTTTCTCTGAATCTGTAGGTTTCTGACTTGATCCTAAATGCTAAGTTACCAGTCTTTATGCTTAGGTCTAACAGTCCCTGTGAAGACAAGGCAGTGAGTTGGCCATACAGGCTGCCCGCTGGCCTGCAGCAAGAAGTGGCAAATAATGTGAGCTGGGGAATTCAAAGATGATGTCTGGTTCTAGGATGGCCTCAAAATGTTGATCTCCCGGCCACCAGTCTTCATTGCTTTCTTAGTGTCACAGGTAAAAGCAGATACTTATCAGTATCTTTCAAACCTTTCAGAATACTTCATAAGTTTGGTAGAATTCCAGAAGATAGCAAACTGCATTTTCATATGCATTGAGATTAGTTTTCTTAGGTAGCTACAATATTAGGCATTTGATTTGTATCAAGTAATACACCTTTAACTATTTGTATTTCTTTTTTTATTCTCAGTATCCTGTGTTCTAAGAGCAAGCTCTCGGAGTAAGTCTGTCATAAATTACCAATAAATATGTCTGAAAAAATTTGTAGACTTATTTGGATGAAGATTTCTGGTCAATTGAAATAAGCTTTCTTTTTGGAGATGATTTAAATGTTTTTCTAATTGCTTTTTAATTTTGCCAAAATCATCAAAATTGTTGTGATTTTCTTCTGCATTTCAGAACAATGTTTTCTTCAGTAAGTTTTTTTTAAAACTTCAACATTTTTTTTGAGAAAGTCATTTAAGTTTGAGAGTCAAAGTTAAATGAAATGCTCTAAAATCATGGAATGAAAGTGTTACATTTGGATAGACTTATGGCCCACTGTAATGAGATTTCATTTCACTATCCTATTCAACACAGGAGCAGTATTTGAAAAATGAGCTTTCCTGGCATGTAAATACTACTTGTCATTGAATAGCAGTTATGAAATCAGAGACCATTTAATGTTCTTTTTTTTTATTGTGCAATTTAATAAAACAGCCTCAACTGGGATGTTCTGAATGCCAGGTGGATTTGTTTGGTCCTGAAGACTTCCAGTTAGTGCACCTCTAAACTCTAGTTAGACTAAGGATGAAAGAATGTCCAGTGGAAATTACTCTTTATTTTCACTGTGATGTCAAAGTATCCATACATACACATACATTCATATGCCATTGCATATACTTGCAGACACACACGTAAAAAAAAAAAATCTACTTACAACTTTATATGTATAAAAGACTTATACCTGGCATAATTGACAGATATTTTATGTTTTGTTTTCTGCTAAATGGACACATGGTGTCTGTCCTTGAATAATTCTGTTGAGGCTATGATCAAAAAGAGAATTACCAGCAAGTAAATTTTCATAACAAAGCAATAAAAAAATACATATATAGAATAAATTAGTACATGGCTGTTTCCTTAACCCTTACTGAACAGGGTGGGAGAAAAAGTGATATGAAATAAAATGTTCCTATATATCCATTTCACACTTTTTGACTTTGCACTTTGTACCTCTTAAATGTGAAAACCTAGAACAGATGTCTTATGAATTATGTATATTTCATAACAGAAGCCAATTGTCATGTGTATTTTGATACTGAATAATTCATTGCTAATCTGCTACATCTGCAGAGGGACTGATCCACTTCTTATTGTAAGAGAGACTTAGATTATCAAAATTAACTGAGTTAATTTTGATTTTCCCTTGAGATATTTTAGGCATGAAGCATACTAAGGATTCTGCCTTCAGAAGTCGCCAGGGACCAGTAGATATCTTTAATAAAAACTTCAGGGATTTCTTATGCTAACATAGGGAATCTTCATGGGTTTTTCCTCAAAAGAACACATTTTGGGGAAATATGATGTGTGGGAACTTATGTCAAACTCTTGAGTTTAAAGAATAAACACTATATACCAGCATTCCTGGGTGTCATATGCTCAACAGGTATCAAAACCTTAAAAAAATGCACACCTCAAATGCCAGGAAGCCATTTCTATCAGGAACTTAGAAGAAAGCATGGTAAAAAGTTGAGAGTGGTGCTTGAAATTATATTTGTCAAATAAAGGATAATTTGGAATTGTCAATACATTCTCTTGGGAGTTGGGAGGGCAAATCTCCAATGTAACAGAAAAAGTATTTTAAAGAAAACACAATCTACAGGAATGCTCATCTTGATAGAAATTAGATGCTACTAAGTTGATAAATATTTTATACAGCATTTAATATGTGTCAGAAAAATTATCAGATGGACTATTAGAAACTAAGGGCATCTTCAGATGATCAAAAATGATTGTCAGCTGAAATCAAGAAAACACTTAAATAATTTTGCTTGCATTTAATTTACCACATTGTCAATCTTAACTTGCTCTTGTTGTAAGTAAAATGGAACAGTTGAATTCATTCAGACATTATACACATTAAAATTACTCTTTTTTACTTAACGATGATAGTTGATGGTGTGCTGAGGCATGCAGTGACTTCATTATAAGATATGGAATTAAAAAAAAAAAGGCAGACAGACAAGACTTGATTTACTCCATATTTTCCTCTAAATACATTGCAAAGAAGTAGATCCATAAACAAGTTGAATGCCAGTAATGAAATAAAAAAAGATAAATTTTACCAGAGAATGTAACTTGCAATGCAAACTTTGCAGCAATACAAGATCAGATTAATTCATTAATTTATAGTGTGCAATTAATCAAATAGTTTTATTTTGAGCAACCTGGTCTAGTGGGAGGTGTCCCTGCCCATGGCAGGGGTGTTGGAACTAGATGATCTTTAAGGTCCCTTCCAACCTAAACCATTCTATGATTCTCTGACTTTCTAATAAAAAAACTAGCGTAGAAAAGGTAGTAAGTAAAGGACTGATGTGAATATTAACTTTTCAGACAGTGACCAGCATCTGTAGAAAAGGCAACTTCTTTCCATTGTCTAGAGAATTTCATAAGATCCAAATTTTTGTTCTTAAATGGGACAAAGAATTTGCTTACATATTTTAGAAGCTAACAATTCAGTTACCAGTACTTTTGTAAAATTGAATTTTGTAAAATTGAAACCTTTCATTACAATTTTGACATATAACAAAAATAAAAACTAAGTTTTGACATAAAAATGGGTTTTATTCTGAAACGTGAATACAGTAGTTTCATAAAGTGTGTCTCTTGTTTTTTAATTTCAACCAACCTTTACCTTCTATCTGGTTTTCAATACCAACTATTCAATGCCTTTGATTAGTAAGTCCTAATGCGTATTTAGATCAAAAAATAAAATCTTCTGAATTCTACCAGTCATTTGCCAAGGTAGAAATGATGTTAAATAAAAGCACTGTTTCATTACAGTTTTTAACACTGAATTGAAAATAACAGCAGAGCACCTCTACATAAAATAAAGAATTCTGATGTTTTGTGTTCTGTAGGAATGAGTGCTGTTCACAGTACTCATGTTTTAGTGACAAAGACTTGAACCAGGTGGCAGATATTCTTTCCAGTCAAAAAACCTAGTATAAAAGAAACTGTTGAACAACTGCTACGAAAATGATATTGTTGAGGTTCAGGGACCATAACGACTCATATATATCCAATATGCTTTTCTCCATTCTCCAAATCTGATCCAAAGCTGAGAAAGAAGAGGATGTAGAGAGGATGAATGAAACAAATCCACTTAAGACTATAGAATATTTGTGGGACGATCCTAAATCCTTTAGCATTACTGTGGTGGGATTTGTATTATCCCTGACAACTGTAGCTGGATGGAAGCCAAATCAAACTAAAATTAAGATGAATGATTCAAAGATAAGAACAGCTGTTATATACATGGTTGAAAGTAGTTGCCAAAACAATAAATATAAGCACAGAACAGATATGAAATCTGACAAATCAAACAGCAAGATAGTATAAAGTAGCTGGAATGTATATTAAAGACCTTAGTTTAAAACCGTTAAACAGTTTTTTCAAAGAGGAAAGAATTAAGGAGAAAAAACAAAGCAAAATTAAAATTGTTAGACCAAGTAGTTACTGTGCTGGGCCGGAGCCTAAAGTCTCTCAGATGGTGACTCAACATACTCAACAAGTATTCAGTATTCTCTACAAGGATCCAAAAAAAACCCCAACCCCTACATTTTTTTGGATCTGAAAAATTGTAGGCATTTTATTTAACTGGGAAAAAATATTTATGATCCTAAGAGACTACTGCTAATGACTTCATTATGGCTGCGACAAAAAAATTAGTATGTCATACTTAAGGCCATCTTTATTTTTTGACAAGTTTCTATGCCCACTTCCTTTTATTTTTATTACTGTGATGGTTAGAGAACTACCCTAAGTGAAAAATTGTATGTCTTCTACAGCTTTAAAGTATTTGAAATCCTGCTTCTGAGCTTCCTAAATAATTAGCTGTTTATAAGACAGAAAAGAGGATAATATGCCATCTCTCCTGTTAGATATAGGCAACTGTGGAACTAAGAATCCAAAATTCATTAAGAAAGAGTTTTTCTTAATGTATAAATGGAATTTCTTGAATTCTAGTTTTGCCTGTTGCTTCTTGCTCTTTCACTGGATACTACTGGGTATCACTCTTCTCAGCGACTGATTCTTGTCTTCTTCACTGCCACCCATCAGATATTTATACACACTGTTAAGATCCTCATGAGCCTTCTCTTCCCTAGGCTGACAGTCCCAGATGTCTCCGCCTCTCCTCATGTGACAGATCCCTTCAGCATTTTCATGGCCCTTTCCTGGACTTGTTCCAGTAATTCCATGTCCTTCTTTTACCGGGGAGCCCAGAATGGGACCCAGTACTCCAGATGTGTCTCACCACTGTTGACTAGAGGGGAAGAATCGCCTCCCTTGACCTTGAACTGATGATGTTCTTCCTTATACAACCCAGGATGCTGTTGTCCTTCTTTGCTGCAAGGGCATGTTTCTGGCTCATGTTCAACTTGTTGTCCACTGGGACTTCCAAGGCATTTTTGCAAAATGGAATTTCGCCTTGAATGGGACATTCAAGTCCTTTAGTATTTCCAAATTTGTCACTCTTACCAATTCTATATACTTGTCTGTACCTACTGATCCCCTTTCCTCTTCACTTCCACACATTAAAATGGTACTTATTTTAATGTCTCTACTGAGTTATAAAAGTAAATTGCTTCTTCAAGATTTTTAGAATAGGGACCATTTTCCTGAAAAATAATGTCCTCTGAATTAATCTGAACTCTTTATGAATCTATGGGTTAAAATATTATTCTCTTTTCCATAGTAAGTCCATTCCAGCTGTTCTCTTTTTACAGGAAAAAAAAAGTGAAATGATAGCAAATTAGGACAGCACTTCAATCCTTATCAGAAATGATGTTGGAAGTTATAGATGGGTATTTTTTACAGTACTATATAGTGAAGTAAATTAATAACATTCAATAAAATGTAATAACTTCCAAAACATGAACATTTTATGAGATCTCCAATGGAAATGTATTTAATCTTTTAATTTATAAAAATTGATTAGTACTACTAATCCTGATTTGATTCTGATCAACTTATAAGGAACGTAAATTGTAATTACATTTCCAGCTGGGGAAATAACACCACATTACTTTTGCTGTTTTGTTAGCAATAATTAGGTGCTCTAAACAGGTATTAAATGAGTGCTTCAGACATGCTGAGGCCAAAGCTTAATTATAGCTATCTATAAATAATTTTTGTTGCAATTATTTCCAGCTATGAGTTAATATATATTTATTTTCAAAGATGACAAAACCCAGTGAGGTTCTGGTATTTGTGTTCAAAAATGGAAAATTAGAATGACGTGGGTTCTGCTTAGTGCAGATGTTCTCCCTGTGCAGTACCTGTAGCACCACGTCTGTCAATTCTGCTCGTCTGGAGGGAAGGGTAAATGCTGCATTTGTAGGCAGAAAAAGAAGTAATATGGAATAGGGACCAGAAGGAGAAGGTCTTTGTTTCCTCTTTATTTATTCCAAATAAAAGGAAGGACTATGACAGTTTTTTCTGCTGTTTTTGAGGCTTTCTGGAAAGAATTCTCATGTTCTGTTTCCATATGTAGCACTAACAGAGTTCTTGTCCTTGTCCAGTCCAGCCTACTGTTGATAAGGAGCTTCCTTAGAAGTATCAGAAACTTAATGGTGAAGCAGGAACACTGGCTCCCAACCATAAGATCCTAAGAGTGCTTCCTAGTTAACATTGGAAGAAGAACAATGCTAGCAGAGGAAGTATATAAAGAGAGATAACTGAATTTCCCAATGCCAGTTCCAGGCAGAGGAGGAGTGGGGGAAAGGGGAAAAAAAAAAAAAAAAAAAAGAAGAGAAAATATGATGCAATATTTTGGACAGCTGGAAGAGAGAAACAATTTTATGTAATTCTTTAAAATTTAGGTGGGGTTTTTTTATTTGTTTTAAAAGTAAATTAATCCAGGATTTAGCTCTTATGAAATTCAGATACCCCATTTGTACACACAATTCACATGGAATACGTATAGAAGTCACAAACTGTGATTTGAATACAAGTATATTTGAGGAAATCGTGTATTGTTTTCAGAAAATTGGATCAGTCCTCAGAGTGGAAAGCAATGAATGTTTTTGAACGTTTTCTCTTCTTAAACAGACAGGATTGTTGTTTACCTTTGGAGTATATGCCATAATTTCCTTATTTCTTCAGGAGCTTGTTTTTACCTCAGAAAGAATGTGACCACTTGTGTACCTGTAGGATAAATCATAGAAAATGTTCTTATATAGAATAGAGATACAAGTTGGACTTGCAATGTGAATTTTAATGCAAATTCCATAATGACATTGTGACTCTTTGGAACAACAGCTTTCAAACACCTAATAGATTAAAATTTAGTGTAGTTTTTTCCACTTATTCCGTTCCTGTTGTTCCTGTTTGTGTTTTTGGCATTCAGAACAGAAATTTGTACCTGTGTTTAATGATAGATGAAATACTAGATGTGTGAAAACTAGCAAGAAGCAGCATATACCTAGTATAGTGCAAAGTGTCAAACTTATTGCAATTAATTTGTCACTTTAGAAAATTAATTCCTTTTACAAGCAGAATAAGAAAAAGGTCAGAGGAAAGAATAGTGAGAACAGCTCTTACAGAATCACCAGTTGTTTTTTTTCTCAGTATAACATAGTAATGATGCTACTTACTCAGATGATACCTTTAAAATGTAAATGAATTGCTTTTTCCAAAGGTACTTTCTAAACTTCAAAAGCTACACTGTCACTTCACATGTTCCTAAAGAGCTGAAATGCAAATATCTCATAATCTCCTTTCCTCAGTTTTCAGATTACTGTTTCTAGGTATTTGGCAATTTGCCGTGGTAATGAAAATGCTGGAGCTTGGGAATGTGCCATGAAATTGCATTAGAATGTATTATAATTGCTTTTAATGGGAATAATAATGATCAAGAATGAAAAATATATTTTGAATCTACTAAAAGTTGGGGCAACATTAATTTCTTTCTCTCTATTTTCTGCCTGTTTTTCCTTCTAGTTCATTTTTGGGATAGGAAACTAATTTGTCTTCTAGACAGAACTGATTTACTAGCAACATGCTCCATGCAATGAGGTGAGGCATTATAATGCCAAACCCAGACTTCAGTTGTACCCTTGCAACACTTTTAGTTTTATTATGCTTTCCTCCAACACCTTTACTTAGGTAATTCCCTTTTTAACCTTCAGTGCACCATTCAGAATTTTGCCCATTTGCTATTGTATAGGTAAATCAGAAACGGATATAATGATTTACAGATTTTTCACTTTCTGGGACATTTAAAGAGTTTTAAGGACAGTGAAACTCTTAGGAGTTCCTATCCTACATTAGTACTTATTATAGAAGGCCATGGAACTGCTGCTTATGGAAGAGCATTCAGACCATGAGAGCCAGAAACAAGTAGATATAAAATTAGATAAATATTAGGCTTAGGTTAAAACCAAGTAATTTTGACAGCATGTATAGCAAAGAATGATTATGATACTTATTTATCATAAGCCATCCAGCCATCCATAATTTTCCAGCCATCCAGCCCATTTTTTACGCAGGAGGCATATGCCCATCAAAGCCATGAGCAGCCAGTTTCTCAGGAGAATGTTGTGGGAAAAAGTGTCAAAGGCTTCACTGAAGTCCAGGTGAAAAACATCCTCAGCCTTTCCCTCAACCACTCAGTGGTTCATCGTGTCATGGAAGGAGATCAGGTTTGTCAAGCAGGACCTGCCTTTTATAAACTCATTCTGACTGGGCCTGATCACCCGATTGTCCTGTACATGCCGTGTGATGGCACTCAAGATGATCTGCTCCATAACCTTCCCCAGCATCAAGGTCAGACTGGCAGGCCTGTAGTTCCCCAGATCCTCCTTCTGGTCCATTCTGTAGATACATGTGACATTTGCTAACTTCCAGTCAACTCAGACCTCCTCAATTAGCCAGGACTGCTGATAAATGATGGATAGGGCCCTGGTGAGCACTTCTGCTGGCTCTGTCAGTACCTCTGATGGATCCCATGTAGCCCAATAGACTTGTGTGTGTCTAAGTGGTGTAGCAGGTCGCTCACCTTTTCCCCTTGGATTATGGGGGCTTCATTCTGCTCCCTGTCCCTGTCTTCCAGCTCAGGGGCCTGGGAATGTGGAGAACAACTGGTCTTAGTATTTAAGACTGAGGCAGGAAAGGCATTAAGTACCTCTGCCATTTCCTCACCTTTTGTTATTTCTCCCTGCATCCAATAAGGGATGGAGATTCTCCTTAGTCTTCCTTTTGTTGCTAATGTACTTATAGAAATATTTTTATTGTCTTTTATGACAGTAGCCAGATTAAGTTCTAGTTGGGCTTTGGATGTTCTAATTTTCTCTCTGCATAACCTCATGACATTCTTGTAGTCCTCCTGAGTTGTCTGCACCTTCTTCCAAAAGTCATAAACTCTCTATTTTTCCCCTGAGTTCCAACCAAAGCTCTCCATTCAGTAAGGCCATTCTTTTTCCCCGCCAGCTTGTCTTTCAGCACAAGGGGAAGGACTGATCCTGCGCCTTTAGGATTTCCTTCTTGAAGAATGTCCAGCCTTCTTGGACTTCTTTGCCCTCCAGGATGGCCTCTCAAGGGACTCTGCCAACCAGTCTCTTAAACAGGCCAAAGTCTTCCCTCTGGAAGTCCAAGGTGGAAATTCTGCTGAACCCTCTCCTTACTTCTCCAATAATTGAAAAATCATCGAAAACTTCTCTAATAATAAAAAAAAATGCCCAGTGATATCACTAGTCATAAAAATCCAAGGTAAAAAATCCTACTGGTCTCAAGGGTTGTCCAGCCTAGAGAAGAGAAGATCCTGGGGGGGATCTTAATAGCAGCTTGCCCGTGCCTATGAGGGGGTTAGTGAAATGACTCTTCATTATGTTTTATGGTGGGAGGATGAGAGACAATGAACACTGAAACAAGATTCATATTGGATATAAGGAACTACTTTTTTGTTATGAGATAGTCAGACAGCTGAAGGAGTTGCCCCTAGATGTTATGCAATCTCCATTCTTGGAGGTTTTCAAGACCTGTCAGGGGATAGTGCCCTGAGCAACCGGTTCTGATCTCATAGCTGACCCCATTTGAAGCAGGAGGGTGGATTAGAGACCTTCTGAGATCCCTTTTGAAGTGGTTTATCCAGTGATCCTAAGATCCTGTAGTAGGAAATTCGTAAAGCAGAGACCTGTTCACAGAAATTCTCTTCTACAATTAGAAAAAATCAGAAAAAAATTAAATTCGTCTTACATTTTATAAATTCTGGAAAGTTTTTCCAGTGTTACACTACACTAACATGGATTTTAATATTTTGCCAGACTGTAATTTTTCTGCATGCAGACATCTTCACCCTTCTCTCAGCAGGAAGTCTCATAATAGAACAGTTGTTTTAGAAATGCTGAAATCCCAAAAATTCTGTCTTTCCATGCCGATTAAACCTTTAGTAATATATTCCAAATAATGGCTAATGGAATTCTTGTGGGAAATAAAGCTTGTTTTATTTTACTTCATCTTTTCAAAGATATTACCTCTCCATCCAAACCTTGCCTTGCTAATATCCCCAGATCTTCATGGGTATGGATAGAACACCAGCAGTATTACTTATTTCTCCTGAGTTCAAAGACATTTGTTATGATTTTATGAAAAGCAAAGATTCAGTTTCAGGGTTTCTGCTTGATTACTTTAATAAAAAATAAGGACACATTTCATTAATCAGTCACGTACTAGACAAAAATGCATAGATTTACATCTGGCATTTGCTATTGCACATCTCAAAAGCAAGTAATTTTTTTCCTTTTGGTATTCTTGAAAGCACCTTTCTAACTGAGGGGAATTCCAGTTCTGCAGGAGGGAGGAATTTTGTAATTGAAGGAACAAAACAGAGTTGGCAGGAATGAATAATTAAAAAAAACCCCTGCTCTCCTAATTAGATAGCATATACTGTCTTCTTAACTTTGTTAAAATTTGGAATTCACTTTGTGAAGTGTGGGCTAAACAAGGTTGGGTTGCATAAACAGAGTAGATGTTATAGCCTGCTACGTTGGCTGCAAGCCCTGTGGTAAACTGCCTTAGTTAGAAGTCTGCCTGCAAGAAGCAGAGGGAACGAAAAGAGGACAGGTAATCTCATCTTTTTTCAACATAATGTAAGAACATCTGTGCTGGATCAGATCAGTAATTCTGGTTTAGAGAGTGGTCAGTAATAGGAATGGACTGTAAGAGATAGGGTAACTCTAAAATACACTGTTCTCTTGTTTCCTTTCTTGTTTTCTGGCAATAAGTTGGGTAGAGCCTTCCTGACTCAAACAGTTGTTTCGAGATCACTGCATTTAGTAGCCAACAACTGACCTATGCTTTTAAACCCATTTATACTTCTGCACACAAAAAGATACTACGGCAATAAAATACTCTGTAAAAATCCAGAAAAAACCCTACCATTATGATCCAGAGATATTTACTTTAAATCTGGGCCTGCAAACTTAAATAGAACTTTGGGAATCACAAATGAAGTCATTTGTCATTGGAGAATGAATCTATTCTTCTCCCAACAAGTAACTTGTGCAACGATGAAACGTGCTTAAATTAACTGTATTTCATCAACTCCGATAACCTAAAGAAATCCAAATCCTAAACTGGGTTGTTTCATAGTATCAGAAGCAAAAGTCTCTGCATTTAGCGCTTTGCTTAGTGGACACACCGCTTTTTTTTCGTTTTTCTCAGATATTTCCAGCTCATTTTGAAAGAATTAAGTTTCTTTTGTTGTTGCACAGGAGCAAGAGGACAACACCAGTTATGTGATGTGATAGCACATGGAGGGCTGCGCAGCACATCCTGCATTGTGCCTGGGAGTATAAGGTGATGGAGACTCAGTAGGTCCATGTAGTCCAGTAAACCTCATGCAGCTGTACTGACTGACGTTTGAAAACAGTCTTAACATTGGTTAGTTGTCCAGCTTTACATGCATCCAATTCTGTTTCAGAGATCCCTTTATGTGTTTTTCCCAGCATCAGCAATAAATTATTGAATAAAAATATCAGCCTTCTTGTAAGTCACTTTGAAATCCAGTGACAAAAGGTGATATGTAAGGGCCTGACACTACAGCTATTATTCCATTAAGTTATTATCATAACAACCTCTGTATTGGATACACAACAAAGGCTTTTGCTTTTCTGCAGCAAACATTTCTTCTGTATGTATAATTACAGAATGGTTATCTCAGTCTAACTCATATCTAATTATGTAAATAAGTATATATGCCCTCCAACTGCTTTTTGCATACTGTTCTGACCTAGGAATCATGCCTTTGCTTGCTTGTATTCACTGCTTAGAGGTTTTGGCCCAAAGCTTCTTTACATGCAAGTTTATAAATAAAGATCCCATAGAAGCCTTATTATTCTTTTTAAAATATATTTTTACTTTCTTTCAAATATGAATGACTGGCAAATCGAAGGTCATTAAGCTGGAAAGATTATGAATGCTGCACGCTGAAATTTCTTTAATTCTCTACTGGAATTCAAACATGCCTTCTGGAATTTTATAAAAACGGACACATAACAAAGGAGAGACACAAATATTTGTTTTAGTTCAGTGGGTAAGAAGCTTGCATGTTGAGACAAAAGTTTCTGCTTGTGTGAGAACATTTATTTTCATCCAAAACTCACACCAAACCAAGCTGTTCCTGTTGGTCATCTCCTCCACAGACCACTAACTATGTTGTCTTTCTGTGTGTTTCTGTATTTGATTTTTTTTTCCTGTTAAAATGCTAGCAGGTCTAATCATTCCTCTTGATTTTTTCTCCCTGCTTTCCTTTTTTTCTAGCTCTCCCAGATGAAGATTCCCTAGCAAATCCTTTTTCAGAAGTTGTGTTTCTGAGGGATGGATGGCCTCAGTGGAATATTTTAGCAAAATCTTTCAACCAATTCTAATTATTGGGTATTAAACACAGATACCTAACAGGCTTAGGTGATTAGGCCATGTCTAGCATAGTTCTGGTCTTTACTGATTTGCTTAATATTAATTAATAAACCCATTCCTCGGTACGGAATCAAGTATTTGCATAAGCCTTAACTATGTAAGACAGCAGAAAGCAATAATGTATTACACTACCAAAAGTCACTCTGCTTGTGTGATCACAGAATCATGGTCAAGGTTGGAAGTTACCTCTCAAGACCATGTAGTTGAACATCCTGCTCAAAGGATGGTCAAGTACAACAGGTTGCTTATGTATGTATCCCATTGCATTTTTAATACCGCCAAAGATGGAGACTACACAACTTCTCTGGGCAACCTATTCAAGTGTTCAACTGCCCCACAGGAAAAAAAATACAAATCTTCTTTCTTATGGATGGAATTTCCTGTATTCTACTTTGTGCCCATTGCCTCTTGTCCTTACATTGGATACCACTGAGAAAGCTCTGACTCTGTCCTCCCTATTGCTGCCCATCAGATAAACAAGAACAAGACCCCCCTGAAGCTTCTCTTCTCTGGGCCCACAGTCCCAGCTCTCTCAGCCTTTCATCATATGACAGATCTCTTACCCATCTTCATGGCCTTTTGCTGGTCTTGTTCCAGTAAGTCCATGTCCTTCTTTTACTGGGGAGCTCAGAATGGCATTCAGCACTTCAGATGTGTCTCATCAGTGTTAAGTAGAGGGGAAGGATCACCTCTCTTGACCTTGAACTGATGATGTTTTTCCTAATGCAGCCCAGGGTGCTGATGGTCTTCTTTCCCACAAGGGCATATTGCCAGCTCATGTTCAACTTGTTGTTCACCAGGACCCCCAGACACTGCTTTGCAGAACTGCTTTCCAGTCTGTTGGCCCTTGTCCTGTGTTGGTGCCTGTGGTTATTCCTCCCTAGGTGCAGGACTTTGCATTTCCTTTCGCAGAATTTCATGGATATCATTGGATATTGAACTTCATGAGAATGTCAGCCCATTTCTGCAGCTTAGTAATGATATATATTAACAATTGTAAAAAATGTCCTTCTAAAATATTTTTCAGTGGGTGAAAACAAAAACAGTGGTTAGAAACTTTTACCAACAATAAAACAAAATGCCAGAAGCAAAGTTAGATAAGGAGTACTAGTGTCCTTATAATTAGTGAAATTCCAAATCCTCTAACAGTTTTTTAAGTTATTCCTTTGAGAAGAAGTGCATGTTTTGAATAAGCACAATTGTTCACTGGGAAGAATCAGATTAGAAAACATAAATTTTATCAGGGGAAACCCAGAGAAGACTGACAAAGGTGACTTATAATATCATGAAAAGTTGCATTGAGGCTACCATATTACAGTTCCCAAAAACTTTCTGAACCAGCTTCTGCCTGTAATCAACTTATCTAGCTTTTGTCCCACAGTCTGGTGAGCTAATGAGTTCAAAACAAAGCAATCAAACAAAGTATTTCTTATAAATCAGTTAATCTGTTTAGGTATAGAACAAAAAGTTTAAGTGCTTATTTAACCATAGTCTGTGGTTCAGATGGAGCACAGACTTGTAAAAAGTGAATTATCTCTTGTTTCATCTGACACATGGAAGAGTGACCTACGTATTGCAGCATCTGAATTCTTACCCAAATGGAACGGCTGGACTTACGCAATATCATCTCCCAATTCTGTTTCTATCCAAACAACTGGCAAATAAGTCAAAATTGTCTCTTCCTTCTCTAGACACGTGCTATGGCTTGATTAATCCAAAAATCTTTGACATATTATCCAACTGTCTGTGGCCTTGAAGTTTCTGGTGTGGCGCTCAAGCAGACAAATAAGAGCAAATTCGTTGTCTGAATCATGTAGGTTTTGATATGGATTTGTAAAATGACAGGTGCTTTTCTTTTTGTTCTGATTCAAACAATTATCAGGTGTTTTGTTGAGATTAATAATTTGTTTTCCTTAGTCACAAAACCCCACACAAATATTTGGCAGTGCTGAGCCCTTCTTTCAGAATTCCATGTAGAAGTTATTTGTAATGAAGGTTATGAAAAATAACATTCCTGTAGATAGATGGAGATTCGTTTGTTTCCATACTCTCAGTTTTTTTCTTCAGTCTGTACAATTTCCAGCTGCCTCAGGGGTTGAATGATAAAGTAGGCGATCCTTCTAAGTTGTTTTCAATGTGTGTGTACGACACATTGTTGATGATGCTTTCATGGTATTTAGAAGGTCATAAACTATCAAAATCCACAGTGAAACTTCACTGTAAAAATAATTCATGACAGAACAAAGCTTTTAGTGGATACACAGTTATAAATTAGATAAAAATGGTGAGACTTATATTGACCTATACTTCTTGTAATCGTGTTTGGCATTGACTTTATTTTAAATTTTTATCCCCTCACTAAAAGCTTATAGCAAGAATAGCTTTCCTTGATTTTTAGGAATGCTAAGGTACAGTCAGGAAGAAATTGTTTTTAATCTGGCTCAGTTTTAGCAGAGGGTTATAGCCATTTCAAAGTTTGCTGATTTAGTTTTAAAGTCTCTTAACCTAGAAGGTATAATCACAACAGTTCCTTTAAAGAATTTGCTTTCTAGAAATTATAGCATTCTCTTACTCAATGCCAAGCATAAGTTCCTCCCCAAAACACAAAAGCAGGCTGGGCAATGACCGCTCTTAGTTATTTTTGTGTGAAGGTTTGGCTCCGTGAAAGAAGAAGGAAAGAGCAGAGAAACCGAGACAAGGTGGCAAACAATCACAAGCTGGGAACAAGCTTGGGTCCTGACAAGGAGTCTAATAACACACATTCCAAGCTGAGGGCAGATGGAACTGTAAGCAAAAGGACTATCCTTCATGTTTCGATAATCCTACATCCAAAGAAAAAAGACTTGTACATTTTCTGTAAATGAAAAGGATGATGTAAACCCGCCATCAGTTCTTCTTTCCATCCGGAAAAACTTTCATGTCTCTAATGCTACCTAGCTAGATGAGTCCAGAGAGATAACACTAGTGATAAAAGTGATGAGGAAGGAGAACATAATAAAATTCTGAGACATGGTTCACCTCTTCACGCTGGGATGCTTTTGAAAATAAAGTGTTTTCAAATGACCCACTGGCCTAAGTCAGTTTTTCAAACCACAGCTAGTTGGAAGAGGAAATCAACACTCAGCAGCATATTTCAGCTGTGTCCTCATCTGTTTCTTGAGGACTGTCATAATGTAAAGATTAAAAACCCTAGCATACTTAATTGCTAGTGTTCTGTTATATTCAATTTTTTTAAATTCAGACCCGTTGACCAGTATATCACATAGAAATAGAAATTGTTTTTCTTGCAACACGGTGCTTTTTCATAGTATGTAGTCTTTGCTTAAACTTCTTTACTTTTCAGATGTAATAATTAACTTTCTTATGTTGTGGTTTTGATTCACGACAATCAGAAACAATGTCAGTTCTCTTGATCAGAGATCATTTTTTGCTAGGTGAGTGAACCATTTGCATGAGAGCAGTATGATTTAACCTAAAAAAAGAGCCTTCAGATCAGTTAACCAGGCTCTGGAGATTTTCTTCGGGCTAATTACTTGAGGAGCAGAATGGATTTTCTCTTTGATTTTAATGCCTAAAGGAATTTCTGTCCATTTCCTCTGCATGCAAAGAAAAAACATGTAATGCATGCGCAAGGCACTGAATCTCCAGTATATAGATTAAAAATAATAACTCAAACAATCTATTGAGAAAGAGATCTGAAAGTATATCAATATGACAAAATGCTAGGTGGACAGTTAAAATATTTTAGTATTATATACGAAAGTTTAACCTCTTTTTTCAAGTGTTGTATGAAACAATTGGAAGACTAGATGGAAGGAATCCATGTACAGAGATCAAGAGACAGATACATTGCCTGTGACTTATTATTCTATTCTCCTTTATTCCTTTGGATATTTTACTAATGATTTTATCTTTTTGACAATCAAGCAACTATTCTTTTGTTCCTTCAGGTGTAATTTTAACAAGGTTATTTATAATCAGTAGATTATAATCACTTTTACTGGCTACAGAGAAAGAATAGTAATATCAAAGCTGTAACTGAAAATATCACTCCATCAGGTCATATGGTAGTGGCTTGCGATCTGGTGTTCAAGTTCCCATATTCAGCCTCAGCTGACAAATTCTAAATCTTCTAAACTGAAAGTCTAAACAAATCACGATCTTATTGCTGTTAACTTCCTTTCTTTTCTTATACTGCTTTTTTCAGTAGTTTTAATGAGTTTTTTATATATATATATTTTAAACGAAGTCCATCTTTTATAACCCGCATTGCAATTGGAATATTGGTCTGATTGTGATTGCTGAAGTCCTAATATATGAATCCTACTTATTTCCAATTCCTTGAAAGCTCGAAGTAGAGATGGATGTAGAAGCTTCTACAGGGTCACTCATTATTCCCAGGCTGTGGTCTGGGAAAATAATGGTGCTTCGATTTAAAGTGATTTGATTTGAAGTGAGGCTTTAGAGCATGTCTGCATTTCTCTATTATTATCTTGAAAATTAATAGGCAAGAGAAAACTCCCAGCTAAAAGTATGCTCACTACCATCCCACCTTCTAATGAATTCACTGAAACGGAATGTTTAAGTTCCTTGTGTGGGATCTACTTGCAGTGTTCATTTC
Source organism: Limosa lapponica baueri (assembly GCA_002844005.1). Taxonomy (NCBI): domain Eukaryota; kingdom Metazoa; phylum Chordata; class Aves; order Charadriiformes; family Scolopacidae; genus Limosa; species Limosa lapponica. Next base: position 274,611 of record KZ506153.1, on the reverse strand, counting down.
CATATAAAATAATTGACTTATTAAAAAGTATTGTTCACCACAAGACAGTGTGAAATAATCCCGTGGCTTTGATTGCATAAAATAACACTTGTCTTAATTGCTACAGATTACCTTCTTTCCCTTAAAAGAGAAAACCTCAGGTTCAAAAAAGGAGTAACTGATGCACCAGCGGGTGCCATAGTAAGTTTAGGTTAATGCTGGTGACTGTGGGCTTGAGAAATGTAGGCTCATTTGCAGGATTGATGTCTTCATTACTTTCAACCTGTACAATATAACAGCAATATAAAACATTCTCTTCAAATTCTTCCAATTATTGGTATGTCAGTTGTGCCTTTTCCATTTCTAAAATGAAGCTCATAAGCACCTGTATTCTTCATAATAAAAATTAAGACCTTTGTGACCAGCTAAAATGGTTGCATGCTTTTATTAGCTAATACCATCTTGGGTTGACAAAGGGATAGTTTTTACATTTTCATTTTTCAGAATGCTTCTTGTTGGATTTTTGCAATATGTTTAATATTTTTCTGTATTCTCTGGTGGAATATAGACAATGAGATGTGAAGGCTGAAAGAAATAAGAAAGAGTTCATTAGCTTGAAGAATTTGTGATTTTTTTTCTCTGTCTTATCATACTTACATTAACTATTTATCTGGTCAATATTAAAAAAGACAGAAACAAAAGTAATTGTATAAAAATACTGAAACTATTACTACAGTTCAAGAGAAAAAGTGGTATGCATGCTTTACTACTAACCAAAATATTTACAAAATTATTATCTCTATTTATCTATTTCTGTTCTAAAGCTGAAATAATGTGTCCAAAGTGCAAAGAACATTACATTCTGAACAGTATATTCAGAGGTACAAATCATCAATTATTCAATGAAACTATTAAATCTATTGGTAATTTAAATCTTAGAGAATGGAAGATGACTACTTTCCACACTTTTCTACACAATTAATATGCAAAAAAGCTCACAGAGTAAATATCATTGAATTTTCCTCTTCATTTTGGTAGACATGAAGCAAGCAAAATATTTTGGGTGATTACCACATAACAGTGAACATCAAAGTTATTTTAAAAAAGAAATGTAGATTTATGCATCTCTCATTTTTTCTTTTTTATATAAATATCTGAAATTGCCATAGAAGTATCTGTGAATACAAATTGCACTGGATAAAAGTGTAAACAAATTGTGTTGTTTGCAGTTACAGAAGTACAGGTGTTTGAACTGAACCTCTTCTACAGAAAAGTCCGTTCTTCTGCTAATGGAGCTTAATACTTTATTTGGAGAAGCCAAGATAAAAGAGGAGAAGGAGCCTTGTATAGTTTCTTTCTTTACTTTGAAAAAAATCATGCATATTAAACAAAACCACCTTCCATGAATACTTACGGATAAACTAGTAGTTACTGTGGAGCCAAAATTCTCCAGGCTTTACTCTCATCAATAAACAGCATAGCTGGAATGTGCGCCAGCCAGGAATTAAAACATCAACTCAATTGCATGCTTGGACATTTATTCCTGACAATGAGTATACTTATCCCCAAATTCCTACTGTTGGAACAATAAGAAGTTTACAAGAGGCAGAATAGATCCAGGGACGATGGGAAGAGGAAGCTGTTTTGCTGCGTTCTCCTCTTGAAACTACTTTACTTTTCAGGAAAATACAGATGTATAAATTAGTAGAGTTTTTCTTCTGAAATACTTAGCTTGCTTAGGAAGAAAGCGACAAAATGTATGATATATATGTAAACAAATATATATGGCTATATATATATATATATGCACACTCACCAGATGTTTAAGACCAGAAAGAAATCATGGTCCTTTAGCTTGACCTGCTATATTTCAGGAAAGAACAGAATTTCACACAGAGTTTTTGTTTCTGCAGAATGCTGAATAACTTGTTGCTGATTACGAGTGTATCATTTATGTTTGAAAGGCATGGATAAGTTGTAAGACTGGGAGGCAGAACATGAAATATTTCTCTTAAAATGAAGGCAATTCTCATTTTCATATGCTGGAACTTTAATACACAAATCCATTCTTTTTGCAGTCTGTTTTGCTTTCCATCATCATACACACACTTGATAAAAGTATGCATTAAAACTTTTGAAATTGAATCATACATAGAAGAAACAGATTTTCTTCAAATAGAATGGAATGATAATAGAGGAAAATTTATATTTGATACAATTCATGTCTTCATTTCAAGGAAAAGCAACAGAACATAACCTGAAGCATTTATGACTCAAATATTTGCTTTGGCAGAAGCATCAGTTCATCTTGCCTTATATCAGTATCACGGAGATGTATGCACTTGAACTACAAGGAATTAATTTGTTCCCCACCAGAGAGCGTTTTTAAAGTAGCTGATGTGATAGAAAAGAAAGCATCAGCCAAAGTAAAAAAAAAAAAGAGATCTAATACACTTCCCCAATGACTTCTTACTGAGTTACAACACTACAGCTTCCACAGACATTCCACATTTTTGCAGAATGTGGTGCAAAACCTGAAACACTTTGAAATTACGAAGATCTTCTCAGATAGATCCTTATCAAGTGGATAGGCTAAAAGAGAACAGAAAAGAAAGAGAAAAGATCAGAAGATAATGCATTGCAATTTATTTTTGTAGGGCACCTCTCATATTCTAAGTACCTTGAAGTGCTTTACAAAGTAATGAGTTAACTACTTATAGCAAAGCAACCATTATGAAAGGAGTAGCTATTATGTGCCAGCATTTCAAACAGGTCCCAGCAAGTTTCCCGAGTTGTTGGGCTATATTGTTTGAATCCAGGAGTAATTGTGCTTGGAAAGTTGCAGGTGCAAATAACAAAAAAAAAACCCTGCCAACAAACTTACATTACTTTTAAGAGCTTTTTTTTAAAGGTTGACCATACAAATTTGTGAAAATGTAAGCTTATCCTTGGAACTCAGCAGTTTAATTAGCTTGGCCTTTTGTAGGTTTTTGTTTGATTGTTTGTTTTAGAAAAGTTGTAGGAAAACTAACATTAAGATATAGGGCTGTCATGAGGGCTTTTGTGAGGTGGAAGGAATGTATCAACCAGAGGGAGGGTCAGATCTTAAAATTCAATTTGAAATGATCAAGGGCTGAGGGAGAACTGGAAGAAGGAAACAAGCTGCAATACTTCATCTCCTCCTGTTTGCATTCCAAAATTATGCTCAGAGGAGGATGGACAAGACAGTTAGAAGAGCCTATATCAGTCATAGAAGAGATACTAAGGTTCTCGTTCAGGCTTTGACTGATAAGCTTATCTACATTAAGTCTGTATGGAAAATGAGTGTATAAATTTCCTTGGTTTATCAGGTTGGGAAACTAGAAATGGCTTTGATAAAGCTTTTGAAAAAAATAAATTATGTTATTTTCCCCTACCAGCAATTTTGAATTTGGATTTTCTCAATACAGTTCCCATACATATAAAGACCCCCAAACAAATAAATGAAAAGCATGAAAGAAATGATGGAAAGAGACTGTTACAATCATTCAAACCTCAAAAAGTGATTTTCAATACTGCTTATGGAAAAGCTTTCTGAACACGGAATATAACAAAGCTTGATTTTGAGAGTCATGTAAATGCTGTGACACCAGAAGAATAAGAAGACCCATCAAAAGAATGTTTTTAAAATTAGAGAAGCATGAAAGTGCAGTATCCAGAGTTTAACAGACCTTGAAATACTCAATCAAAATACCTTGCCTAGTGACATTTCACTGTATCTCTGCACAGTAAGTTTTGAATATTCACCAGAGAGATTCATCAAAGAGATAAGGCAATATAACAACCAAAAACCATGAAGGTTCTACTTTAGCATTTGAAGTATTACCATCTGACATGACAACTTAAGAATTGTTCAAGGAGATCTGCAAATAACACACTTTAGATACAGTATCCTCGCAGTGTAAAGGCGAATGATTACAATATGTGGCTCAACATCTAAAATTAAAGGGGAAATATTATTATAAAACTGTAACAGTTGATTAATCTGCTATTACCCTGAACTACACTAATAACCTAACATATCTTTGCTAGACTTCAAAATCAATTTTTAATTGATCAGCAGGTAACCCCTGAATGTGATATATTTTTGAAAGCAAATTTGGGAATTTTTTTCCATTTTTGTTCCAAAACTTATGTCTATTTTTTATCTTAGGTGCCTGCCCACAAGAAATAATCATATGTATAGTCTAAATCAGGAGTTCCCCTATGCTAGACTTCAGCTAGTGGCAGCAGCTTCTGGCCTGAATACAGCCTTAGAAAAGTGCACTCAAATGATTTGCAAGTTTTTTGCACTACCTTGAAGTAGATTTCATAGCAAAATTTTGGAACCTCTGGTGTAGATTGAGTTTTAGTTTTATTGCTTTTAAAAATACTTATTAATTTTATATCAAGAATTATTTTTTTAAATTGATGATTTCTGTAGGATTTATATACTTGACACTGTAGTTCTTGTGATAGATTTGACATAAAACTCAAGGTATCATGGAAAATGTTTAATGAAACGACCCATCCTTATACTAATATCTTAAGTTTTATAACATTATGAAGCTTAGTTAAGCTTTTCTTATTCTTGTGAGATGCTGTTACTGCCACATGCTCTTCTACCCTTATTGAATATCAGTAGTGATATTTCATTTCTAGTAAAATGAAGCTATGTAGAATTAAATTGCTCAGCAGTTCTTTGGTGCTCAGCAGAGACCACCATAAATTTAAAGTGATTGAGCAGAAAAAGGCAGAGAATATGGAAAAATATAGCGGAGAAAAGGGAGCACCGTAAGGAGGGGAAAAACATATACATTTACAAGGAGACATGATTTATTTTATCACTGCCTCTTCTACAAATACTTAATTATTTTAGTTTTCTTCTCCAGTGGTAGATGTCATCTCAGAAGTGTCACAAAATTTGGTAACCCTGGAGATTAAAATATGGAGAGGAAAAAGCCAAATTCGTACAAATGCCAGGATGGTATAAACATGGAACTGCAAGCTTTCTAATTCTTCAGGAACTTACTGAGAATCCAAAAAGTGGTTTATACACGTATTCTCACTTAAAGCATTCACTAGAATATCCATTTATGCTTAACCATCCAATGCTTTAGACCAATACAATATTTTACAATGAGTGTTTTGGACTTTCTCCAGGAAGCACAGAATTAAGACCACAATGACACTTGTTGAGGTACAGTGTAGAAGAGCAATCCTTAGATAATATGAAATTATAGTTCAGCACTATGTGAGATCATCCCTTACAGATTCCAACTCGTGCCACAAAACTGTGTTAAGAGAAGTGTGACTTCTGTTGAGGAATCAATATGGAAACTCTGGTTCTTAGTATAAATCGAGATGAAACCTGGAAAGCCCTCCTCCCCACCACCCCATTTCTCTCTGGGAGCAAAAGTAAGACAAATGAGTTCTTTTTGGGTGGTGTCCTAACTGGGCATGCATATCTTCATCCTTTAGTCCACCTTTGGGTGCAGCCAGGCAGAAAAAAGATGGGAGGAGTGAACTATAAGGGGGAGGGAATGTGGACGGTGGACCCAGGATTCAGCTTCCAGCTGGGTCTGGCTGCAGTCGTTGCTGCAACACTGGCAGCTCTGCTGACACCTCCAGAGAAACAGTTTTTCTTCCATGTCAGCTGGGAAGAACAAGCTAGAATCGAATAACTCGGTCATACAGATGAGTGATCTATTGAAATGCTTCAGTTGCTATTACTGTGATGGTGTGGCACTGTTCCTTAAGTACAATTTCTTATGCTATGCCCGAAGTACAAACTGCTGAAAAATCCCGGGAGGTCAAGCTTCGTCACTTCTTTCAATTTTTCTCCTTCAAGCAGCATTAATTTTAAGACATTTTATAATGCAGTTCTTATAAAGTCTTTGGGAAGATTGCAAAGATATTTCTGAGGTTTTTGGCTTTTTCCCCTGTAAGATGGGAAGCACTAATGAAGAAGGTGAATACCTCTGCTTCAGTCACAGAGGAGCTACCAACTAACTTCCAGATTTAAGACTTGATTTAGCTGTTATTGAAGTACAGACTAAAATGCAAGTGTCTTCCAATTGTGCTGAGAACCTGGAAGTGAGTGTTGGAGCAATGCAAACTTACTTTTGCTGAAAAAGTCTTAGCATTATTTTTATGGAAGCTTCCTGCTGAACTAAATACCCTTGGTCTGAACCAGCCTCTAGATTTTAATAGAAATTATATGCTAGTTGTAGGACTCTATGGGACAAATAAAATCATAATAGAAAAGAAATCATTCTTTTAGTAAATGCCATATTTTTTGACTGACTTTTATAGGATCATATTCTGTTTCTACAGATTGTTGCTTTCTTTTACCTTTGTAAGTTATTTCTGTGAGGGCTGTCTAAAATGACTTGTGAAAACAGATAAACATAAACTTCTACAACACATTTTTCTAACACTATCAACATTTCTGCTGTAGAGTATTCTGTAATGCTTTATTTTATATTTTATTTTATGTTATTGTATTTTATTATTTATTTTATTTTAAATTTTATTCTAATTTTTGTAGTTAAGTGGCAAAGTAATACATACTCTTTCCCATTCCATTTAATTGTCACTTTTGTTCAGAGAGATGCATGGATATTTAATTGTTTTGGTGCTTTACAAAATAATGCAGATTTTTTTGTTACTAAATACAATGTTTCATAGTCTTTCTATTTTAACTGGTTTGGATCTCTGACTGCTGAATGGTTTCATATTTGCAGCTAGTGTGGAGAACAATGTAGTCAACTAGTACAAAAAGGCTGAATACACTTAACAAATAGATATTTTATTTCTTCTAGGAGAATTAAATAAGAATTTAAGGAAAGAATGTTATTATGCTCCGTTTTATATGTCTAGTCCAACACTATTACTTTACTATATGCCTGTCTTTCGTGATGGAGAAAATAAATCCTATAGTGAAATTGGTTCATTCTTAAAACAAGCAACTATTACATGTGAGAGAATAAGACAGAATGAAGAAATTAAATGAAAGAAGAAATTCCATATTATGAAGTATTGCTCTGTGGCTGCAAAGCAGAAATGAAAAAAGTGAGAAGGAAAAAAAGAGGACATGATGAAAATGGACCAGTATTCTTAGTGGCTTCAGTAAGCCTCAATAGCACTATAGCTACTTACACATATATTAATAAATTATTCAAAAGAATTTAATGAAATTCAAGAGAAAATATTATACTGTACTAAAAATGAAATAACCAAGAATTCATGAAGAATTTATTAAAATGAAACATGAAATGAAGTATAATTTTGTTCTGTGTCAGAAGCAGAAGAAAATATATTCTATTCCATACACTATATCTAATAGTGAGACCTTACTGTGTAGTTGAAAGCAATTTATAAGTGAAATCCTTGCCAGACAGAAAGCAAGAGTCTGCAAAATGTATCATCAGTGAAAATAGAAGTAAAATATACAGAGTTTAAGTTCTCTGACTCATGCACATTTTCTGCTTCAGGTATGGATGAATGTCCACAAATAAACTAGTCAGGGTTTTTGTCCCCTTCCTAGTTCTCAACATAAACAAAGCAGAATGCAGAGGAAATGTAAGACACCCCCATGTTAATATTCTTTGTTGAAAAGTGGAACAAACCCCAGCGAGTTATTGCTTTTCCCATATAGATGTGCAAGAAGTAAATTGAGAAGAGTTGAAAAATGCAGAGTATTGTACATCTCTGCATTGATATAAGTGGGCACTTAAGTGGAGTAATCTTCTTCTGGAACTAGGCAATAACAGATCACTTCTATTACTTAGACTGATCCTGAGGGAGTGGAGGTATATGTTACCCTTTATTTAAGTCTAGAATGAAAGTGACAGTCTACTCCTGTGTAATTTGAATTCTTCTGATATAGGGATCCATGTTCTTTCATCTTCTTGTCACTGCAAAAGATTTGGAAGAAATAAAAAAACATCTTGAGTTTGTAGCTTTACATATATTCTCCCGTATTTTTCTCCACAAGCCAAAAGAGAGTCAAGGCAAAATAAAAGTGCTGTCAGTTTAGGATGAGATTCTTTCTTTAAAATTTTGATATTGCTGTTTCCATATTCTGTATCTATTTTTTTTTTCTTATCTGGCAGTACCCAGATCTTGTTAACAGGAAAGCAACATGAACTTTATTTTACAGTAATAAAAAACTTTTGTCTTTGTAAACAAAACATGAATGAGGTGCTTTTAATTAGAAATTCTTTCTGGTAAAGGTTTACAAAATAGAATTAACTCATATGGTGAAATAACTGAATGTTATGTTTGAATTTATAGAATATTAATTTCATACAGTATTAGATTTTAATTATTTGAATGTAATATATTGAATGTTGAAAGTCACATACTCTGAGATACATTGCAGGCTTACGGTGCCATTGTAACTGGTCAGAAACTGTTCAATGGAATGATTCTTTCTGACAGAAAATATGTCTGCTCTATTCCTCTTGTGAGAGTATGTCCATTTTGCTAAGATTCTGATAAAAAACTATTTGCTGTTTAGTATTGGCTTGTCCACTAACCCTGTCTTTTAGTCTATTATCTGCTTGACAGGTGGGATGTTGAAAATCTCCAAACTGGTTGCATCTCACCATAATGAATGAATATATGAAATGAATGATGAATATACTGCAGAGGTGATGGATTATGCAGCCATGGAACCATACCTTGTGATCTAGTGATCTTGTGCTCTTCTCTCCTCCTCCCCTTCAAACATTGTGCACACAACCTGGACAAACCTCTCAAGAAAGACCATGAGATTCCACGTTGCCTGTATTAAGGCTGCCAGTATTTAACCAAGTTTCCAAGGTCCATTTTTCTTACCAGCCTGTTAGGTGGTTTGTCCCCATCTCACTAAGCAGCCAGGTCACCCAGCGTGTCACCGGATCCCACCATTCCAGGTTATGAGCAGCAAGAGAATCCCTAGGAAAGCTCTAAGCAAGATGCTACTTTGAAAACCTTATCTTTAAGCTTGCATTTTTCAGTGCGAAATATAGAAATATAATTGTTTTGTTTATTTTTGACCTTTTAAAAGCAAGCAATAAATTTCTTACAAAATAGGTTTTTAAATTTCCTATCAGGCCAGTTCCTGACATGTGGTTTGGATATTACCATGAAAAATATTTATTTTCTAATGTTACTTTATCTTATGATAAATACGATGATATAAACAACCCATATTTTATTTATAGATATGAATATACCTGTACAGACACATACATATAAATATGCATAACTAGAGTAACCAGAAATGGCCATAAAACTTGACAGAAGTGCATTGAATTTAACATTATATTCCTAATGTCTTCATCAGTCAATGACAGAATTAATGATTAGCAGATTTTATTCTTACAGAATTGTGTGGAAAGAGAAACACTAATCTTTTATAAAATGAGGAACTGTGGCAAATGGCCAACTAGAAGAATACATATTCACTTTCTGTGGAACTGAGGCAGCAATTTGGTGCCTAATTCCACAAGTATAGGAGTTATCACAGAATCAAGTTATCACAGCCTAGCAAATTACCATATATCATCGGAGTCATGATAGCTTTCTAGAAGCAAACTGTCACCCATCTGTAAGGGCAAAGTAATACAATTTAGCTTAACCTATGAAGAAAGGAGGTTACACTAATTCTGCTTTACCGAGCACATGCCATGGGCTAAAAGCACATATCTTAACAGTTATACAGGCAGTTATGCAGAGAATTATTTCAGCAGAAGACTTTTTAACTTGACAGCATATCTAGTCTCAAGATAGTGATTCACAGATGTCCCACACCACCATCCAGGCAACAAAAATTCAACAGGCAGCTCTTGATTTACCAAAGGAGTTAGTTCTAATAGTGTCTGGTTTGTGTGTCCAGAATTCCTCTTTTTGTCTGAGCTGAGCAATCTTGTTCTCTAAACAGTTTAGGATTCACAGGTTAAACAACCTTCGGCCTGCCTTCTCTCAGGGTCCAGTTCTAGTAGGATTCAATAGTGTACTCAAATTGTGCCCAAGACACAGTGGGGGTGCCTGAGTTATCCCCAAGGGAGAGCAGCACCATCGCTTGCATTCCAAAGCACACTGCGGGATCCTCGTGCTTTATGATAATAGACTAGGAATTCCTCAGGACACGGGGCGTGCTTCAGCCTGATGAATTCAAAGTGGTATTTTGCAGACAACCACCTTAATAATCTGCACAGTTTGCTTTTCCTTTCTTTCTATGCAGCTTTGACATCCCAAATCCCATTCAAATGTTTGCTGCTTCTTTCTCCACAGAAACACTCCATTTTTCCTCTTGAGATTCTTTTCAGAGAGATCAATAAGACACATCAAGATCCACATCTTATTGGCAACAATTGTGTATTGTGATGGATAAGTAAACCAATTTAATATGAAAGTTTATTCTTTTTAGGATAAATGTTAGACTTTGTGTCCAAAAGTTTTTTCTTCTGAGCTGTTGTGAGACCTGATGTGTAACCACTACAATCAATATGAAATACCATAACAGTAGTGGAAATGTCAAATATAATTTCCTACCTGATATAGTTTTGACATTTTTAATTCAACCCACTCTTTCTTTTCTCTTGAAGGTAATCAGAATGTTTTATAGTCCTCGGAGATGGGGGGCAATAATCTATTTCTTTTTGTGCTACTTCTTAATGACATATTGTATTTGGACAGATATCTACTTCAGATGAAGCCAGTACTTCGTCCCCTGAACTAGCCTTATTAGAAGCGGTATTTAAAGAGCTTATGTTCCAAAACTGGATTTCAGCTCAAGTGTCTGAAGGTCTATAAATTAAAATAGAAAGTATAAAAAGAAATTATGTTTGTGTCACACCTCCATGAAATATGTAGAGATATAAATCTAATACAAATCAGACACTGTCTTACTGTTGTTCTCTTTGCAAAAGTGTAGTTTGCCTAATAATTTCTCAGAAGTGTTTCTTAATTTTGTTGATCTCATGCTTATGTAAGTGTACCCAAACATTTGGATGCTTTCGGGAGCTAATGTCAGAAAAGTCAATATTATATGAACCGGTGGCATCAAATTTACTCAGTACAAATGTTTAGAAACTTTTTTAAGGCCCACCTCATTTATTTCCCAAGGAAGGAGCAGGATGGAGAGGATAAAACTGAAAGAAAGTCCATGGGTTTTTTCCTGAGTTCCACTGTAGCAGTGAAGAAATAACCCTCTGAATCTGCATCTGTTACTTCAGAGGTTCTGGCCCATGTGGCCTTCGCTTCATTAATATCAGGAGATCACGGTGAGTCACTAAGATTACCATGTTCATCAAGCACACCACGGGGTGTAGTAAAAGTTTACCCAAGATCCTAAATAGACCTTTCTAGAGCACTGGGACAAAATTCACTATAATATTCTAGAATTTCAATGAATGAAAGCTCATGACAAAGTAAAAATTAATATTTTAACTCTATTTCTAAGTCATTTATTTCCTTTTTTAATCAGCATCTGATTCCTGCTCTACTTAAATAAAACTAATTATCTTTTCTAGTCATCGAATTTCTTCAGTTCTGTTGAAAAAGAGAAAAAAAAATGTTCATAGGAAGATTTAAATCTGAAAAATACAACTCTGATCATTCCTCATCTTGTAATATTACTGTTAGCTTGTCTGCTTGTGATGTTGCCGCATTTTTTAGTAGAGAATTTTTCCTATTCTTGGGCATTTTTGTTTTCATCAAGGTAAAGGCCCGGAACACTAAGATACGTAATTTTTTCCACACATCTATGCTGTATCAAACAACACATTTAAATTGTATTGAACAAACCCCAGCCACTAATAGCCCCTAACTATTAATTGATTAATAGTATTTTAAATAGCGATCACAGAAAGGGACCAGGGGAACATTTCTCTAAATTTAGCCTCCCATTGCCATTTTATATAAAGCATTATTAGTTATGCATTGAAGAGCCTGGTGGCATTCACTAGCGATTCGGTGCATAAGTTTGATTAAGTTAACGTTAAGCAGTCTACTTGTAAATGTAAATGGCGCAAATTACAGCTGTAAATAGAAGGGCAGCTATACTGCGTCCCAAATATCTCAAAGTAGTTGCTGCAGTGTACTTGAATGGTTGATTTTTCTTTTCTTTTTCTGCTAAATTAATAAGAAAAATGTACAACAGCCAAAAACCTTAATGTTCTGCATTAGAAGTGCACTTCCTAGGAGACCAGTCAATATATGTCTTTTTATCTTAGAATGGGAAAGCACTTAATGCTATCCAAAATCATTGAGTTTACACATGCAAGTGGTCCACCAGGCTTGCCCTTTCCTTTGAAACTGAAAAATAAAGTAATGTTTTTGCCATCCTCTAGCTCTTCAGCTTGCCCTTATGCTACTTTCTGTGCTCATTAGTTCCCCTGTCTGTTTCCTTACATTTTGTCTTCTCTCCAACGGAGAGGTTTGGTAAGTTTATTCTGCTCACTGTTTACAGAAAGAACACATGGGAGCAAGCGGCCAATAGATATTTCACAATTTTGGATTGTATTAATTCCAGTCAGGGGTTTCCCATAGAGCAGGAGTTCTGAGTAAACAAAAGTATTGTCTTGGAAGCAAACGGAGATTTGCAGAATGGAGTGTGAGGTTTTTTTCTACCAGTGAAAAATTACAAACAATGCTAAAAACTAATTCTCCTAACACAAATTTTGAGATGCTTAAAAAGCCCTAATAAATACATGTCTCTAAGAAGTGTACCCCCTTTTTACATCAAAAAAATTAAACCTCCAGACTTTTATGTTTCCGATATTTCCTTTACTGAGGCTGAGTGCATGTTATGACATGAGATTTTTATGTATTTGGTTTATGTCAAATAAAATAGATTAACCTGGAAGCCCCATCTGGTGTATATTACCATCAGAATATGTAACAATTTGAACTGGAAGGGAATTACAACAACCAAGACCTGGACTAAGGAAGAGAAAGACTTGCTGACTACCACTTACCACATGACGCACTGTAATACACAAAAATTAGAGCGTACCTGCACACTTGACAACTGTCAGGATAAACGTACATTCAACATCCAAAGATTTTCACAGCTGTTTTCACAATAAATATGCTGCAAGGGCTACCTGCAGGGTGGTCCATTCCCCGCATGTTTGGAAAGACCTGAAGTTTAACTGAGCTAGTAAGCACGTCTCCAGGCTGACTCTAAGTAAGATTTCAAATGCTGTAAAAGACATAACAGTATGTGGATTCCTTAAAAATTTAGCACAGCAGAAACACTTCAAAAACCTCTCTTCTCTGTCTGCACAGATAAAAGCAAACACACTGTATGTGGCTGATTTGTCACATTCCTTATGCAGTTGCTCTTTCTAAACCTGTGACAGAGAAAGCCCTGCACATCATGAGCCGCGTTAATGATCAAATTCAGCTCCTTTACATTAGCATTTAATGCCTTCCAGAAGGATAGACGTGTGCACTGCTTTGTGTATTAGTTGGAATAAGTCCCACTGAGGTTGGGATTTACAGCATCTAATCCTAATGATCAGACAGCGTAGGTCTGAGCCCCACCAAGAGGAGGGGCTGCCCCAGCTGGGGGAAGAGCAAGAGCTGAGACCCTGTGAGTCCCACTCACCTCGTTGGTCCAGGGCTGGAGACAGAGAGACCACACAGTAAAGAGAGGTCAACTAGGCAGAGTATTCCTGGGTGAACTAGCAGCGGATAGAGACTTAGTGGCAGGTTTGTTTTCCAAGCTGAGACTTTATTATGTAAATAATAAAATCTGATTAGGAGATTCACCTCACATAGTCATAGATGTCTACGAAATCTGAGCTAGTCACTTCAAACTTCCTTATAATCCATCGAAGGAGAAGACACTTCAGTATACAATTTGCCTGACTTATTTTAGACCAGGTAAATAGTATGTTAGGTCCAGATTTCATTCTTTGTTTCTTCATAGGCAGTGAACTGACTGCATGACAGCCCAGTCAGGCATGTTGCCACAAAGCTGTTTGGCTTTTCTAGAGTTGAAGTATCCATTTCACTTGTACTTACAAGGGCAGATATGGGGAATGCTGATTCTGCTGTCAGTGCCGGAGAAACGTTTCTCTCTTTTGATAGGTAATGGTTGATATCCTTTACATTAGCAATAAGAGCAGTGTGAAATGCTTCTGTATAGAAAAATATACACTCTGGTCATCATCTGGCTCCTTGTTACCTTACAAATTTCTTGTGTTTGGGATATGTTGTAATTCACAAAACACAGACTGCCTGTTAAGGTGTCATATTTAAAGAAAAGGAGGCTGTTTCCAGTGTAGTTCTAGTACCAAGTCCTCAATTTGGAAGTCTGGACAGAGAGTTTTGAATTCATAAGGCATGGGACATTGCACTGCATTATTGTCCAGCTAAGAATTTGGTTATTGCAAGGGGAAGAGGTAAATGCAGTGAATAAAGCCAATATTAATTCAAGAAATATATTATAGCCCAACAATTGCCTGTTGCATGATAAAGAAAAAGTAAATAAACACTAAACCATGAATAAATACAGCAAAATAAAAAGGCACAATAAAGGAAAATAAAAGAAAGATTATATATATTATGAAAAAACAACAACAAGCACCTTACTCTTTTTACTCATTGCCCAGTTTCTTCAAGAAAAGTACTGCAAAAGACTTGCTTCTTTGTGCTTCATGGAAATCAAATCAATATGAGGTTTTTTTCCTGTTAAAAGCGTAAGTGCTAAGCTCAGAGTATTAGAGTTCTTTCATAGAAAATTCATAATTTTCAGTCTTTAGAAATTGTTGAAAATATTACTGGAATTTAATTATGGAAATTACCTCTCAAATTTGGAACAAGAATCTTAGTTGTAGAACAAATAACACTGCTACGAGAATACTTACTCATGTAAATATATGAAGTTTCAATGAGTATGCACTTTTATTTTATAGTACTTACCTATAAATTAATACTATGATAGAATAGCTCACCTAAAGTAGGCACATTGTGCATTAATATTTAAGTCCATGAACTTATAGAGGTAAAATCTCTTAACTACTTCTTAAAATGTGAAGAAAAATGTTTTAATTTCCAAGAGCTCTGAAAAGGTTTGAAATGAGGTCTTTCAGTGTTCATAAAGAACAAATGCTGCGATTTTTCTGGAA
>KZ506153.1:223649-247459 GCA_002844005.1 Limosa lapponica baueri | reverse complement strand
TTTTTTTTTTTTTTTTTTTTGTAAGGAATGCCATATAAGACAGCATCTAATATCTGACAAATGTGAAGAAATGTGCCTTTCCTTTATTCCTTATTATTTCCTCTATTCTGTAAAAGCTGGAGATGAGATAGATTCCATGATTTTTGGTGAATTCATGTGACCTATTTATCACCTCATCTCCTATCTAATTAGATCTTCCTTTTTCATTTTTAAAGAATATTTTAGTTTCAAAGTCATGCTGACTAGTCTATAATTCCCCAGATTCATTTTTTTAAAAATAGGTAGAGCGTTTGCTCTTTTTCTGGTTTATTAAGATTTCACCTGTCATTGAGTTCTCAAAGATAATCACTAATGCTTTTGAAATTGCTTTGACCAGTTTCTTAAATTCTGTAAGGAAATTCAGCAATTGCTTTTTTCCTTTCTCTAGACTGTTTTCCTAGTCTTAACATTGTACTCCAAGTCCTTGTACTTCATTTAATTGTTGGCTTATACTTGGATTTTTTTCAGAAAATTCTTTAAAATACTTCAGCATTTTTTTTCATCATCCATTTTTTTCTTTTATATACAAATACATAGGATGTTGTCAACTGATGTCTGTCACTGCACCTAATTTAAGCAATGAAATACTTTCAAACTTTAAAAGATCCATGAAATGTAAATATTTCAGATTCTGACAAAAAACTATAGGCAATACCCTCATTCTCCACCACTAATGGTGTTCCCCAAAGGGTCAGTACTGGGTCCAGTGTTGTTCAATATATTCCTCAATGACCTGGATGGAGGGACAGAGTGTACACTCAGCAAGTTTGCTGATGATACAAAACTGGGAGGAGCGGCTGACACACCAGAAGGCTGTGCCGCCATCCAGCGAGACCTGGACAGGCTAGAAAGCTGGGTGGAGAGGAACCTGATGAAATTCAACAAATGCAAGTGAAGGGTCCTATACCTGGGGAGGAATAACCCCATACCCCTATCAGTACAGGTTAGGGGCTAACCTGCTGGAAAGCAGCTCTGCAGAGAGAGACCTTGGAGTCCTGGAGGACAAGTTGACCATGAGATAGCAATGTGCCCTTGTGGCCAAGAAGGCCGATGGTCACCTGGGGTCCATTATAAGACCGTGGCCAGCAGGTCGAGGGAGGTCATCCTGCCCCTCTACTCTGCTGTAGTGAGGCCACATCTGGAGTACTGTGTCCAGAAAAGGCAAGTGACACTTCTGAATATTTTTTCAGACTCCTGGGACTAGTGGATGAAGGACTTTCTGTGAGATCTCTGTGACATCTATTAATCAATTATTTTCTCATGTTCTTTTCCTTCCAGTCTTTTCTCCATCCCCTGGCTGCATTCCCCATTCTTTGATTTATACTAATTTTAGGTGTATCACCCACAAAAATATATCAAAAAACTTTTCAGTTTTCTTAACACTGGTCGGTTTTCAAAGTCAATCAAGAAGAATGTCATAAATCCAGATGTATAGAAACTGCTCTGCAGAAAATGAGCTACACTGCACTGAATATTACTGCTGTAGTCACTCATGCCTCTTCATGTTTATATTGACATTTCTGAACATTATGTATTAGACGATATAGCTGCCTTTTCTTGTATGAATGAATAGGAAGGAATGAAGTTTTATGGCAAGAAGTCTTGACTCATTTTCTCAAAGTCAATAACGCAACAGTCATAATTTGATATTTTCCCAGTTCAGAGAACGTCAAGGTTTACGTGTGGAAAGTCAACTGTTTGTTATGTTAGAAAATATATCATTCATAGGGGATGGTTGATGTTCAAGGTAAAGTTGTATGCAAGAAGAAGCAAAAGCTTTCAAATTGTTTCCAAGAACAAGGACAAAAAAAATCCCTAGCATATAGCAATGATTTCAATAATGATACAAGGGATTGTGTAGTTACAACTGATTATTCCTTTAGGCAGCAGGAAGAGCACTTAGAGCAGAATGTCAGGAAAACAGATTTGCTAGAGAACACCAATAACAACATCTGGACCTGTCCCAAGTTCATAATCCAAGTAGATTATTAATTTTAATATTTAACACATCTACTCAGGGAATTTACATCAGAGTACGTAGTGTTTCTGTTGCTTAGCAGCTAAACAGCTAAGATACTGAATATTTAAAACACACAGTCGGAATCCCAGAACTTTTCTGTGAAACCTGAAGTTTGTTTCTGTCTGAGTATATGTTGCTTTCCTACTTTACGATTCTACAATTCCTACAGTACAGGTTAAAGGATGTTTAAGAGAAAAACATACCTTTCCTAGTCCAGGTTTACCATCTCATAAAAGAAAGTAAATCTCAACCTGCTGTTCAATTATATTAACAATAGTTTCTTTAACAACACTTCCTTCTCATCTTCTAAGGCGATAGGTGCTCACCCAGCCTTGGATTGTCTGCACAGTTCACCCCACCGTCTTACTCATGAGAAAGTCAGCCCTCCTTCTGGTTTCAGAAAACCTAACAGCACTATGAATAAGCAAAAAAATACAGTCCATAACTTTTTTTCTTTATAAAATCCTTCTTGGGTTCTGGACTTGTTAATCTTTCAGTCAAATACCTCTTAATAGTCCTGTCAAGTGCCTCTTAATAGTCCCAAAATACTAGTTCAGGAGACCAAGAAGCAACTAAGATGTTCAGATGGACGTTCTCTGACATTATAGTGCAAAGCAGAAGTAGCCTGAGGGTCATGCTCAAGTCTGGATGTGCTGCCTGTACACACAATTCACTTGCTTCATCATCTTCTGTGATGACCCACTAAATATATTGAAGCTGAAAGTCTCAAGTATGGATTGATGTTCAGGCAACATACAGAATAGTTAGACACCCAGGCTGGATACTTTTTTGACTGGTTGCATGTGAATGTCAGAAACGAAGGTTGCTTACAGCTTTCCCTGAAAAGATGGAGTTCAGGCTGCCCTCAAAAGAAATATGAATTGATGGCAGCAGACCTACAGCATGCTCTGGCTGCTGCTCATCTTGCAACCTCAGACATCACCAGTTTTAACATTAAAGCTCTGATTATTTGAACTGAATTCACTGGTCTGAGTTTAGTTCCTTTATCACAGCTCCCTAAGGGGTTATATTTAAACTTAAACATAAGCCTGAAATGGAGATTTGGAGGGCTTTCATACTTGCTCCCAGTTGTGCATTTTACTTTAAAATGGTGACCGCAATAAGTTCAGCATGTTGAAAAACTAGTCAGAGTATTTTATATGATTTAAGTGTTCATCTCTCACTGTCAGGAAAAAAAAAGATGAAGCAGTACAGTTTGCTTTATGCACGATTTATGTTTCAAATAGTAGCTATGATCCTTTCTTTTTTTTTTTTTTCCGTATGAGGCAAAGTTTCATTTAAAAATGCCAGTTTCAATGAACCTGAAGTACTTTGTGTGAAACAATTTGGGTTTGCCTTCACTGAGAGAGGTCTGTTGAAGATCCTGGGAAGGACTGGAACTCTTTTGCCAAGACAGTCAGGAAAGCTACCTATGTCAGCTGTCTTGATTCTTTATGACTATTTGTCTTCAACAAAATAAAGTTATCTGTTTTGAAATACACCTCTTTTCAGAGTTATTCAACATAGATTACTTACCTGAGAGCATTCCTTTAATAGGGAATCCTCATGAGGTAGTCACTTTATTAGAAACGTTTCTTCTGTAGGTGGACAAAAACTATTCCTAAGAATTCTTATTTTTAATCAAAATAGCTCATTCTAAAGTAACATCTAGCTGAAGCACTGATCACTGTTTTTTCTTCCAGTTCTACCCTAAGATACAATCTGGCAACATAATTAAACTTATTTCAGATGCGATATGGCGGGAAGTAACAAAATCTGAAAAGAGTCATCTTGAACTGTCCCCAGAATACTTTTCCATCTTTGACACAAGAGTGAGTTAAATTACTCACTCTAGTGATGCTAAACCATAAACTTTCCTACAAATTATTGTTCAATTATAGTTGCACATTAATAGCTATACTCTTAATAAGTGGGAGAACATCCACTTTCTAGATACCTAGAAGCCAAATTCACTATTATTTTGCTTTTATATTATCAGGACTTGTGTACAACTTGATGAGAAAAATCTCTTTTCCATTTTCCACTGGCTGCAGTCTTCTCCTGGCTCAACGGTAATAGCTGTGGCATTATGCCAAGGAAACTGTCAAGTTCAATGTGATTCCCATGTTCCATTGAAGAACTACGCTTTCCATTTCACAAAAGAGGGTTTCAGAGTTTCCCTGCCTAGAAATTCTTCAGCCCATGAACAGGGAAAAAACCCAAATTTCTACAGTGTAGAGAAGTTTCACTTTAGGGAAGTCAAATAATACCTAAAATATTATGACTTATTCCTCAAGATATGGTTTTAACTTTAAGGCAAGTAAGTTGCAGTGAGGATTCAAAGATATGTCCCCTAATACTACTCAAAATAAAACCTTTTTCTCTTATAATGTTTATCACTGGCAGTTACAGTAGTGAGCTTCATGTGGTTCATTTCCAGAGTGCTGGAAGAGTTCCTTCTGAATAGGCATCTGCTAAAACATTTTCTATCAAGAAGAAAGGAAAAGGTCTGTTCCAGCCAATTATTTCCCCATCCCTCTTATTTTGATCATCTCCAGCATCATATGGAAGCCATCACTGTTAGAAAGTTAAAATCATATTTGTACCAGACAAACCGACTCCGAATATGGATTTTATTTTGGACACCACTACATTTGACATGCTCAGTATAATGAGCCATTTCTTATATTTAAATTGCAAGCATTTCTGTGGTAATTAGAATACAACATATTCTCTGTCGGATGTCTGCCTGACTTGGGTAGTTTTCAGCATAACAATTGTCCAAGAAGCTCTGGTGTAGTGTGAAAAAGTCAAACAGATGGAAAGTTTTAGTTTATTTTAGTGTATTTCTAAGTTTTATTTAGCTAAAGCACAGGGCAACAGAAAGTTTAATAAAATGTTAAATGACTAACAACAAGGGCATATCACTCACTTAAACCCCTTGTGTGGCAACACACAAAATTGTGGTAACATATCAACAGGACAGGAAGGAAATTAATATTGGTCTTTTTAGGAAACACTAGATTATCTTATAGAGCTTTTATGGGGCAGAGTATGGAACAATAGAAATCAAAGCTTTTAAGAGACTGCTCATTTAATATCTCAGTAGAGCAAGTACATGAATATGAAAGTTTGGATAATTTCACATTTACATCTGTGAATGTTTGATTTTTCCCAAGGTAATGGAATTTACTTTGCAGCAATCCCAGACTGGTAATAGCATTTCATAGTTCACTTTTGTTTCACATGTATTCCAAGAGTTTTTTTTATTCTACAGGAAGTGATAGAAACCTATGAGGTACTTCGTCGCCAGAAGTATTCTTGGTTTTAAGTCAGGATGCATGACTGCCTCATTGTCTGACTTTGGTGAACGCGAAGTTAATATTTCAGTCTGTTCAAATACTAACAAAATAAAATGCAGGATCTTATTGACCACCAAATGCTCAGCTGGAATGTCATTTCTGTGTTAATCAATTAAAGCCAAACAGAAAAATCAGCTGGGCTCAAAGAGCTCAGACCTGGATCAATAAACAGCAGCAAAATTATGTTGCTAGTATTACAACTTTCTGAAATGGGAATTGGGGTTGAGATACAATATTCTGGGCAGAATTACTAAAAACTAATAATTTATAAATACAGCAACAACAGAAATATGCTAATTACTTCTCAAATGTTTGAAAAATATTTTTGCCTCACTTAAAATTCAGTTGCATGACTGATAAGGAAATATTATGACTAAACACTACATGATTTTGAGTTAAGTACAAACTGAATACAGACCAAAATAAAAATGCTGGTTTTGTGTACCAAAAGGCATTTAAGATCAACAGAGTTTGAAAGGTTGGGATCAAGTAAAACAATATATGGGAAATGGAAGATCTAAGTGAAATCTGAAGAGGCAGAAGGCCAGAGTACAATATCTTAATTTAATTTATTACTGGAGTGACCAGGGGTAGATTAAATGATTGTTAGTGTAGGTTTCCTGTTTTCTAACTGTGGTTCATGAAAAGAAAAAAAAAAAGGGCAATGGGTAAATCAAGGATAAAGCTATAAAAACCTCCACAATTATTCATTCTGAATAATCTTAGTACTGTTACTTATGGATTGATAAAAAAATATGTGTAATTACTGCACTTTTTAACTAAGTTAGTGTACGGGTAGTATGCTGCTTCATCAGTGCTTAGCAAGGCCAAGTTCTCCACAGTGTTTATAGGAGCTTTCCCAACCTGAAGGGTACAAATGCAGAAAAGTCTAGCATTTCCCCTGAATTGTTGGATGGGAAGTAAGGGAGAAGGAAGTATATATAGGAGATTAACTAGGTTGGCAGGCTCTCAGGGGGTAATCTTTTTACAGTGTATGATGTATTTTGTGGCCTAGCAGTGTTTTCCATCTGTTGTTCCATGTACGTACACTTGGGTAGTGAACCTTTTAAGACTCTTCTTAGATACATATGTAATTGAGAGGGAGATTTATTTTGCAGATGGTTTGCAGCAGAGCTTAAGGATAGTTTAACTGTGTTAATAGTTAAGATTTATTTCCTTTGTGATTTTAGTCTCCAGGCAAGAAAAATCAATAAACTTTGGAGCCTTGTTAGGAGTTTGGAGGAAAAATACCACATGTATACCACGTATACCACATATAACAACACTCTGTTTCAAACTTACTCTTTCTACCCAGGTTTCTTACTCCTAATTAGGACCTGTGGTTCTGTCTGACAATTTTTTACAGGAGCGAGAAAGTGTCCGTAATGGACAGGCCAAACTTTATCTTGTTATCATTCGGCAGAAACCCATCAGCATCTCTTTTAGAAGCAGGTGCTTCAGCTCTCTAACTCACTTCAGCCCTTCAAGTGGAAAATGAAGATGGGGATGGTGTTACTTCTAGTTGCTGGAACTGTATTGACAACATCTTAAAATATGATATTTAGAACTGCAGAGAAGTTTTGAAATTGGACTTGTTGAAAATTTTGGATTTGTATTCCTTTCACACAGGACAAAATTTAAAGCTAAAAACTAGACTAAACCAATGAGGGGGGAAAGGAAGGAAATGATCTAAATGAGAACTATTTCATTTATTTCAACATCAGAAACATTAGTTATTCCCTTGTATCCTGACACCAGAATATAAGTCAAAGCTTTCCTTCCCACTTCACAGAAGAACAATGGCCATAGAAAGGGATCTTTGTTTCTAAGAATACATAAAGCTGAAAAGGCAATTCAGAAATACAATTCAGAGGCACATGCTGCAACTAATGCATAGAAAGGGTAATCCATGCAAACATTTATACAGAGAAGAGCTTCAAAAAAATTTTGTTGAGAACAAAAATATTACCAAATTAGAAACAGAAACATTAGGCATTCATGTGACTGGATGAGCCACATTATTCACTCTTGAGACCCTACAGCCTTTGCTTTTAGAGCACATTTCCAATAGGCTTTTCTTAAACTTGGGTATCCATGAAAGCTGGCATAGTTTTGGAAGAACCCACAAGCATAAATCAAAGTACATTCTACATTATTATCTTTTCATGTTTTGTCTCTCAATTCAGTTCAAATTAAGTTCTATTGTAGCTTTTGTTAGTGCTCAGAATTACCAGCCAAATTATGCCAAATGTTTTCCAAAGATAATTTTGCTTCCTTCTTACATGGTGAACTACATGATCTTAATTGTAACTATCGCAGTGCCCAAGTGTTATTTTGATCTCAAATTGCTGAGGATTTTGTGATCCTGAAGTGTAAAAACTCCTGTGATGGCTGCTAATTGCAACTTCTAATTTCATCTAGAGCAAGAATGAAAACAACAGGTTTACCATAATACATGAAATTAATAAGCTTATTTTACCCATTTGTGTAGTCCACTGATTTAAACTGCTAGAATTTGTTCACTGTTATCTAATTAATTTCAAATGCATAGATAACATTGTTGTCAAACCATGCTGACTTAATTTTCCACTTGCTTTCAGAAGACAGAAGTACATGAACCTCAAGCTGTTCACTATTATGTTTCAGTAACTCTGTATAATGACACATTTCAGCAAAGCGTATGGACATTTTCTGTTTTATACATGTGACAAATAGATCTGCCTCCAACCCATGTATGGCTTTGTTTAAAAGGAGTTGAGGTTTTGTAGAACAGAAAGTACATAAATAGAAATAGTTCCTACTGGATATTATCAAAGAAGAAATAAGCATGCTTGAAAAATGAATTTGAATATCAGCTTCAAATTTTCCATTTCCGTGCACATTTAATTATTTTATTTTATAAAATATGATTTTTAATTCATTTTACTCTTTAATTTATTTATAGAAATATTTCCAGGACAGAAATTTGTTCTGGGAAGACTAACAGTAAAGAATGTTCCAACAATGCTTTTTTTTAATAGCATCATTACATCAGATGGTCAAGTACAGATTATATATGTCCATAACTAATTAAAGTACCCTGGAAATTATAGATTGTTGTTGAATAAATGCAGTTGTGTGCCATAGTTTCAAGTAAGTATCTATCAGTTTCTGAAGTAAATATGAACACTTGGAGTAGTAAATACCATTCCGTGTTTGCAGCTGTATAGTAAATGCTACTATCCCAAACTTCATTTAAACAGACACCCTTAAGTTCTGTAGGAGCGACTCAGATCTCAATTATAGCACTAGACACATCCAACATAACTCCATTGTCTTCTACTGGATTTCTTCCAGAGAAACTGAGATCAGAGTCTGGCTGGCTGGTTTTCTATGATAGTCCTGGCAGTGTTAACCTCCCCTGATGTTTACTGTTGGCTCCTGCAGCACTTCAGAATTTCTTAGTGTCTTTAGGAGGCTAATAAATATGGAGGTTCTGAAGTTTTGTAGAGGTTGGTACATGATGGGAAACTGAGTTGTCGGGTATCTTCTTGCCTCAGGATATAGGTGCATTTCTCAGATAAGTACTTAAGAATGACACGTTTATTTTAGTCTATTCTGAATTTCGTTCGCTTGCTGATGACAATCGGTGATAACCTGTTGGTTGAACAGTAACAAGCAATGATGTTCAACAGACATTCAGCCAGCTGAAAGTAATATAGATTTTTCTTCATTCATGCCTCTTTTTCCATCTCCCTTTAAAATGGAAAACTATGTTCATTTGAACAAGATGCACTCTTTCCTACAGTATCTTAATAATTTCATTTAACAGCTCATTTAAGTATGTGGTTTGATGTCAGTTGCATTATTTGAGGTATAATCTTTGGCATTTGACAAGCAATTCAACAATGTGGTTGAAAAGTCTTAATCAATTAGTTTACTCAATTCATTTCTTCATATTAGTAGTCAGATACCCTATCACTCATAGAACAGTGTTCAAATTTATTAAAGAATAAACACTTTATCAGCTGGGCTGAAATTTACTTCCACATTTCCTGCCACCTCTTCACTTTTTAACCATGGATTTCTGTGATCCTGCTGTTTGCTGTTTAGTTCATGGGCTGAATCCGAAAAGGGTTGTATAAATGAATGTTACACTTCAAAATAGGAATTGAGGTGTAGGATTGTATACCATGCAATCCACGTATATCAAGAGAAAAGTGGCCTAGACAGATAAATATTTTAAAATATATATATATATGAGAAACAAGTTATGCAGAGAAAATAGTAGGACACAGTAAGCACTAATGTTTCATGGAAAACCTAGTCAACCTGACACAGAACTGAAAATAGATATGTCCACTACATGGAATCTTCTTAGTACTGTGACTAGAAGTATTCCCTCAAACAAACAAGCAAAAAACTCAAGCGAAAACTCATCCTTTGAAAAACATTTTTCTTATTAGATTGAGATCAGCAATATGCCAGCATCTTACGCAGAGAAGAGCAGGTTCACAGCCATCTGTCAAGACTGCATTGGACAGATAATTGTCTATACTCATCATTGTACATATACCCAGGTTAATGCAGGGCTGGTGCTTAAGCTGCTTCTCAAAATTCTTTTAAGAAGTCATTCTTCAATGTAAAATATACAAGAGGCCTATGGAGTTGTCCATCCTATATGATGCTGTGCTGTTGCGTTGTGTAGGAGAGGAGCTTGAATCTCTTCAAAAAGAAGACGACAAGAAACAGATTTCCTACTCCAAACTATTCTAATCCATGTTTTTTTTTAACTTCTGGTAAAAGACAATTAGTGTGCTATAACATATCAGAGATTGGAATGCAAAACCACTGTAAAAGTATAAATAAAATCTTAAAAAGAAGATAAAAATACATACGTTCCAAAACAAGCAAGCAAAAGTGATTGGGGTAAATAATAAGAGACTACTTAAAATTTTATCCTACTTTGGTCACAAAATGCTGCTGTGGCAATACAAAATTATCCTGGGAATTTCCCCCACCCCCAAAAATCTAACTCATCAGTTACAAAAGCTGAGAATCACTGTTTTGACAACTAAACTTCTATATAGAAAGGAAGAAGGTAGTATTCATTTTATTAGCATGTAAACAGTATCGCACAAATGTGGTTAAACAAATCAGAGTCATTTGGCTAACACATGTTTATTGAACAAGCAATTGGCTGTATCCATCCAGGTGGATGTTCTCAGTAGGGAGTGAGGCATTCTGAGTTTTCTATCCAGAATGTAATTTTGATTTATTTTTTCTACATTTCTGGTCTTGTCAGTATGCATTAAACAACTTTGGAGCATGTCTACGGAATTAGACCTCACTGGGGACTTTTGTGCCTATTTTTCTAATCTCTCTTGCACTTGGTTGAGACTATTCTGAACATGCACAAATATTGTGCTTGGGCAGCTGGCTCTATTGCCAGCACAGGGGAATTCAGTGGTCAGTGAGGGAATTACCTAACTAGCTCAGGCATGCCCTGAAGGAGGCGGTTTGTTTTGGTTAAATCTCAAGAAAGAGATATAAGTCTGTCTAAGCCTTCTGGTTCCAGACACCATTCTGACATTTCAGTGATATACGTGTTATTCCCACTGATGGAATAACATGCTGCACCTTGGAATCCTCATTTTTCACACTGCTGGAATACAGATATGAGTGTCAATCTAAGTGTCCCTTTTCCTTTTTTACCTCAACTCTCTGCAGATTCGAAGGAGAAAATATGTTAGATGTCTAATCCAAAAGATTGTACTTCCTCCTGTTTGCAACAAACTTAATCCTCCAATGTTCTTTTAAAAGAAGGTACCTTTTTCTTTAGGAATGACTCTAAACATCTGGTTTTGGATGGGATTTTTGCTAGTGTAATCAGTATTTTTATTTATAGATATATTTTTCCAGAAGAACCCCTTGTATGCTTGAATACGGATTTATCTAAACAATCTTAGAGTATTTATAAGATCTGTTCTGTTGCCAGCTCTGGCTTGATTACATCCCTAGTGTTCTCGTCAGTTTTCCTTCTGTGATTATGCAGGAGTTGTGAGTGGTTTTGAAAGAAACATTTTTATTTCTATGGTAAATAATAGCTTAAAAAGTAATTTTCTGTAGCAAGCAGTTATGCAAAACATAAATACAGATTACCACAGATCTATTGAAGATTTTAGATTAACATGCAGGTATTATTATTTTGGGACAGTTTGTCCACAGAGAAGTCAAAAGGTGCACAGATCTAACTACCACTTAAGTAAAGATAGTGCATACTATGCTTTGTGTAAGAATGGAATGATGTGTTAAATATGAATCTGAATTTCTTAGCTCTTTTTCATTTCATGCCACAACCCTACTGTTTTTTTCATCTTAATTGTCTCTCCCAATGGCAATTTGTTCCATGTAGTTTTAACAAGTGTGTGTACTGGAGATAGCAGAATTTACTGATAGTAATAAAAATTTGTTACAAATTTCATCTCGTTTTCCTTCATGCATCTTTTTTTACAGTGTTTCTTTAATCGGCATCTTCTAAGCACTGTGACTAATAGCTGCACACAAGGACTTTGCGAAACTACAGTGCTATTTATCATGAGAGATAAGATTCTGAGACACAGTAAGGAAGAAGAGTAATCATATTTATATTAAAGGATTTTGAAGGCCTTTGAGCTGATGGGATCCCTTTAGTTTTTTGTTAAGGCAACTTGTACTTCAGCAAAAATGCAAGTTTGATTTTCAGCAATGGAATGCAAACAGGCTTGCAAAATGTAAAAATGGTTTTGAGGAGGGATGACTATTATTTTAACCATTCAAAAATTTACTAACTGCATTAATTTTATAAAAGGAAGAACAGAATGTGCAACTGAAAATGAAAGTCTGCTAGACGTAACACCATTTAATGAAAAAAACAGAGAAACAACTCATTCAAACAATTTTCTTTTAAAATCTTTCTGTAATGCTTGAGACGTCTCTTGTTTCTGTCTAGTGATGTGATTATAAACTTTCCATTGCACTTACAGAAAAAAAAAAATTGCATCTAAACTTGCTGTTCTGACCTAATATGAATGCCCAAAATATGACAGTATGTTATGCCATGCTTTTAGTAATTACATTTGTGTGTCAGTAAATGGATTCTTGGCAACTAAATACCTTTATTGTTTGTTAATCGTTGAGTTCTGTAGGGGATCCTTTGAGGAGAAGGTTGCCGTTTACCGAAAGACATAATGTTGCCCCCAAGATAGTATAATATTGGGTTAAAATATGTATGCTTACTGCATTTTTCACCTTTCGTGAGACATCAAATCTACAATCACAACAGTCTTACATTTCTAAAGCAGTATACTATTGTCATCTTTCCATTTAGAAGTAGAAATTAGTCATACATATAATTATATTGAGATTGTTTTGTTGACATTACCTGGAGGGCAAAACATTTGATTCAAGTCATTGTATTTATTTTTAATCTTCAGATAGAACCTAAATACAAGAATCTCAGGAATATGCATACGTGTGTATATATATACACTTACATATATACTTATATATAAATACATATATACATATATACAGATTGTCTTCTACTAATTCTACATATGCTACTAATTTCAAAATTGCAATGTAAAGATATACACGAGTTATTACATCTTATTTCATTAGTTTATTTTTTGGCTTCCTGATAAAATCTTCTTCCTTACTGCCACATGTTATTTTGAGTTAATAGCTAGAGCTATTATAGAGTCCTCTAGCACAGTCTTCTGGAGATTGATATACAGTCTTTCAATCTTATTTTAATATACTCAGGTAGATCTCAGTTCCATAGACTTCTGCGGTTCTTTGACTTTATATAACAAGAAGCTTGTTTCCACTTACTACAAAGAGCCCGAAGTCAGATAAACTGATTTTGACTTAAGAATGTGCCATAATGTATGTTAGAAAGGAGCCTTATTTGGTCATTCTTATGAATGACTGCCACTTGGTTGAAACCTTCCATACTGAGGTACTGAAAATGTGTTGCATGGATACACTCGGAGTGTATTAAGCAGAACTATCTCCTGTGAAGTATTTTCTACTATCCGTGGCCTTCAGTTTCCTGTACCATTTTCTGGTTTTCATGTCTTCTCAATGTTATCCTGTATTTGTTTCCTTCCAGGTTATATTCTGTCTTTTCAACAATTACCTTCATTTGTCTTGTCTGGATATTTGGAGTCACAAAGGAGACGTATTTTGTTTTCTGTAATCAGCTTTAATCTCTGTAGCACAAATAACATATTTATGTTGATTGCTCTAAACATTTAAATACACCTAAGGATCACTCACACTGAGAAAACTTTAGTGTTTTGAGAATTTAGGCAGAGATAAAAAAACTGTTTTTTTCCAAACATTTTACCTGGGAAAAAAAATCACAGATTGTGTCAAGTAAATAAATTCACAAATATTCTTCAAAGAGCTCTAATTGTCAGATCCAGAATGCTATCAAGTTAATTTGTCTTCAATGCTCTCCTCTGCCAGAACAATATCTTACAGATACAGGATTATTATTTTTTTAATATGAATTATTTCAAATCTGTATCTACTATTCATAGTAATAACTGTGTCTCTGGATGACAGCTTGAAAATCCCAATGCTTTATGGCACTGAAAGAACATTCATTAAATACCTGCAGCAGTAGTTAATCTCAATCCATTTTTCAAAGGTTGTACTTTTAATATGATTCTAAAACCAAGTTTGAGTAGCAGACTGGAAGTTAGACAAATCTCTGCCAAAATAGGAAAAAAAAACTCCAAGCAAGACTGAAAATCAGAATAACAGTCGAAATGCAATTATAAGCCAGGCCAGAGGTTTTATGTGCCTCATGAACATAAAGAAGTCAACAGAAGTCAACAGACAGATAATTCTGCACTTTGCTGAGAGCTGAATCTTGCCAACTACACAGTGGGCGGAGGTAGGGATGTGTGTGCCTTTTTTAAGAGTACAATGAGATTTACATGTGACTTTCTCTTCATGGAGATTATGCTGGTTTATTGGAAAAAGTCATCAAAGTAAGCTCATCAGATGGCTACACAAAAGAACGTGTTATTACTTAGCTTTTTAATGTGGCAAGATAATGAGCAATCTGAATTGAGCTACATCTCAGAGAGAGCTCTTCACATGAAACAAAAGTTACAGTTTTCACTTTTCTCTAAATTCATGCATTACCAATAGAGTTTTGCAAGCTTTTTGCCAGTAAGAGACAAAGGGTTATTTTCCCCACAAAGCTCATCTTCTCTCCTAATAAAAATTAAACAAAGATCACAGTGAAGTGTAGGAGCTGAAGGTCAAATCCTTTGTTTTACTTAGCATCACTCAGTTTTACAAATGTGGCCATCAACATTCAGGCATGCAAAGCTTCACACTTGCAAACACAGAAGAAAATTCCTTCCGTTTTTTTTTTCTCTTTTGTTTTCTTTAGTGTAATCTCAGGGAAAATAAATACAGATTACTATCCGTCCTTTTGCATGGATAAAGAAAGAAAGTCACATTTGGTCCCCTTTTTTGTTTTGATATACAGGTTTTCATGGGACTTTTGTAGTTGAGAATGGTACTGCAGCAAACAGAAGTGAATCAAAGTGATGTACATAAATATGAATACATAAATATACATAAATACCATAATAATAAAGGATTGCCCTAGCATATTTTAGCCATATAGCCTGCTACAATAATTTCTTGTTTCTGGCCAGCAGTTTGTAATGAATTTAGGCACACAGCTCTCACTAACTGTATCTATGACTGCAGCAGCCATGCCTTTTGTAACTGCTGTGGCTGAATTGCTCAGCTGTGAGATAGGATAATCAAAATTTGCTTTTGAGGGTGTTTTGGGTAAGAATGACTTGAGACAAATGCCTACGTACTGATTTCAGCTATAATGAATATATAGATATACAGACATTCCTCATCTAACAAAGTGTTCTCCGAACTTTGGTATACTGTCACCTAACATGGTGACTGGCATCCACTATAATTTTTAACAGGATTTACCTCTCAATCTGTTCTGTCCTGCATACAGTACATTAAATGTCAGCCAATTAGTTCTCCAGTTCCTTCATAATATCATATGATTTAATTAAAAGCTGACAAGCAGACAAGATAATAATAATACCAACTTATTTTAAAAGCTATTTATGTAATGCAACAATCCCAGTTCATTACACTTAAAGACTCCCTACTATATCTTCATGTAGTTTTATCTTGTCAACTTTTAATTAGTGGCAGCAGCATGAGGAGTCTTTAGTTTCTGGAAAGTTAGCTGTCATTAGCTGCCAGCTTGATTTGAATTTGCTAGATGCTCAAACAAAGTAACTGGAATTTAGAATTTTTACGTATCAGTAATTTTTACCTAAACATTGTCTCATGTTTAGCCTTTTAATTTGGAAAAAAAAAAAGGCTTTGATGACTGCCTAATAATTTTCTACTATTTTTATGTTGTTAAATCACTAACCAAACATTTATATTGAAGCAGCTTTATTTTAGCTTAATGGGATCAATAATAATACAAAGACAGTTGTTCTGAACAGATTTTTCCTGTTGTATACCTTGATATATCTTTAGTCTAGTGTTAACTTTAAACATAAGGTGATGTGTGCTTGGATTTATCTGACATTTACTTATTGATGAAGTATTCTCAGTGTCCTTCCTGAAACTCCAATAACGAAGAAAACTGAAATAATGCTATTACTTTTGACATGATATGAATCTGAAAGCATTTTTAAAAAATTATGCAAGAATCAATTTGTTTTAGTTTGAGTTAAACAGCCTCTTGAGTCTCTAGGAGAATCACTAAGATAAAAGTAAAAATACTAGAAAAGAACACATCTTACTCCACATTCTTCTCCTCACATTGTCTGCCTCACAGCCCCCAGACCTTTCAGCTTAGGCATGGCCTGAACCATATGTGATTTGTATCAATTTAGTAATCTACAACAGATTTCTCTTCTCCAAAAGAGATTTGAATAGATTTTTTTATTATTATTATTTTCTACTTCTTTGCAAACACATTTTTCAAAAGAGCTATGATCATCAGTTTGTCTAAAGACTGTTAGGTAAGCTTCTTGCTCCTATTCGTACTTGTGGAAGGATTTATTATTGATTTTGATTTCTTCTGCTGGTTATTTCTCAAGTATTTATGAAATAATACTCCTCAGCTTGACAAAGACAGTAAAAAATTTCTGTTATAACAAGATGTAATTAGGAAGGTACAATTGTGCATTTTGGTTAATCAAACTTTTCTTCAGGAGGATTCACCTTCACACAAGGGGTTAAAAGCACAGTTTAATATTTCACATCACCCCAGAGCTGCCATATAAGAGGTTCAACCATTTTTATTTAGTTACCTACCTATTTTGATTCTTACTGTTCCTGAATTCCAAGCAATTTGACTATTCTTCTTGTTGTCCATGCATCCTAAGCTGAATAAGATGTTCCAGATGCAGCTGAAAGAGAAACTTAGAGAAAGTGTTGCTTCTTTAGTCTAACTCATGATGACATTCATTTTGCTGCCAATTCATGTGGCAAAACTTCTATCTGATGGGATGCTACATGTAGATCTTTTTCAGAATTTTCAGACTTCTTTTTTTTCCATTGCATATGTACTCATGAAGATATATATATATATACACAGTTCAAATTACTTTTCCTATCTACAATATTTTCTCTCTTAAAATTCTGCACCATGTGGAAAGTCAGTACTGTTCTGTCATGTCTGAAAGCTCTGCCTTCTCAAGAAACTAGGAGGCGTCCATCCAGCAGTAAAAGAGTTTCAGAAACCATCTATTGGCCTATCAATTTGCTGCCTCATTCATATTGGGCTTATCACAGGCACACCATGCAGGGCTGGCCTGCAAAATGATTTCAGGTTTGTGGAAATGTGGAATGACTCTAATCTCATCGAAAAAATTCTCCCTGAGATTATTGTACTCTCAGTGTTCTATGGTAAAGACATCTGAGACTACATTTATTTATTTACTTCTCGTGCTGCAGGCTGTCTGCTTGCAGATACATTTTTTTCAAACGACCTTCAGCAAGGGAAAAGTGGTGGTGAGGGGAACTAAATCCAGCCTTTAAATACACTGGTTAAAATGGTAATGAACCTACTGTTGGAGAAATGCTCACCAAAATGGACATATTGACTTTTCCACTGTCTCCGTATGTCCTCAGAGTATCAATTTTAGAAACCATGATAGGCAATTTACTTCAGCTACAGCCACCAATCACCAGCATGTGGAAGAAAACCATGATAGAATTGACAAACATATTTTTATGGCATGTCACATTTTCTAAACAAAACACCCATAAACATATGCCCTCTCTTTTGCGTCTCAAAATAGAGTTTCTCAGCAACAAATTAAAAAAATAAAAACGCTGAGCTTTGGTGGACCAAAACTATGTGGCACATCTTGTTTTGTTCTGTGCACACATCTGTCAACTGATGCCACATTCAAAGACTGCCATCAATAACAGGAAATTATGTTACACAACCCCTACTTGTTTCTTCAATGCTACTCTCAGACTTATCAGTAGTGGAAGCTCATGAGGGTGGAAAGAATTCAGTGTTTGCTGTTTTGGAGAATTGTTTATCTCAGAAGAAAATGCTAGTGCAGATCTTCTGTTTCCTCTTTCTCCTTGTGTGTATGTGTGCAGATACCTGTATGCAGACCCGCAGAGATGTATGTGTATTTGAGAGAGTGGGGAGCAGAGCTCTTCGGAGTTTGCCCTCCCAGACTATATTGAGCGTATAAGTGGCAGATTAGATGACTCATAGGATGTTCTGCACCATAAGCTCCATTGAGAGACTGGACTGTTGCTCTGAGAATGGCAGATAAAGGTGTTTATTTGGGGATTATTAATTGAAGAGCCCCAGGTACAGGATTATGGAGCTGAGCACTGGGACTTCACAAAAGAGTGCGTTGTTATGACCAGGCAGCAAGAAGACCTCCTGAATACCAGTCAGTGGGAAAGGAGCAAAAAAAAAAAAAGGGAAGGAAATATCTGGATTATGGTATAGACCACGTGGCAATCACAAAACATAATCTTGGTATGTGATTTGAAATATGTGGTTATCCACAGTTGTTAATTACACTGCATATAAATCTTTGCAACTAATTGTGTCAGGGCATATAGTATTTTAAAAAAAGCTTTTGCCCTCAAGGAAATGATTCTGAAATGATCAGCTCTATTTGGGCATGCAGAGGGTAATATATTTGAGTAGCATCTTCTTACAGTGTTATTTAAAGTCCCATAAAAAACATTTTCTGCCCCATATACTTATTTTTTGCTTTCTCTTTATCTTTTTCTTTTCTTTTAATTTCCTGCTTTTTATATTGAGAGACTTAGATAGCCCCTTACTTCTCCTTAGTTGAATGAGCAATAAACTGCTTCCCTGGGAGTCAGAAACCAATGTTCTATGATGGTTTGGATTTTCAGGAAAATCAAAGTTGTTAAGCACCCTCAGGAATGTGAAGTGCAGTTGGAGGCACGCTCATCCTGCTCCTTGACCCAAGCCTTTGACTTCATATTAATTTTTAAGCTCAGTTTTGAACAGGTAAAATGAAGGCTTTAGACTACATTAGTTGGTGGGTTAATAAAGCTCATTTCCACTGATAGCACATCAACTTACTTTTCTCCATAGTGAATTTTTGACCATCTGCTGGTTTTAGAACACACAATCATTTTTCCTAACCCAGAACATGTCTATGGATTTATCAGGATATAAAACACTCTTGTAAAGATCACTGGAGTGTACACATGGAGATAACGATAACTTATAGCATGCCTATTTGCAGAGTTTTATTCTGAGAGTAGTCATTTAGTACCATTAAAAGCAAATTCTGTATTGTCTGCACAGACATAAGGAATTAAAAAAAAGGTATTTCTAAAAATTAAGCCTATGCTCTTTCAGAAGACCATTTTATTTTAGATTTCACCACTGCACTCTCCGTAGGATTTGGGAAAGGGAAGAAATTTTGTGAAACTCTAACTTCCAGTGAATCCACAATTTGATATTTTCATACCTGAAATATGCAGTATTTTTTTAGCAGAGCTATCTCCTGATGTACAAGCCAGGGGAAGCTTTGGAAGTGGGAGACGGTGCATTGTGCTACATCCCTAGAAATAAGCCTCTTTTATTTCTTAAAGGGAAGTAATGATCCTGTCTTGACAGGCCAGGGGTTAGTAGGTCTTTGTGGAGTTCAATTAAGTTATATGTCATAAAAACTTTTTGGCTTCTGCATGTCATCAGATATGATCAGACACAGAACAGCTTTTAGTGACTGTACAGGTGCCCTACAACATTTGAAATCTAAGAAAGAAATACATTTCAGAACCACTTGAAAGTTCTTCACTGTGTTGATTAGTATCTTAAGAGTGTGAGAAATGAACCAGAATAAAGGTATCACCGTACCAATTCACAGTGTTCACAAAATAATTATTGAGCTTTTTCCCCAAAATGCTGGGATTGATTTTCCTCCCCTCCCCTCTATTTTTATAGCAGTGATGAATATAAATAAGTCTCAGGAAAATTACTTCTCCACTGTTTCACAATGTTTCTCTTATCTAGCAGGCACAGCTGTCACATACCCAAATGCTTTTATTTACGTTGTCTATGGATGGAAATATCAATGCTTATGTCTTTTAATGGAAAAAATACTTATTATCAAAGTACATAGTGAATTTTAACTAGCCTACTAATTTTTTGTCCTGTAAGAGGTAATGATTGATTATTTTATCTAGTCCACCAAAATGTCTTTTTTTTTCTCTCCCTCTCTCATACTGATGACCGTCACTGGATTAACTGGCAGATGCCTACTCTAAAATGTATGCATACATGAAAAGTTCACCTTATTTTCTGGTCTTTTTGTTGCCATATATGCACTTCTAAGAAACCCCAGAATATTTCAAAACATAAGGAAACATGTCTAGAGTTGTGCTTTGTAAAAGCTAATGGTAAAAGATTCTAAGAAAATAATAAAAAAATTTCCGTAAAAAGTTATTAAAGAAAAATAGGAATTTTATACATAAATGTATTGGCAAGTTTTGTGTTTATATTTAAATGAATGGAATCAGTAAAATGAGATTTACTAGCTTCACTTTTCAGTGTTTATATGTTTCTATTTTTATAATACTATATATGAGTTTACAGGATATAACATTTAGGAACTTGCTGAATTTGTAATTTAAAAACTACAAAATCCACTCAAAATTATCTGAATGTTTTTAAAGTGATTATCTGTGCCTAAAGTAGATTGCCTCCATGTTCTTTTCAGCAGCTGTCTTCAGATATATCTGAAATTGACAGAGAAATTGTTTTACAGAATGAAAAATCACCTCTAGTTATGAATCAAAAATTTTCTGTGGGAAACACTTTTATTAAATATTTTTAAGAAGATATTGAAGCTCGTTTGATGGTGTGAGTGATATCAGACAGACAGTACCAATCTTGTACGCTGCAGGAAAAATGAATTTTTACTATGTTTGAAAATTTTAAGGTTACATTCAGCTGCAGTTATCAAGTCCTCCATTATCATCATAGAAAAGAACAACAAAATATGAAAACATTTTAAAAACTACAAAACTCCAGGAAAGGCTATTAGGAGTTTTGTATCACTAGAGATGATACAAAACTATAATTCTCTGCATACAGATTTGGAAGCTAGGAAACTCTTTTGTAAATATATTTTGTGACAGTCTTTAAATATTTTTTTTATAATTTACTGGAAAAAATTCTTGTGGTTAACTACTTCACCCAAAAAGGCTCTTCCGGATGAAATAACATAGGAGTATCTGGCTTATGATTAAAGTTCAAAGAGAGTAAGAGCATATGTTAAACAAAATTCCATTAAAATACCTCGGTAGAAGATTTCAAATGTAAGTGTTAAAACTGCATCATTTAAAAAGACAATTCATATTATCTTTGAAGAACTTGGTCAGTAAAGATCAATAATACGTGGATTTGTATACTGACCTTATAATTAAAACAGCGGAACAATTTCCAGAAATGTAGTAAGCAACATAGACAGCATATGTCAAATGTATTTGATTCATTTTCTACACCCCCAAAAAAGTGAAATTTATCATATTTTTGAGTAAAGTTTAATAAGGCACTCATGTGTTTTACTAATCTGGTAAATATTTATTTATTAATTAATTTAAATAATTTTTAGATTACAATTATAAATATTGTGTCCCCTGTCCTGAACTTTAAATTGGTTTATACTGGCTGACAATTAAAATGAATGAAAGAAATTATGACCAACATTATTTGTGGTAAAGGCCAACTTTTTTTTTTTTTTAATTATATTTCTAAACTAGAGACATAATATGCAATAACATAAATAAAGGACCGTATTGTGAGGTGACAGAATAGCTCAATTATATTGAAAAGATGGCCTTATTTGGTCAGAAAGAGTGGAAAAAATGTTTAAAAAAACACAGCAAGACCCAACGTAAAGATGTTTGTTTTGTACATCACAGTCTATCTGTTTCTTCATTGTAGGAGTATTTTTTAAGTGAAAAGCCTTTTGATGAAGAGGATAACTGATAAAGTTGCAGCTGTTACAGGCCCGCATGATAATTCATAAGGTGCGTCAAACCTTCAAAGAGCTCTAAAAATACAAAACAGAAATTACACACTATTAAGCTTGTTTTAAAACTAAGGTGTTTGTTTCCAAAATGTATATTAAAAGGAAATTCTCCCACACTCTTGTTAAAAATGTTTCCTTGTTTCATAATTTGTAACTATAAAGTTAGCCGAAGCAATCACAGTCACCCATGACTTCTAATTACTAAAGTAATTCTTTATAATTTCTTCAGTGTACAAAGTTGACATCAAGCCATATTTTGTATAGACTCACATGCCACAAACAATTTTACCTTCTTCCCATATATTAAAAGAGTTAACTTTCAGTTGGATAGGTAAAAGTTACTCTATGTGTATGAATACTCCAAGCTTTTGAAGAAAAGGGAGAACGAAAGCCCTGGTAAACAATATCCACAGCCTTTCCCTCATCCATTAAGCAGGTCACCTTGTCATAGAAGGAGATCCGGTTTGGCAAGTAGGACCTGCTTTTCATAAACCCATGCTGACTGAGCCTGATTGCCTGGTTGTCCCGTACATGCCGTGTGATGGCTCTCAAGAAGATTTGCTCAAGATGACCTTCCCCGGCACCGAGGTCAGACTAACAGGCCTGTAGTTCCCTGGATCCTGCTTCTGACCCTTCTTGTAGGCGGGCGTCACATTTGCCAACACAGTCTGGTTTATAAAGGCAAAGTGAAGAGGCTTTCACACCTTGTCTTGTGAAAATATGTAACAGCTCATTTTAAAACAACAATTTATTTTTATTATATGATTAGATACAATTTTAGCTGTCATAGATTGTTATCTTTTACATGTGAATAAAAAAATAATGTCTTTTCTTCTGATAGAATTGTTCGACTCAAGATCATCTATTCACCTTTGAAAAAATTGTTTTATGTTTTAAAGACAAAGCAATTAATAAACCATCCTCTCTTGTATGAGATAATGCAAAATATAGGGGAAGTTTTCTCACCGTTTCAATGTCTGATGTGATGAACCTCTTCAAAATTGGATTTGGGATCCTTTTAAAAATTCACTATCAGCATAACTTTTCATCAGTAGATATTTATCAGTAATACTGTCTTTAGCTTTCTTCCAGCTTTCCCAGCATCCACAAAACAGATGACTTACAGTCATTTTCTACTCATACAATACAGAGGCAGGAGTAGATTAAGCTAATTCCTTCCACTGTGAATTTAAGATGACTTGTAGTGATACTACCTATAGCATGGAGTTTTCATCCTTTAAACTAAGCTCGAGCCCTATGTGCTCAGCTGTGTTATGCTTGAAAAGCAATCACTGACGTAAAACTTCTTGATGTTGACTAAAATGCCACTACTGACATTTTATCTAAGCGTTTTACCCAATTCTTTCTTTAATTATTTTCTTAGATTTTTTTTAAACTGGTTTTAGGGTTTAATTCCCTATTTAAAAATGTAATAATAATTAAAGCTGAATGAAAAACACAAATTCAGCAGGGCAAGGAGGGAGGAGAGAGCTCATTTGACTTTTGTTTCTATCCCACCTTCCAGGAATAAAAAAGGATTCCTAGCTGAACCACTTTTTAAACCTTCCTAGGGATCTGTTTTTTCCAAGGGAAAGGAAATGAAAGCTTTGGCTATTAGTATGTCTATTTGAAATGGTCCTTTTAACTTTATCTTTCTGTAGGCAAAAAGAGTAATTGAAAAGAACTGTACAGAGACCAAGCCATCATTCTGATTTTTACCAAAAGAAGAAAAAAAAAAAGGAAAAAAAAAAGAAAAATAAAAGAAAAAAAAAAAGAAAAAGCATTACATCT
>KZ506153.1:188768-199043 GCA_002844005.1 Limosa lapponica baueri | reverse complement strand
AACCTGAATTACGAATAAACTAATAGTCCACTATGGATACGGTCTCACTTTCATGATATTTCAAAGCTTAGTTTCTGTCTAGCTATGTAATTAATGTAATTTAATATTAGTGTGACATATAACATTATGATAAGTAAGCGTTATTGTCAGTGTTCATTTCGTTTTTTACTGATAGATGCTGAAATATACAGCGCTACAAACAAAATCTTGGATTGTTATTATGAATTACAAAACTATGGATTGTTCATTATAAGTCTCCCTCTAGGACATTCTTGCTTTTACCATGCCTCAATGCCTCCAAGCAGTAGATTTTTACTTCTTTCTTGCTTTTTGATGACATTACCATTAAGGGAGGAAAATGAAGCAGAATTTAGGCTCCGCATAGGAATATCTCATCCTATTTTAGCCTTTTCCAATGACCATAAGTGAGCCATTCATATTCCCCAAGACACATTAATTAATTATTCTTTTTTGAAACCACATAGATGGAGTAAGTATATTTCTTCCTCAGTATTCCTGAGATTTAAGTATATTATATAATGATCCATTTGTTCCATTAAAGAATACTCATACATATATCTTGGCCTGGAAAATGAAGACTGGATTTTCACTCCTTTCAGAGAGTTCAACTATACCAATAAAACTGGATTCTTGGTTCCCTTTTTTAATGGTAACACATATAAAAGCCTGTTCATTAAGCTAGGCTGTTTTAAGCAGCTTTTTACCTGAGACAATGGAAATAATCTCCTGTTGAGAAACCTATTTTAGGTGCGGCCCTTTCTTCTTTCTGCTGTTTGAAATCTCTTTACGTAGACACTCTAATTATTATTTTAGATTTTATCATGGAAATAAGCAGGTATCAAGCATCCCAATAGACAAATGGAACATGGTCTTCACAGCCATGACGTCTTCTTCATCAGTGTCTGAGTTTTTGCTTCTCAGTGATGTAAACATGAACTGCTGTACAGTAATGGGTTCCAATGGTTCAGTCAGATACAGCTCACTTCATTATCCTTGCCATAGTTAAAAAAGGCGTTTGATAATGGTGTTTGATCTCCCTTGTTCTGTATCATGGACAGGATCACCACCACACCAGTATGGAGCTCTCAAATTTGTTAGGCACAAATACGTAACAAAGGATACGCTTCTTCCTTTAAGAATTTTGTAATCTAGTTGTAAAGGAATACACAGACAGTGGATAAAATACAAAATATAGAAACCGAAGAGTAAAAATGGTTAGATTATGAGGAAAGCTTGCAAAGTGATATGCACTTTGAAACAAATCTGTCATTTTTGTAATGAACATGATTTTGTTTCAGACATGAAATTTTGTGGAGTGCTGACCTTTAAAACAGATGGATAGATAATTTCAATTTATTTGATTTCAGACCATAGTGCTCTAATAACATGACAGGGTGAAGCATAACATGAAATCTCAAAAAATAATGGTCCAAGAAGAGTCCACACTGGTCTCATCCAACATATGTGTCTTAAAATTAAATGTGTAATATATTATATGCATCTGCTGTGCCTGGTCGTGCTGATCTGCTACTCCTTTAGTACACCTGTGCTGCTAGAAAGCAAAAATGATAGACAAACAAAGACTGCAAAGACTCCATTGATGGACTTTGCTAATGAGTGTGGGATTAATTCAGTAACTGAGGATACTCTCTTGACACATGTGAAGATATCACAAACAATGAATGTTTTTCCACTCTGTATAGCTGGGATACATACAGGGGACGGGCTCAGATGTGGAGGGGTTTAGACAGATTAAGTGTTATGCTGCTAGTATTATTCTAAAACTTCATCTGGCACTTCCAGGACTTTTTCTCATGACAGTAACACTTGGTTCACACTTACTACTACTGTGTCAGCACTTCTATTATGAACGTTTATTTCAGTGGTTTATAAATCAGCCTCATCATTTCATTCCAGCTCTACGCTGTACCCATACAGTCTCACTTTATGAGTTAATGCTCTCTTTTATAATTCTGAAACAAGTCCTCCTCCCAGAAGTCTATTCTTTCTCTGATTTCCATGTCTGTGCAAATAGCGAAACGTTCCTTTTGATCCCTTGAATTTAAAAGGCACTTAACTGAATCTGTTTCAAAATACATTCACATAAAATAATGAAACAATTTAGAAAGGCACCACCATCCTTTTTTTTCCAGGGAGAAGAAACTACACTACAGCCACTGAGGTATCTTCAGTTCATGTAGACTTATCTGAACTATTCAAAATTCCCCAGGGTAGTTTTCTGCTAGCAGCAAAATCATGTCAGCACTGAACACAATATAGGCTGAAAAACTTACTGA
Source organism: Limosa lapponica baueri (assembly GCA_002844005.1). Lineage (NCBI taxonomy): Eukaryota > Metazoa > Chordata > Aves > Charadriiformes > Scolopacidae > Limosa > Limosa lapponica. The sequence goes on along the minus strand of KZ506153.1, from coordinate 196,725 downwards.
AGTCCTAAATAGGTTTCCTGTGAGCTGAATTTTATGCCACTGTGTTTGTAGTCCCAGCAGCCCCTGATTTGGGAACTTGGAAACTCCTAGGATATATCCGCAGGCCCTGCAAAAAAGGTATCCTCTGCAAGACACATATTCAGAAATCGTACTTACATGCCTGAAGCTCATGTAACTTTAAGGAATTTGTTTTCCTCATGTAGGGCTAAAATAAAAGAATAAACAACAGCATGAGGAAGTGATATCAAAATTTACTTGAATGATATGACTAAATAAAGTCAAGGCTACAGCTACTTAATGCACATTTATTTTCTCTAGGGAAAATAAAGGTAGACAGTGGAAACATTGCAAACTGTTTTGTGCCTTGGCTCTGTTGGACTCTGGACTGGACTTGAGTACATTGACCACCCTTTGTTTTCCTTGTTCAGTAAATTATTCAAAGATTATATAAAAATAAAAAAAAACTATGTGTGGAGGGCAGTTAAAACAAAACACAACAAAACCAAAGGGGAGTGGATATGCTAAATAATGCTGAAAGATGAAAAACTTTACTGTACAAGTATTTGACTGTTTTAGAACAAATACAAATGACTGAAAGTAATTTTTTTACAAGTATTATTAAAGTAACCTTACTGAAAAGTTGAGATACCCATGGCAGTGCAATGTATTATGTCTTTAAAATTAACTTAAATTTGTTAACTTGCAGGTAAAACATATATATATATAATTTATTTAAGTTTTTTTTTAACCATGAGCCACTACAGATGAAATCTGGAAGCTAACCTTTAAGGCAAACCTCTGGTTTTCTGAAATAAGAACCATCTGTATGGATTCTGGCAACAGAGCTTAATTCTGAGTGATGAATAAGCCATGAAAGATTCTGGCTTACTTTGTGCAAACGTTACCTTTGCAATAGTAGAAGCAGTAAAAAGTAATATTTCGGTTGTATTTATGGAAGCTCTCTACCTTCTGAATACGAAGGGATCATTTTGGCCACTTTTTCAGTGATTAGTAAAATTACTGCGTTGTAATTTGCAGTGTTGGAAAAATGTACTGCTACATATGTAAGCTTGAGCCCTGGAAGAAACCTAGCAATATGGAACTCAGCATGATCTACTTTGTCTTACAGAAAAGCTGAAAAGAGAACTAAATCAGTCTTTAGGAGTTTTAGAATGACACACATATGATACTTTTGGAACCTAAACTAACATGCTTGAAGAAAATCCAGGTAGATTTGCAATGCGCAAGGGCTGTATAGATATAATCTAAAATCAAACTTTATTTGAGCTCTGATTCCTTAAAATGTTAGTATCTTTTAATTGGTCTTACTCATATGAACATGTTCATTTGGATACAAACAGTCTTGCTTCATTGATCCCAGATTCACACTTGGGGGAAAAATGTGGTAGTGAATTCTATTTCTTGAAATCTGAAAATCTTTACTTTCATGCTTCAGACAATGGCTGCTGTACTTTGTGCCTTCCAGGTAGTTTTCCCATTTCCATTTCCTCGTTCAAAGAACTGACAGCTCACAGACTGACAGGTTAGTTTTGACACAGTTTCTGTTCATTAGCTGAAAGTTAAACCAGCTCCTCTTTGAACTGTGCTTTAATTAACAAGGCAACAAACCTGTGTCTGAGACGGTAGCTCCTCCTCACTGACAGTAAACATGGAGGCAAGTATTGTGATTATTTTCTTGGTTTCAGCCCTAAAAACCATACAGATGTCAGGTTAGAGATGGGGATACACAGCTTTAATTACCTTTATGCACAGTAAGAGAAGAAAAATTCTGTGCCTGTGTTTTAGTTAGTGCTGTATTTACAGCCAGTCCCATCCACATTCTGGCTGCTTGAGAAACTCTACAGCAGGCAGATAGTTTGGTATTACCTCGGTCCCTGGTGATGCAGCAATATGAAGGTAAATGATGTTCTAGTATTCATGGGATACTATCAATATTAGGGTCAGAAATATTGCCTTTTTCTCCCCTTGCTTTTGACCACAGCAGGTACAGGATTAGCCATTAATCATTACCATGATTTGTGTGCGTGTTAAGTTGGTATGCTGAAACAAATGGTTGTATTGCTCCAAAGGGAGTGCGTATGCTTTACATAATTATAGGTGTGAGCATCTTTTGTTGTGATATAACCAAATAAGAAAAAAAGATTAAGGGATTTTTACAAAAGTACTGTGTCACAAAATCATCATGAGTCTCAAAAGGCAGAAAGGCATGCCTGCTCCTCGAGTTTCTGAGCTATTGAAGTGAGAGCTAACTCTTCCATGGCTGCTGGCCTTAGTTGCTTACCCAAACAGAGGTAGTTCCTCAGTAATAGCTCTATATATAGCTCAGTACTAACTCACCATATAAGACATTAAAGGCTATAAGATAAAATCAGTGACCAATTAGACACCATAGTTAGATTCTTAACAGAAGAGTGGTAGTTCTCCCCACCAGTAGAGTGAGAGAGCTTAACTTTGTTTTTTATGCTGTGAAACTGCTACCTGCTCTCCCTCCCTACCACTGCCATGCATTACCTGTGCAGTAATTTTGTGCTCACTCGCAGCTACGCTCCAGCTTAACCCGAAAGGTCTGGGGTGGGCAGTGACCTGGCATCCAAATCACTGCATGATGGACACTGTGGATTACACTAAATGCGAATCTGGGCAGCGTAACCAGGGTAAGGAAGAAAATTTTCATGTTGTTTTCTTTCTCCCCACAATAAAACCCAATCCAACCAAAAAAAAGGCATACAGTTAGAAACACTTTGAAAGATGTGTCTGATGTTTTGTTTTTTGAGAGCAAAATACCGCCTTTCCCCTAATTAATCTGGAAGTTGGGTGAAGAAGAGGAAGTAATAGGCACAGATTAGAAACCAAATGACTAGATAAAAATATAATCTTAGTTTGACCAGGCATGTCTGTGATTGTAATTTTCTTCATTTTTCCCCCAAATAATGAAATATGTTTGTTAAAAGCAAGTCTTTAATTTCTTAAAGGAAAATGTAATATGTGTTATGGCCTCCAGCAACCCCCAAATCTTTTGTTTGTGTGACCTCCCTTCTGTGAATGGCATTTTTTTGCTTCATGTCCTGTTGTATTTTATTTGCAACAACAGCTCTTGGGGAAACAAACATGTCTGCTTTTGAACATCTGTGGTTACATATACAAAACTCAGTAGCAACAATTATAGTTAAAATTTGGTATTACAGTCTATACTTTTACTGTGCACAGCTGTACATTGAATCGTCAGGGAAATAATTTATTAGGGAACAAATTATTAGTCATTGGGTCCATGTGTTCATTTTTTGTATCATAGTATCTTCCAGAACGGGTAAAGGAACACAAAAATCCTCAGCAAGGATGTAGTTTCAAAAATGTCTGTCAGAAATTTTTTTTTTTTTTTTTTTCTTTTTTTTTAATGGGAAAAGATGGAGTTCTATTAGCTGGGCAAAGGAACTTAAACTGAAAAAATATAGGAAGAAGATCTAAGGAATATTTTAGCATGTTTTTAAAAAATTAATGAAATTTCAGATTCTTAAAATTAAGTCAGCTAAAGGGGAAATAAGTTTAGCTTAAGTGATTTAAAACTTAACTTTGAAAAGAGATTAAATCCAGAAACTGTAGAAAATCGGACATTTTAACTGGCAAGTTCAAGCAGATAACTTGATATTAGCTAAGCAAGGATTTATATAGATCAGGAGTGCTGATTTTCTATTAATCTTGGAAGACTATAGAACGGGAGTAAAGTTAATGTTTGAAAGTACTAAAAAATATCTGATTCTGTCAGTCACAGTCTCTCTCGATTCTCAGCTGCATTCATCACACTTTTAATTAAGCAAAGTTACAGGGATCTGTCATGTATTGTTCATTCCTTCATCTTCTCCCCTTTGAGTAAAGCATGCAGTTTGGAATACCTTACTTTACTTGGCTTATTGGTAGAATTTTTTGAGTTTATTCTTTTTACATTTGTTTTATAAATGTAAATGTGAGAGAGGGTAATATATAGAAAGTTCCCACCTCTTTAGATCCTGGGCATGTTGTTGTATGGAGAGCGTGCTGGTTTGTAGAGGAATTCTGGGAAGTGAGCATTGTCATAGATTATACATCTGCTCATCTGATACCCATTCTAAGCAATGTAACAGATTGGTGAGAATAGGCTTGAGGCCACGGAATCAAAGCCAATTGGCACGAGTTTAAGGAAAATGGAACTTGTTAAAATCAACTTGAAATTGCAGGTTTAGTTGATAAGAATAATAGTGCTTTAATGCACTTGGATTTTTGTACAGCTTCATATCACACGATATTTTAATTAAGTGCATATTAAATAGATTAAAAATTGCAAATTAGATCTGAGAACATAAATGGGAAATTTTCATCAAATGAAATTTGTGTGCTTCTAATATGTCTCTGAGATCAGATCCTCATTGTGCGCTATTCAACATTTGTATCAAATAGTAGTTGGAAGAACCAAACAAATAAAAACACAAAATCATTACCGAACACGTCTGCAGACGACAAAAAGAGAAAGTAGAAAATAAGGAAGCAGATTGCTGCTAATAAAGAATTATCAGATTTTTGGAGGGGTAAAAGAAGACAGGCCTACCTCTACTTAAAAACAGATATGAAGCCTTGTGCATGGGTTGATATAGTGTTTTAAAAAGCAGTGACTTTGCAAAAAACTTAGTGACTAAACCGTGTTCATGATTTTTTACTTTGATATGCTGATAAATTAATTGCTGGATGAATTCACATGATAATATCATATAGCAGATGGTATGCATTTGGCACTGGTTTATATTGCTGGATCTTGGTGTTCAGTTCAGATTCCTGCAGTTAAGAAGGGTATTGAAATAATTTTGGAATTCAAAGAAGAGCCATGAAAGTGATCAAAGGATTGCAAATTATGTTTAATTAAATATGCCTTTAGTGAACAATACAGGCTTCTCATAGGAAAAAAATGGGGTAGTTTGGTCACAGATTGGGATTACTGGCATAGAGAACAGAAACAGGAGTCTTTGTCCATGTAACAAATTATAACAAGGTTGACAGGCTGAAAAATGATCTGATTTTACATAAGGGGTTTTTGTTTGTTTGTTTGTTTTTACAAAAAGGAGAATATCTCCAAAAAAGTTTAGAAAGCGATTTCAATGCTTCTTCAAATCTCTAAATCAACAGCATGTTTTTTTTGAAAGTTATGATTTAGTTCTGACTGGATTTGTTTCAGAAAATCCTGACATTTGTTATGTATGGATTCAAGCTAGATAATAACAGTAGTCACTTCTTTTCTATGAATTTATGAATACAAGGACTGATCCCACTATGACAGCCAACTGCCATTCTAATTTAAATGGAATTCCTTTCAAACCATTTTTTCAGCCTCATCTCATGGAAAAAATTAAGCAGTGGATAAAATAAATCAAGGAATTAACATACAAACAGTATCTTCTTCTTCATGAGTAGTCTTCTGCATTAGTCTTGGTAATATCTACGTGAAACAAGCTGTACTTAACTAGTATTGCAATAGAACTCTTAAGCCCCTGTGAAAAGTTGAAAGCACCCCCTGGATGAAAAAGTCAAGTACCAGCAAGAATTTACTAAGAGATGGCTTAGTCTCTAAACAGTTTAGTGTCTCAGGGTTGACGGAAATGGTGTGAAAGAAGATTAAATTACTTGCCTACTAACACATAGCTGTCCAGGAAAAAAAAAAAAGGAATGGTAGTCTTCAGTTACTCACAGCAATATTTTGTTTTATTGGACCACATTTCTACCTTTATTCTATTTCATAATTTGAAGATATTTCAGCTCAAATATAAGCAGACATTTTCATATACTATTGATAAAGAACATTCTCATAGTGCTTCAGAGAGCACCTTCTATCAGCATTTCTACTTTTTGAGTGCTTAGAAGTCATATCCTGGAGACATCTCACTTTGTTCAGATTAGTGGAGAAGAAGAAATGGAGAAAAAGTGACTAGGGTATTATTTCTTCATAATCTACAGAACAATTCTGTTAGACCCAGAGTCTTTTGATCCCAGAGTAAAGTAACTCTTTATCATTATCATTAACTCTATGCGTCGGTGTATTCTATATCATCTGTCTATTTTTTCTTAATGGCAGATAAATCTTGACTACACAAATTTATTTGTTTCTAGAATTTGATAATGAAAATCTCACACAGCTGCATTGAAGAAATCTGCATGAATCAGCTGAATAAAAAATAATTACATCAACGTAGGATGGATCAAAAAGAAGAAAATTGAAACCAAGGGCTAAATTATAGGGTTAAATTTTAATAAATATTGCATAATTATTTTAATTTCCTTTCTGATTTTCTTCCCATAAAACTCATATGATCCAGTTTCTGCATAAATTGAAGTTTAGAATTTTGCTCTCACAGAGGAGAAGAATTAAGATTCTAATAGTATGATTCCAGACACTAGGTTTTCCTTCAATGTAAGGACTGAAAGGAAGAATATTCCATGATTAAAGAATATTGGTTGCAGACAAGACTGAGTTCCATTTTAGTGCATAAGAATTCCATGCTCAGGTAACCCAAGCAACAATTTAAACAGACAAATTATAAAGCAGTATAAGAAAGAAAATACAATTATCTGGATTTATATTCCTGAGAGAATTCACCATGTTAGCCCTTGCTGTTGGTTGAATCTGGTCCTGTGATGTACCCATTCAAGCTGCATATGAATATATATGATTTTTATGTGCACTAGTGTCACAAGAACTACAATAGATGTCATTACGAGATTAATTGCAGTGAAGCACGAAATTACAAATTCCAATTTCATTCTAAAAATCATCCTTTGAAAAAGATGCATACTTCTGAATTTTTTTCTCTTTTCAATGTTGTTTGGAATTGCTTCATTTATTCTTACAACTTCTCATTATGTTCTAAAATATTTAAATGTCCGGGCTATATACATTCCTTATTCATCATCAGTCACAAAGAGAAATATCCAAGAAGTTGAAAAAGTATTTTACTTTACTATACTCTAGGCTGAAAAGTGTGCTACAAGTGAGCGTATCAACCTAATATTGCTACCATCAGTTTAGTTCATCCCTAAATCGCGGAATATAATAATATTATTAAAAATAATATTTTTTTCCTTATCTTATAAATCTGTATATCACTGAAACTTAATGACTGAAATCATGTTGGTTGCTCTTGGGGAAATAATTAGCTATAAACACAAATGCATATGCTTTTGTAATTTATTTGTTTCTACTTTTATTTATTTTTTTTTAAAATATATGTCACATAGTTATGTACATACACTGTATATTTAGCTATAACACCAACTAATTTGAGGAAGTTGGGTTCTGGAGTGTCACTGAACTGCCAATGAAGCATCCCATGGAAATAAAAATTGTTCTTTAGTCTCTGTTTCTTAATAGAAGTTTCACAGCCCTTCTTGTCTCCTAAGCATTTTATCCAAAAGAGAAGGTAAGAAAGACTAAGATAGAAAGGTTCAAAGAAATACTGACTTTCAAAAAAAGAGTTAGCTTCAAGCACTGCAGATATTTATGTTCCATGATATGTACGTTTCACATGCAGTATCTAACTTGTGAAATTTATATTAAAAAACTAATACAAAGAAAAAAAATATTAAGAATCCATTTTGTGCATGTGTGACTACTAGTCCAGGTGAGATCATTTTATAAATGGATGGTGCTTCTGAGGACCAAGGAGATACTCTGCAGAACACCCAGGCCCCGGCAACTGTTTCAGCTATTGGCATTTATTCTAATGGGAAGTGTCCTCCTGCTTCTCCAGCAGAAAGAGTGAACTTTTTACTCCTCACCCTAAGTAGGATGCTGTGCAGGAAAATAATGTTGGTAAAAGACAATGGAAAGCTGGTCCTGAAAATAAAATAAATAAAATAAATATTCTTTCCCAATTCCTTCCAGAATTTTTGTTTAGTTATTTCACACCAAAAGAGCTGA
>KZ506153.1:123961-176166 GCA_002844005.1 Limosa lapponica baueri | reverse complement strand
CTCCAGAAGATTAAAATTGATAAAACCTGTAGTCAGGAACCAGCTATGGATTTTAGGTATTAAATAGATTCTTAGATTAACAGAAATAGTGTAAAAATTAAAATTTACAGGCCTTGCACATTAAACCTCTGCATGCCCCTTATAAATACTTTACATGCTAAAGAAAACATAAAAAACCCCAAACAACAGGAATTTCATGAATGTTCTTGAAATGAGTTAAACTTACTGTTGGTGAAGTGTCATTGCTTTTACTATCACGGATTCTCCAACTCTTTATGTATGACCCTTTCTCTAAGCAAAAGGACAAAATACATCACGAACTCTGATACAAAACTGCTTGCCTCTACATGCAATCAAATTTTAAAAAAATGAAAAATTCTGCCAGATGGTTTTATCAGACTGGTTGTAAAAGGAACACTAATTTGTCTTTAGTATCATACAGTAAGTTTACGTCTTAGGAAATGCATTGATAGTCCCGATTATCCATGGTATTCTGTTCCCTTAGTAAAGACTTTGCTTTGCCTATTGCCAATTTGAACAGGCAAAATATAGTACTCAGGAAGAAGCGTAACAAGATTATGAGGAGGAAATTAATAGCTGAATAAACTGAATTTAATTTCGTGGTAGGATACTATAAGAACAATTCTATTTTTATTCAAATGTTCCACCTTTTGAAATGAGTCCTGTTGTCTTTACAGGGGGAAAATAGAAAACTTTAAAGTGGCCTTTATGCAGAAAATCATTCCAGCAGCAGTTCAGTGGGCAGAGTTAGAAGTCTGTCAGCATTTCCATTATAAACTTGTATTTTCTGGAGTTTATAACTTAACTGTAAAATTCACTCTAGACTGGAACTTGGCATGAAAGTTCTCACAATCCAGTATTGTATTTTTAATATACTTATATAGGGAATGTACTTTGAAGCGAACTTGCAATGTACTAAAAGGACTTTGAGAATTCTTTTTTATAAAGTTAACCCAAGACCAGTTTAACAGTGAAAAAAACCCCACCCTAAAACCTGAAAAATACCTGAAAATTAAAACCAGTGTTTACAGGAGGGGAGATAGGAAAGCTCAACATTATTCATTTGTGCAGCAAGTTTGTCATAGTACAAGAAGGAGCAAAATTTTTAATGTGTGGTCCTGTAATTCGAAAACAACTTTGTCTAACATCCACTCTACACCAAAGCAGTCGTTAGGACTGTGAATCTGAGGGAGAGGACTGAGAATTAAAAGAAGGGAAGACAGACAAAACCCAAACTTTTTGAAAAAAGTTCCGTCAGGATGTGTTCAAATAAGTACTTATTTCTTATTTAGATGGAAACATCCTGTCTTATTTGACATTGTTGCAGCACGAACTGGAACAATTTCCACCTTCACACGACTGTGACTATATCCTTTCCATTATGACTCTTGTGTCCGTTGTATGCTGAGTGTCCTTTTGCAACCTCCCCATTACATCTTGGTCCCCATTAGGTCTGGGTTGCAGTGGCCAGCCTTTATGTGAACTCCTATCACAAAGCAAGTTTTATTGTGTTTGGACATCAGGAGTTTTCCTATGTGAAAGGCTGGTCCCCAAAGTGTATAAAAATCAGGTAGGGCCATTAAAAACTCACCTAAAAACTTGCAATTATTTAGTCTTATTTTCCCATATGACTACATTACCTCTCTCTCTTCTCAAAAACTTGCTTTGAAATTTTTATTCTGTCTTTGAAGATTCTCATATTCTCCCTTTATGAATGTGTTTAGATTGAAAATTGAATGAAGAATCAGGAGTTCTGGAACGGTCCTTTAACACTTGAATTTGTGATGATGAAAGACTATTTAGGATATCATTGGACAGCCCATGGTCTCCTGAGCTTGTAGGAAGTTCTGTGATTTCAGAATCTGTCTTGTTCCTCACAAATCAAAGCCAAATCCTGTCAACATTTTCCAGGAAACAGCAAGAGCAATTCAAGAATAACAAATAGAATATGCCACCTACCCATGCAGGTGAGATTGATTTGTGTCACTGTTACCTAGCTGAGGAGATACAGAGCATGGTTCAACTGCTTGCTTACAAAGCTATTAGTTAGTCGTAAAATAAAGTAGGAAAGATAACCGTCTTAGTAGTGTATCTACAAACATTTAAAATATTTGGGATATAATGATATAATGACACCTAACTAGCAGCTTCAAAGTACATGATACAATTCCTTGTGGTTTAGTTTATAGTGTAAGGAAACATGGAAAACTTATTCATCCAAAAAGTAATTCAAAATTAAAAGACTGAAACAAAACCTAGAATCTAAGGTGCTTGAAGCTTGCATACTAGGTTAGAAACCTTAGCTTAAACCCAAGATTAAGAAAGAATTAAAGTTCATAATCTAGGTACATTTCTAATCATTCCAATTGTAAGGATTATGGTTTTCTTTTACATGTCTTTTTCATTTTATGGCCATTCTGTTTCTTCATACGTAGGAGTCCTCTCTCATAAAACAAAAAATCTTTATCCTTTTCCTGACTTATTTTGAGTCCAGTTATGTTTATAGACTTGCCGTCTCCCAGTCATTGACAATAGGTCATTTGATGATGAAATTGCAGTGATCCCTACTAAACTACTCATATTATGAGTTAGGAATTTTCTTTATTGAATTTTGTTGCACACATCTTTCATTTTTAGGGACACTAAAACCAAAACAACTACAAGCCTATTAAAAACATGCATTTTGAATAAGGGACCTTTTAAGTTTGAAGAGAATTGTTAACTGTTTCTTTTGATAAGAAATAAAACTACTTCTTATTTTTTTTACTGAAATCGGATAGATTAATTAATTTTCATCTCCAGACACCTAGATGAGAGTTTTTATAATAAAATTGCACTGATATCAGAAGTTAATGTCAATGATAGCTTGAAATCAAACAATAATGAAAAAATTAAAATCTGATGCACAAATTTATAATAATTTTCCTATCAAATAATTAGAGAAGTTAGTAGTGAAAATGATGCTGCAGTAACGGGAAAAGTAAGACTTTGTTATGAAAGATTCCCATCACTTAGGAAAAAAAAAAGATAAGTAACAAGAAAGAAAAACAGCATAAATCATCTACATTACTTTCTTTCACCTAAAACTGAGCAGATGTTAGCTCATTCTGGAGTTAAATTACCATTAAGTATTTACAAGATTATTCATATTCCACAAATTATGCACAGGAAATTAAATTCTTTTTTAAGTGGCAGCACTACTTGTACCACAACTACCTTGTTTGTTGGTGGGTTCCTGAAAGGTTTAAGTTAAAAAAAAAAAGATTCAATTTAACATTTAAATTCAAGGGTATCATGAGTCATAATGTATCTAATCACTGACATACAGTGTGTATTGCAAAATGTTTGTAGTGTGACAAAACAGCAAGCTCTAGTTGTCTTGTATGAAACCAGGGGGGAAATGATTTTTCGCCATGAATTTTAAAGACTGCAGGAATTAAGGAATTTACTATTAGACATAAATTCCATTGAACTGAGTTCTATGGAGTTGTTACTTTTTTACTCCTTTGAAATGATGAGAAAAAACAGAGAATACAGAATGATTACCACATTATCTCTGTTGGAAAATTAATTATGGTGCTGAAGGAAGTATAAAAGGTAAGACCTTCAATGTAAGCAAAATGGTAAACCAAACAAAAATTTATCTTGGAGTTCTGAAGTATGCATTTGATGTCTTCCGTTATCTAAACATGTTTTTATCTCCTCATCATTGGCTGATACTAGTGACGGTGAAAGAATTCTGATACCACTTTGCAGCCCAACGTAGTTATATAGACTTAATAAGACATTTACTGCAGCCTTGGAGAATTACTCTGAAGTGAACCTGAATATTTTCAACTCAAAAGTTTTTTCCTCTAATACAAGGACAAGATATTTTTTCTTTTATTGTTTCATTTTCCAGTTTATATAGGTCACTAATATTAAAATGGTTTCCTAACGATTCCTTGTTAGCCAGAAATGAGCTAAAACATTACCTATAATCTCAGTATAAAAGATCCTAAATGATACAGCAAAATACAAATTAGTTTCCAACTTCAGGAAATTAAAGCTAAAATTTCAAATTTCAGCATCATATGACTAAGTACTACACTTCCTAAAATACTGTAATAGTGTAAAGAGTGGTACAGCTTAACTTTACTTTGATTTGGGGGTCCATTTAATTCATGCTGGAACTGAAGCTTAATGAATCTTCAGTGCACTGTCAGATTTTCATGGCTGGTGGTATTTCACTCCTTCCATACAACTTTGCATCATATTTTCTGAAGCAAGTAGCTGATGGTAATCATAGGAGTTTTAAATGATGTCATAAAAGGAGATATTGAACAATTTCTTACATCATGAATGCAAAAAGATGCCTACATTAAAAAAAATTTAAAAATGGCAAAACCTCAAGGTCTTTTAATAAAGAAGCAAGAAACTGAAGTTAATTTTAGGATCTTAAGTTATCTCTGAACATAAAAATGGAAATACTGATACCATGACAACACAGATAAGCTTTCTGCTTTGCAGAAAGCAGATTTATTTTTAGGTGGTATGAATCAAATTTGTGCTGAGAGGCCAACTTCAAAAAACAAAGGAAAAATTGGCAATGAGAGGTTTTCACCAATTTGGCTGAAGTGAACCTATCCACAGTGTTTCATTCTCACAGAGTGCCTAACTGTGAAAATTGTTCAAACTCTAATTCTCCTTAGCTTGCCAAAAAGGGATTATGAGCTGAAGTCAGTGTTGCAGGGAATGTCACCTGCCCTTCTGAAAGACTAACAATAAATCAAAAAAGGCCTTTTGTTAATCTAAAAAAAATTGACTGTACCATAATTGTTATTCTTTATTTAACAAGCTAAGTGAATAACATATGAAATAGTTATTGTTATTTTTTTATGTAACAAGCTAAGTAAATAACATGTGAAATATTCCATGGCAATTATTTTATTTTAATTTATGCTGGATTAGCCTGTAGGAAAAGGGAATGTAATGAACTGCCTTTCAGTTTGTGCTCACAAAGAAAGGGGCATGAAAGCTGGCTAAAGGAAACTAGGTGATAATTCATGGTGTTGTATGTAGTTTATTGTGGCAGGATGTAGCTTAGTGTAGAAGGAGTTTTTAAAAGAGATTAAGGTTTTGGTTATTTCTTTAGTCATTTTACTTCAAAAGAACAATAGAAAAACAATAACAAAGCAGAACTAGGAAAAATAATCATTCTCAGATCCCATATTAATATACTGTGTTTTAAACAAATGGAAGCAAGGGTATGAAACAAGCATAGTGGGGATGCTTTGTGTCTGCTTATTTGCTCTTCTCCTGTTTTAATCATCTCTCAAGAGACACGGGCAATAAATACTGCCTGTGATGAGAACATTTTATCACACTATTGAAAGAAAGTTGTCTCCCCCTGGGACACTCCTTGCCTTGTGGGTATTTATGAGTATGGTGATAATGTCACTTCTAGCAAAATTACAATTAATTATGTATAGTTGTTTGTTATTCTAAAAAGACCAGGGAGACTAAGATTTACACGACAATATATTTGCAAAATCTGTTTTCTCTCCCTCCTCTAATGCTAACATTCAGGGAACATTACAATGTCACAAACCACAGAGGCAATAAAATTCAGAGGTCAGAGAAAAAATACATTTTATAATTTGTGCTTTAATACTAATGTACAATGTGCGCCTGAAGGTTTCCATTCAGAAAATCAACCTTATTTAGAAAAAGTCAGTCCAGCAAGTGCTTGAGTTTTGCTGAACACAATGATAGTAATGCTCACACTTATAGGCTTGCCTGAGCTGGAGAGAGCAGTCAAGTCTTCGGCGTAATAGGCCAGGTGGAGCATTTCACATTGACTTGCCCTTTCTTTTAATAGATTTACTACAAAGCCTAGCAGAATTGGAAAGCAGGTTTTGTTGGAAATTTTCCTCCTTTTTTCTTCCTTTTGATGTTTTAAAGGCTTGATTCAAAGCTTGCAGAAGTCAATGGGAACATACAGTGGCTAAGCTATCAAGTAAGTTTTGAAAGTGTTAAATGCTTTTGACTTTTACAGCATTTAGGCATCACCAGTATCTCGGAAAACTATTCCAATCAATGCAAGCATCATCCTTGAATATTATCAGAGTCACTGATTGTAATAATTATATGCAAACACCTATTAACAACCTTTGGTTTATGTACAAACACTCCAGCATACATCAAATGCATCCCTGGCAATGTGCAACGCATGGGCTCAAGGAATCTCTCCTCGAACCCTGAGCTGCAACAGCCCTGGTTGGGGAATGGCCAAGTCGTGAGCCCTCCTCGCAGTCTGCCAGCATTCCCGGCGTGCCTCACAAGCCCCTGCACTCCCCAGCCCGCTTTCATCTTCCTTCACCTCAGGCTCCAGATGTGGGAGGCAGCAAGGCGATGGGAGTTCAAAGCGGCAGCCCACGGAACGGGCTCATCCCAGCTCCTCAACCAGGAGGCCCTGGCTGGCAGAAACCCCTTCCCCATCTGCAGCGCAGCAACAGCATCTCCTCCCCAGGCCGCCTTGATGGGCCAGGTGCAGCTGGCGGGCAGATTGCGAGCCCTACCAACAAGCCACGTCTGGTAGAGGAGAAGGTGGAAAGCCTGGGAGATCAAAGGAGGCGAGGTGTGGCGGCAGCTCCTGGCTCGGAGCCTTGCCTGCTGCAGCTGCTCGCTGCCACGAGGCAGATCATAGGTGTGTGTTGGGTTTGAGGAAACAGGAGTCTCCAGCACCTCTGTGCTCAGGATCCCATACACACCAGGGGAGAGGAAAAGGAGGCAACGTAAGGATGTTGGTCATGGACGAAGGAGATGGACAGCATCGGTCAGAGGAGGAGCTCCAGAGCTGCAGCCTTGCATCTCCTTGTGTGGTGGGGTGGAAAGTACGTGGACATTGAGCCAATATAGATACTGGAGATGGGAAATGCTCAAAAGAGGCTTAGAAATCTGAGCCAGAGGCCTGCTCGCTCCTTGAATGAGATTTTATGGACCCGAGAGGAACATGAATATATTACTCTTGCTGTTTCCTTGCCAGCACATATCGTATTACTTTATTTAGCCTCTGTTTTCAGTAAACATAAGCTACTCTTCTGTTAAAAGTAAGGTAAATCTCAGAAAGTTGTATCTTTTTCAGGTAAGAATGTTCAATATTTGCTGGCAACATCACAAGAAATGGATTTTGCAATATATTGACACTCCAATTCCTCCAAAACCCACAGCTTGCAAAAAACAATAATGAATGTGTTGAAACTTTTAAAAGGTGGAATTAAAGTTCTTTTTTTTTTCTAGCAAACAAAGATGGTTTGAATGAAATTTTTTTGCTCTATTTTTTTCCTCTTCAGGTAGTCCAAACGTAGAAACCCTGCTTACACCACTTCATAAACAACAGTGAATATTTGAAAAAGAAATGAGCTTTTAGTCAAAGAAGTAACAAAGAGATCACTGAATCATGGAAAAAATATTTGTGTTGCAGAAATTTCCATGAAAAATAACCTCAAATGTACACATGACAAAGCATGTCTTTGCTGGATGTGAAAACTCAAAGCAATTTTAAAAAAAAAAAGAAAAGAAAACTAAACCTATTGCCATACAAGTTTTAAAAGCTCAACCACCTCAGCTCTCTTAAACACATAAATATATAAATAAATACAAGTTTTGTAGTGCTAAAGCATACAGAAGGCTCATGTATCAGGATGAAAAGGTGAAGACTTTTTAAATTGGGCCTTTTCTGAAGCAATACATTTCTTTTATTTCCTATTCTCTTTTTTTTTTAGTAAATGCTATTACTTTGAAACTCTCCTGGCATTTTGCAAGCAATAAAAAAAGGCAAACAGTGTTCTTTTCTGTAAATCGTTCCTGTCTAGCCTCCTGTATGCTTGCTTAAAAGGAATATGTAACTACTTCCATTCTGCTTCTTTTCATTTTGATAATTGTTACATTTGCAGGCAAATAAAGTCACGGAAATTTCCATAAAGGCGCAAGACTAGAGCTACACAAAGCACGCTTCAGACATTTTCATTTCATACTTTATCCTTTTTCCTTCAGGAAAACATTAGACACTCTCTCAGACTCAAGACAACGCTAAAATGAATCTTCCTCTGACTTTGATAAGGTTAGTAAAGTGTTTTTCTTTAATTAATCACAGTAATCACTTTAATATTAGGGCTACTGAGCTTTTCTTTAGGTGGTAACTTATCTTACAAATTAACATCTAAGTTATGAACCAATTCAATTTTTAATAATTATTCTGTCTTTTAACAACAAAAAGTAGACTGACCCAAAACTAACTATATATATTCTTTTTCAAGGAAAATGTTTGAAAATATTCTTTATGATTTGAACCAGTCAGTGTAAATACTGGCTTTCTGCAGACAACGTGGTAAGTATAGTCAGTTTTCCAAAGGAGCCCTTATAAGTTCTAGCACCACTTATCTCAGGAGGAACCATTCAATTCTCTGGCATCACATGTTTCTCTGTGAGATAACTCCAAAGCAGCCATCTTACTCTCTTTCCAGCTAAGAGGCTCTTAAACTGTCTCATTTCATAAGCAAACAAACATCCCGGCTGATCACTTGCCCCTCACACCATCTTACCTTCCCGCTGACTGCATTGCTGGCGGTAACACATCTAACCAGCTTTCTGGCATCCCTGCATCCCTTTCTAGAAATGTATCCAATTTTCCATTTTATTCCCCTAAACAAAAATTCATTAAAAATGTACATCCCACAGAACTTTCTACATTTTCAGCTTTTGGGTTTCTGCAAATACCAATTACAAGTAAAAGAGAAATAGAAAATTTTGTGCAGAGTGTTTCCAGTTTTTGCAGAGTTCTAGTAAATATACTGCTGTCACCTAGCAACTTTATTTTCTCTCCTTTTGGTATTGGAACGTCAATATGTGGAGAATGGTAAACTATCAGCCAGCTCTCCTTGAAATAAATCTTCAAGAAATCCCACATGAAACTGACTTAATTCTGTCTCCAGGAAAATAACTCAGAAAAGAAGTTGGCTCTAATAAGGTAATGTTTTTCAGCTGGTGTTTCAGGTGAGCTTGCAGGTCTGAACTCTCCATTCCAGAAGGGGTTTTCCACAGTGTAGGGTTCATTTGGACTCAGCTTCAGAAAACCATTTAACGAGTGTTGAGGCACATCCATAAGTGGTGCGCACCTTAACAGAGTCTTAAGTGTGAGTACATTAAATATATATTTAAACTGAAACATGTTGTACTTAACCAGGAGGGATTTACAGTTAGCACTGAGAAGATCTTAGAGAGTTCTGTCATTCACTTTCTAACTTGCTTCTGAATCCTTAATTACTTGCTGTATCAAAAACTCCATGCTTTGTCAAATCAAAAGATTCTGTGGCTCTGTCTCTACTTTGACAAAAACCCCAGGCTAGTAATTTAATATTGAAAGGAATCTCTGAGCAACTGTCCTTACTTACCCTGGCAACGCCTTTCACAAATAAGGGATGTTATTTCTAGAAAACATCTTTCTGTAAAAAAAATATTTCTGCTATTATTTAATTTTTTTTTTTTTTACTTTTCAGAGACAAAAAAATAATAGAAACATAATCTTACTGCTTTAGCATAGACAAGTAACTACTGAGCATCTGGGCAATCTTAGTATGCAATTATAATAAAATAAGATAAATCAATACTTTGCAGCTGGATGCAATACAGACAAGCAAGGATGCAAAGTCTGAAAAGATGAAGAAACAGCTGGAAAGATGGGGAGGAGAAAAATAGGCTAGATGACACAAATATAATTGGTATCCTTCTTGTTTCAAACTCTTGTAGTTACACAGGGTGTTAACACCAGCATGTCTTGAAATATTCTATAATCTAAAGTGCATACGTATGTATATGCACTTAAAAATAGAATTCAAAATACAATTTCAGTAATCTTACCAATTCACAGTGCTTTCTTACTGAAGATCTCCAGTCCTGTCCTTCCTTTCTAATCAAGTGCTTGTAGTCTGTCAGGATCTGCTTTTGAGTATAAACACCCATCGTTACTGAATGATTGCTTGATTATTCTAAATGCCTCATTTCTTTCTAAGTACAATCTACTATTCCAGCAATCTGAGACCCGACTCAAATGGCATTGATGTTAATTTCCCAGGAGTGGTTTTTTCTACTGAGTTTGAATTTTAGTTGCTGTGTTCTACTATCTATTGTTTGGGACTTTTTAATGTCAGTGCTGCTGATAGGGTTGGCCTCTAAAGTGCCAGGATATTTATAACTTTCTTAGAGAGGCAATAATGCTAAGGAATTTCCCCTGTCTTAAAATTGAAACCATCCCCTCTTACAGCCTAGCCCTGTAAGAGTAATGAGTACATGTAATGAGTAATGAGTATTAGTCTTTGTGTGAGTTCAAGACAACCCAAAATGTGCAAATATAGGGAAATACATGAGTTCCAGCCTGAATGAGGGTATGGTTTGAACAAAAGACTTGATAAGGACAGACTGGCAGGAATGAGGAAAATGATTAAGAATATTGTTTACATGATTAGTAGAAGATACAGCTGTCGAATTTGTTAAGCATGTCATAATGTTTGTTAATATGTTTGTCAATATGTTTGTTAAATAAGCTTTTAAGAAGGGATTTGAGAGAAGGGAAGGAGATAAAGGTTTGTGCTTATTAATATACTGCACCTCTGTATGGGGATCAGCATAAGAAAGCACAAAATTACTCTAAAAGTAACCCCTCTGTGAAGGGTTTGAGAGTGGCTGAAATCAGTCAGAAGCAAGTCAGCCTTTCCAAGTTGAATAAGCAGGAATAGTTAAGATAGCTATGAGAATCATTGAGAACGAATTTGAGGAGTTTTTAGCTCAACACTATAAAGGAGGAAGAGTCAGTGGAGAAATGTTCACACACTAATAAAATGGCCAAAGTAATATGCTCTGAAAATAATCTTTGCAGCAGCTTCCCGCGAAACCAGTAGGGCTCTCTCAATTATGGGGGGAATATCAGCACAGGCCAGATATGTTGTATCATAGCCATTTAAATTCATCTAGCCTTAAGAATTAATACATCAGACCTAGGAGGGCAACAATGCTTTGGTGAATGCACGGTACCTTATCAAGCAGCATGTGTGAGAAAGGCACTTCTGCCAACCTACTGTTGAAAGTTAATTTCTGTGCATGTTGTTTCTTTCAGGTATCGTTTAAGACATGGGCTGCTTGGCACAATATAGATATATTTTATGAATGTGTGAAGGCGAGGAGCTCTTAACCACATTATCATAGAATACTGTCCAGAGGGGATACCTTACACCTTCCAGTTTCAGCTGTTTCACCCCTACCAGAAGTGTATGATCAGGATTTAAGTTTAATGATGGCTCAACATAGAATACAATCCTACCTACGTCTATTTCTTACCACCAGACTTTTTAGCAGGGTTCCCTGTTGGTTGGTAAGTGAAGGTTAACTTCCAATATAGGAAATAAAAACTTTGCCTAATTCTTTTATACACAAAGATAGTGGGTTTAAGTACAATATTTGCTGTTTTCACTTCAGATTTTTGGAATCTGGAAAATGTCCTCGACACACAGAGGACAACCCATATGGAGCTTTTGAATTGGAAATATCTAACCAGCCTCTTCCATCTTGTAGAATCAGCTGATGGGGTGATGTTAGCAAGACATCTGGCAGCATGTTTTTGAAGTTAAACACCACATTTATATGAAAGCAATAGTTCACATTGCTCAGGAGTATTATTATGAACTGCTTGGATGCTCAAAGCCTGTTTCTGTTAAGCACATTTGCAATATAGGAACACGTACCTGGTAAAATGAGTCCAGACTTTCCTAAACTACACAGGTCTGGCTTCCTTAATCTGGGCTTCTGCAAGCTTTTTTAGAGCTTTTAGGGAGACAAGATAACTTTAAAGTGCAAAATGAAGGCCTGAAATATGATCCTATAGTTTGTATCATTTGATCCTATGAAATAAAGGTCCTAAAATTACATGCTGAATATATCCTTTGGCTGATGGTGATGTGTGGATCTGCAATCCCTTTTCGCCTCCACAATCTCCTTTACTGAGCCACTTCTCGTATCTATAAACCTATGACATCGGGTTCCAATCTGAACATTGGTATATGTTTGGGGTTTTTAGTTTGTTTACTTTTCTGGAATCATTAGCAATCAACTCTTGAACATGCTCATTTCAATCAAAATTTTTCTCTTAAATGCTAATTATTCCAAGAAATCAGTGGGGGCTACATTCTTGGTGGTGTAACAGGCTATCTTTCTGTCTTTTCCAGAAAAAAGATCTACTGCAAATTATCTGTGACTGATGCAGTTTTTCTAACTTTTGTGGAAAAGGAAATACATTGCTACAGTGCTGTACCGATTTTTATATGATATTTTCTTAGATTATTTGAGTCAGGCTTCCAGATGCAATTAGTATTTACAATGTCTGATAATATTCTGTACATGATATTTAGCTTCAAGATATGTTTTATTTTTTCTCAAGGATTAATTTGTGCAGCTGATGATACCACAGACTGAATTTTTGAAAGCCTTATTGCAGACATACTAAAAGATATGTTTTAGTCTCCTGAGAAAAATGTGGTTCTGCTTCAAGGTTCTTGTTTATTTATTTTATTTTTTTCACCTTATTTTTGCATAAATTTTGTTTGTTTAGTTCCCAGCTTTTGGGTACTGGATATTATACAGACATAAATCCATTCTGAAAGGAACTGATTATTCCTCAGGGATTGTTGTAAAAGTCAAGAGAGGATTTAGGCTGGCTGGTGTTTTCCTAAATGGCAAAGAATTCCCTTGTTTCAAAGTTCTTTCTAAAATATGGTAGGAGAGCTGAGCATCTGTTTATGGGAGTATGCAACTGGTAACAGTCAAAACCCAGTCATATTAGGAGATAGAACTGCAAAAGACCTAAGATTCAAATCTTAAATGAGAGTTTTGAAATAAGTTCCAGCAAGCAAAAGAGAATGATCATATAAAGTAAGAAGAATCAGGTAAGTCTACCATAGGTTCTAAAGAATTTCTGTGTGTGAGATGATCGTGGTCCTGCTTATACAGCAGGCTGATTTAACATTTGAACTTCAAGTTGTTCATATGTTTGTTTAGTCAGTGTGTACGGAAAGAAACTAAATGAGGAACAAGGATATGTTGGTCTCATCATTTAGTTCTGAACAGGGAGAAAGCATCTTTTTTCTTCCCACAAGAACAATCAAGACTGTGAGGTTGTGTCTAGTTCAAGAAGTAGTGTGGAGCTACCAGGGCGGATTTACAGGGTGAAACAGTTGGTGCTTCATGTCCATATTATCTATGTTTTGAGAGTAATTCACTTCAGATTAGCCTCGGTTTGATTCCATGACCTAAATGACCAGATGGAGCATGTAATGTGTACTCCTGCACTCCATCTTCTAGTTTTAATTCATCCATAAGAAATCCAGTCTGCGTGTTTCCAGATTGCAGCACAACACGAGCCAAAGAACGGTAAATCGATGTGTCTGGGACATTTACTTCAAGTGCATTCCTGGGCATGAACAGCGATGCAAATGTAGTTTGGCTTCCAGAGGTAAATGAGAGAAAATGTGCACCTGCCTTGTATATATGTACCAAAACAAAGAAAAGGTGTGAATATCTACCAAAATGTTGAGTGTTTGCTCCAATTCTGCTGTTCTGTGCTTTTTTTTTTTCTAAACCAGTGAGATTAGGAAGAGGCATGATAATTTTATCCTATCTCCATGCAGTTTTCTGTTCTATAAAGATGTCATCCCAGTTATTTTTCTTTCTTGTGAGAATTTGCTCAGTTTTTCTACTCTCAGGGCTTTAGAAAATAAACAGAGACCTCTTTTTTTTCATGATTTTTCTAATACGTGATACATCTGGTATATATGTTTAAGTGCAGCAGCTGGTCCAGTGTGCAAGGTTATAGAATGTTTAAAAGGGCATTGGAATAATTAACAAAAACATTTATGTTATACAGGCAGATCAGAAATATTAAAGTTTTTCAAACACATTGCCCACACTCTATACCGGAGTGCCCCAAAAGGCCCAGTAGGTCTTCCACTGTAATTAACACAAAGTGTGGAAACATGTCAGGCATGTGTCAAGGGAATTTTGTGATAAGCTAAAGCATCACTCAGGAGACCAAGGTGCCTCGGTAAAATTAAGATATCAAGGATGCAACAGTAGGCACAGTGAGCAAATTTTGCAGCTTCCGTAGTTCTGTACAGTAGTAAACCATAACATACACATAACACAAGCAATTAGAGGAACTGTAATGTATGACAATCTTTAAAGCAGGAATGATACTGTACACTTCTTCGTAACAAAAAGATAAACAGATAGCTGTTTCTATGCTTCATACATCAGGATAGGTAGCTAAAACTGATGATATACCTGCATTTTCGTCCGCTACTTGTACTTGAGAGATTATTTCAAAGGATTATGTGATACTTTTGGTGATTTTAGTACTGATTTTGCATATGAAAATAGGATTTTTGAACCCCCCTTAGAGGCATGTTCATTAAAACAGATTGAGCGAATCTAAAGTAAACTAGAAGCAAGATAGGAGAGCCTCTTCTGTGAAAATATAATTAAATATCTGTTTCCAAACAAGTCTACTAAATAGAAAATATAGATGACCCACAAGGAAGAAAACAACTTGTATTTTAGCCAAAGATACTGAGGCCCAGAGAAAACCCCTGAATTTGATATTATTGCAGACACTTTTTGAAAAATCTACATGTGGAGCCTGCAATTTACAGAAATTTGAAAGCATCAGAGCTCATGGAAAAATATGAAAATAAAGAAGTGAAGATAAACTCAGATAAGGACTGACTTCTCATGACCAATAAAGACAGAAGATATTACTACATACAGCCTCTCTATATGCAAAAGATAATTTTATCACCATTAAATCCACCCGTGTACAAAACCCAGGAAGGCTTGTCTCCCACCAACTTGCAGTTTAGGAGAGCTTCAGTATCAGGAAAAATTGCCAGCTGAATAATACCAGTACTCTTTAACAGGTCTCTTATTAGTCTTGGTGAGTTTAAAAAAACAAAACAAAACAAAACAAAACATACAAAACACTGGGAAGAATTTAAGATAGTTACTATTAAAGAATCATGGTGGTATCAGACACCAAACACTCCCATGCACCAGTGGCTGAAGGAACTGGGCTTGTTCAGCCTGGAGAAAAGGAGGCTGAGGGGAGACCTTATTGCTCTCTACAATTACGTGAAAGGAGGGTGTAGCAAGGTGGGGGTTGGTCTCTTCTCCCAAGTAACAAGCAATAGGAGAAGTGGAAATGGCCTCAAGTTGTGCCAGCGGAGGTTTAGATTGGATATTGGGAAAAATTTTTTCAGTGAAAGGATTGTCAAGCATTGGAACAGGCTACTCAAGCAAGTGATTGAGCCACCATCCCTGGAGGTATTTAAAAGAAATGTAGACATGGAGCTCAGGGACACGGTAAACCGTGGTGGACTCGGCAGTGCTAGGTTAGTGGTTGGACTCAATGAACTTAAAGGTCTTTTCCAACCTAAACAATTCTATGATTCTATTAAGGCATTAAAAAATGCTGGTGAAGATATTCAACTATTTTAGATAATATGACCAACATGCAATATGTAACTTAAACTTCCATTTCTAGATTTGAACTCCTTATGAAATGTACCAGTACGAAAACCCAGGAGGAAGAAATACTCTCATTTTCCCACAGAAAACATACAACACTTGCAAGACCAGAGTCTTCCATGTGTTACCATCATCCATTTCTGTAGGGACTGCTTAGAAAAATGAGAACCTGTTTAATTACCATGCTTTAGGCTCTCATTACTTAATTTTGATAGTTCCTGACAAAATTTGGATACTGGGAAAAGGAAATTTATTCCAATTCCCTTAGTTATTATACTTTTGCAGAGAAAAAGACACTGCATTTAATTAACCCCACTGGGTTAAAAAAAAAAAAGTCGCAAAAGCAACAAGATTTTATTGGTCATATATTACAATTTCATTTTTTATCCTAAAAGTATTGTTCAGCAAATCACTCTGGTCAAAAGGGAAGAAGTCTATAAATTTTTTTGGCATGAAAAGGATCCTCAAAATATCAAAACAGAGCATGAATACAATTTGAATTCCTAGTTATTAATCTCTTCATTCCAGCATAATTCTTTACTGGCCTCCTAAGACTGCTCTCAGATCAAAAGATGATGAAGTCCTTTGATGTGAGCAGTTTCACACTCTGCACATTCTCCTGATGCCCTTTTCTTGTGCTGACCACACTTCCCTGATTTGTTCTTCCTTTCCCCAGTTTCCTGCAGTCTCTTCATCTTCCCATCAGAGACCACTTCTTCCCAATATTCCTACTACTAAATCTAACTCCTTATCTTTACCTATTCTTTCTTCAAGAGTACAATGGATTCTTCTATTCGTGCTTATGATTTTTCCCTCAATATCTGACTCACTAATGCATTTCCCTTGCCACTTTCCTTTCTCCTCATTCTCTTTATGATAATTGCTCTAGCTTTTTCGCTTTTATTCTTCTGAAAATTTTTTTCTTTTTTTTGGTCTGTCTCCTATTGCTTGCTCTGTCTGTCATTCTCAAGAATATAAGAATAGCTGTACTAGATGATGATAAAGATCCACTTACAGTAGTGCTGAACAGAGGACAGTTCAAATATACAGTGTTAGTTCCATGATACTGTCGCAAATTCAATAACTTTTAACCTCAAAGGCTTGAGATGGGGTGAGTATCTGTAAACAAGAAGCTATGTCCTTTTGCACAAAGGCTGCAGGATTGATGAAAGATTGTCAAAAATTAAATAGTTGTGGTTTTTTGTTTTCTGGGTTTTTTTTTTTGAGGGGGGGGAATGCTTTGGGAATACAATATTCTCTTACTTTTCAGCCAGTTTTGGAACTTAGTAATGTAAGCACTTAAGTGTGTCATGTTAAATTAAAATTACTCTAACAAATTTTCATCCATATGTTAATGCTATTGTATTAGCACTATTGACATGCCATTTTTTTTTTAAATAAGTGAAAAGTCCTTAGAAGGAATCAAAAAAAGGAAGGTAGAAAATCTGATGCACTTTCTGTCCAACTGTTTAGATATAATCACTTAAATCTGCCTAGTTGTTTGAAATGCAAGTCCATTAATATAAAAAGTTGCTTTATTCCCTTTGCTGTTCACTGGAAATGGTATTTTGCAAAGTTCTTTATCAAAGCCTTTCAAGGCACATTTGTTTATAATTTCAGCAAGCATCTTCCAAATGGTGAGGCTAAATTAAAACGCACGTACTACAAGCAGAACAAAACCAAGTAATAAAACCAATTTATGGTCCAGAAATATGGCCTCCTATCACCCCACTCAGGATATTATGAAGACTTCCTGAATTTCTGGCTGAAACACTTTATATTTGGCCGAATTTTAAAGTGTTCTTTAGGTAGAAGTCTTCAGACTTGTATCGTAGCAACTATTAATAAACTTTGCAAACTTAGTAAAGTCAACCAGAAAGCTGTGAATATACCTAATGAATTGCCAAATGGTGCTGCTGAAATGGTTTTGTTTGTGGTCTTCAAACGCTGTGAGTGCAGCGAGTCTAATTTTTGAAAAAATAAATTAAATCAGCAACAATCAGTATCTGCTCAAAACAGATCCAGCGCCCTGATTTGTCAGCCAGGTTTCAGACTCAGATGGTCTTTAGGCATCTGAATTTTGCCTTTCACAACCTTAGTCACTGGACTGAAGGCCTGTACAGATCTTAAAATAACCATAACACTTTAAAAGCATGAAAGAGACATAAGCAGATGACTGAACCTCTGAAAGACAAGCTTCAGTGTGAGCTTCTGTCACTTAACCTGTATGATAAATGTGAGGATTCTTAGTTCCATTTTATTATCTGGACTTAAGTTACCTGTGGGCATTTCTCATTTACCATCAGGTAGGAGCACGTGCACAGAAGTGACAGCAGTTCGCAGGAGTTAATGTTCACACTGCTATACCTGAGGGTAACTTCTTAGTCTACCTCTTTCTTAATCATAGCAGAAAAATGTACTTGAGTTCCTGGAGACACTGAACCAAGGCTGTCTTTCAATACTCCTTCTGGGTTTGTATTTTAGCGTTACATACCAAACCGCTGAAGACACAGCGTTTGAAAAAATTGAAAAGATAATTACTCCTTTTCATCAAGACCACTCAGATTCAACACTCTGCTCTTTTCCTCAGCACCTTTGTAAGTCTACTTGAGAAAGGCTGTCAGCTGCCACAGACAACCCAGGATGATACCATAGCACTGCGCTTGAAGGTACAGAATTGCCATCAGGATCGTGTAATTCTTTACATACAGGCATTTACTAGTGTAGTTAGATGAGCTCATCTTGAGCTGGTAGCTGTAGATGTTCATGAGTCTTCTGAGGAATACAAATTGGTGGCAAGGTAACATTGTAAGCACAGGTATGCCTGCGAATACGTTGGCAAACATGCATGCAGAGTCACAGGAATAAATAACAGCACAATGACGTGATGTTTGGAGCATGGCTGGTTTTGCTCGATAGGATGGTGATGGATGCATAGAAAACCTGCTCTCCTGCTTAAGTTGGCATAAAATTCCATCGGCACTCAGTGAGGGTGAGGAGAGTTGGCTACTTATAGTCCTTGCCCTGACCCTTGCCCAAGTAGAGGCATTTATGGCATTTCTGGGAAAGCATGTACTTTAAGCACATTTTCATGGTCAACAAGGGCACAAAAGAAAAAACAAAATTAATTCTGTCTGTTATTGGATGGGAGTTAGTCAATTTTACTTGCAGAAGTTTTCAGCTCCTATCTTATTGCAGTGCAGGCAGTTCCTACCTCACAGGGATGGTTTGTGCCTCTGAAGGCACTGTGAGCTGTGCGGGGGGTGTTCCAGACGTAAAGAACTGGCTGAAGAAATAGCACTCACTGCCCTTGTGGAAGAACTGGGCATCCACCCAATTAAGCCGGGGCACACAAAGCTATTTCAAAGTCCTTTCTGCTTAGGCATAGAAGGAACATAAATTACATAACTATAATATTAAGATGTTAAAATGACTAATAATCTGAATCAAACTCGGAAGACTGGCCACATAAACAGATGTATTGTTTTGACTTTTAAATAAAAGTGCACAAGCTTAATTTGATAATTTTTCAAACAAACCTGAAAGAACAAATGCTCTCAAACACATAGATATTCTCCAATTTAAGTGTTTGTTTCCCTGTTTTTCATGTAATGTTATGTGTTTTCAGGTCTTTTTTAATGTCACTGTTGACAGTACTTTTTAGATATTCCCTCTAAGAAAAATAATTGATGAACTATCAATAGTGAACCTTATTTTGAATCTTAGATATTACTTGTGTATTTTTAAGTAACCATTATCCTTTGATATAGAATAGGTCCAAGAAAAAGAGCTGAGGAGGAAATTTCTACTCTATCCCAAAGCAACGAGCTATGCAGTTCCATAAATCTTTATCTAGGCTGAAAGGGCAGTATCAACCAATAACAAAAAATAAATTCGATGTCCCTCGCCTTTATCCCTTTGTGCACAGTAGCCTGTTCTCAGCCAAATGTGTCAATTTATAGCATGTAGGGTCAGTTGGTGGTGGTGCCAGCAGCCGCTTGCAGTGGGAGAACTGGAAGCGCGTCAGGGAGCGGATTCGAGCTCAGAGGCTCTGCCAGCCCGACCTGGCCCTTTGCCACCCTCAAGCTGGTGACAAACATTTCTAAATCCTGACGTTGTCTTCAGTGTACCCCTACCGTGAAATGTGAGCATCACGAAAGGGAGCCCACACGTATCTCCCTGTTTCGTAAGTCAAAGAGAAAAATGGAGAAGCAGAAGAATTAGCATTGGTACAAACGCTCTAAACAGGAGGATATTTTTAGGCTTAAAGGATAGTTGAAGTGGGTTTTTTTTTTTGTGTGCTTGCTTTCTTTTTGAAATGGGACTTCGAAGGTATTTGTTTATGTAATCCTAGATTCATTCTCTGTTACAGTAGTTTTCTGATATGTAAAGGAAAAGAATCAGTTCGGCTTCTAACCAAATCATTACATTTATCTGAGATATTTTTTTCTGCCTAAGGGCAGTTGTATTAGTTACCTGCAGTTCAAAAATCCTTCCAATATATGTGTTGATCTCAGACACCGAATTAAACAGCAGTACTGCCCTTTAAAGAACATTCACTGTTTCAACAGTACAAATGTGCAGATGACTATATATACTTTTCAATAAAATTCTTCCTCTTTTGGCAGCAAACCCCCTTCCTTACACTTAAACTCTATTTGTTTTATTGCTTGTTAGCTTAGTTTATAGAAGCTTGTACAGCATTTTTATTGCCTCATGGTTTTATTGTATTTTTTTAATTGTGATATAATGTGCCAAATCCCTTGGCAAGGAGGAACTATATTATAGTTTTATATTGCAGTTTTTTGAGGAGCAAAGTCCATGAGGAAAGAAAGGTAAAAGCTGGTGACCTATTTGGTCCAGCAACATAAGATTGAAGGATCCGAGCTCAACATTTCCATCCAAACTTCTCTTTTGCCTTTTGAATTGGGAGAATCTGCAGTTAAAGTTTTATTTTTATATACAACAGTCCCCTGAAGGGTACATTGAAGACAAACAGTCTTTTTAGTTGTGAATCAGAAGGCATTTTCATACACAGAGACGTGTAGCAATAGAAAGAGGCCTTGTACTATCTTTTACAATTGCTGCAGGTAATTCAGATATGCTTTTTTGATTTTCCATGCTACACTTAAAGTTAGGAGACACCATACAGAAAGGCTGTGACTAAGATCTAGATAAAACCCTGAATTTCTAGAGTAATCATAGCCTCTCTCTATGAATGAAATAAAGGAAGAGACTCAAATCCAAGGATCGCACTGAATTAATTATAAACTCATTCTTTTATCTTCTAATGCTGATTAACTGCAACAAAACTGTTCTTGGATCTCTATTAGTGGATAGAGATCCACAGTTGTCTAACAGTGCAATTTTCCCCAAACCAATTCCATGTCATGTGATCATTTTACCACGTTAGTAAGGTAATGAAGTATGAAACACGTTGACCAGTAGAGGAAAAAAATTACCTTTGCTTTATAGATTTATTTTTTTTTACTTAGCCACCTAAAAAATTTGGAGATTTGGTGTTTAGTCTCAATAAATGGTGAATCTAATAATAAGTCTGCACCTCTCCTGCTGTGCCAGGAGACTTCAGACACAATGATGCCGAGTCAGAAAAAGTAGATTAAAACTCATTGCCAAGGAATGGTATTCCATAGTTTTATTTCTGTTGCTGTTTGTTTTCCTTTTGTTCCCCCCCCCCGGAAATAATTTCTCATCCAAAGCTGGGCATTTGATAAGTTAGTATGCCCTGGATAAAATAATGCTGTTATTATTTTGACTGTATTGTTCTCCTTTCTTTTTCCAGCCTATTCCCTCTTCTCTATTTTAATTTTGTTTCACACTATGAATCATCTTGTTCCGAAGACATTAAGGCATCTGCAGGAAGAAACTATCTTTTTCTGTAAAACTTTACCAGCTTGTTATTGGAGTCTCCAAGAATTAGTATTGCAGAAATTATTAACAATACAGTATATTAAGCAATATAAGTGACAATATGATTTCCAGATGAACTTTTTCTGCTTTGGACTGGAAGTTGAAATGTAATCTGACTTTGCAGCTTTTCTTTCAATGTTCCTATAGGAATTTATCTGCAGTCTAACAGTATGTCGGTTTAATCCCCGCATTGAGCATCTCAGCGGAACCCTGAGCTTTGAGCAGTACCATCTCCATCAACGAGCATCGTGGCATGGCAGTGACTGTTAAATCGTCTTGACACTTTCATACTGTTGCATTGATGTTTGAATGGAGTCATGCAGGAAGAAATATCTGAATGATATAATGCTTTTAAGAACATAGCCTGTCTGTTGTATTATGCCATCACAACTGTACCATGACCTTTTGCTTTATATATATAAAAAAGCCAATATTTATTGTACAATACATCCCAACCTTATAGGGAATGTGAAGGGCAATTAAGACAAGAATACCTACAGAGGCCAGGTCATAAATGAAGTTTTTTACTAACTGAACTCCTTTTTGAGGTTGCCTGCCATAGGCAGAGGATGGTCCCAGCACTTACTGCCACTCACCGTGCTGCATCCTAACTGAAAAGAGAAAATGTCATCAAATGTTCAAAATGCACAAAGTTTCCATAAAGTTTTACAAATATGCTCTTATATCCATAGATATGGGTGTCCCAGTGAACACATTTGTTGTTCTTATGGTTCAGGCTCACTTTATGCCGCATCTTGCCTAAGTAACTTGTGGCTTTTCCTAATCAACGGTCAATGGAAAACTCAAAATTTCCTTAGGGTATGTTGTAATTCAGCCTTCATCATCCAGAACAGATTTGGCACAGCTATTTTTAGAAGAAATAAAAGTCACTTGATTCCTGCTATTTTGGAAGTGCAACAGCCATCAGCAGACAGAAACCTCTTTTTTCATCCAGAAGATAAAAGTAGGTCAAGCAGCCTTTTTTTCATGCAGGCAACATTCAGTAGTTCAGCCTGGGGTGAGGGTTTGGCTGCCACTTGCCTCTCTCACGGCTTTAAGCAAAAGCCAGTGGAGTTTTGTTGACGCTCTTTTTCTCACAGTCCTGTAATGCCTTCTCATTAATGAATGCACTTGTTCTTCCTGCAGCAAAATGTACAATCTAGAAAAGCTCTCTTCATCCGAGTTGTGTTGCTGACATATGTATCTCTATGATAACGTTCCAAGGGATTTGTATATTTAAGGTACCAAACGGTTCGGGGTTTCATTCCGGGCTGCCTCAGAGCTAAACAAATTGCTCAAGTTTTGTCACCGAGGTCAAGGTCAATGTACTACCAGTTTGCTTGCTGATCATTTAAAGGGCTACATTGCATCTGACTGCCTGGATGGCTGCTTTTGGCCAGGCACAGCTTTAGGAGACATCCACTCATGCATTCAGCTCTTGGTAGGGCCTGCACTCCAAAGGATCCACCAGCAGTGGCTTTTTCCTCTACTAGAATGCTTTTTGTCCAACTGCTGAAAAAAAATTTGCAGAGTATAATGTATGTCCTGGTGTTGATAAAAGCAGAAAACACTTATCTATTTCTAGCTATTTGGATTTCATTTTTTTCTTGTTCTTGTAATTTTTTTTCTAAGGTAGCGGTTAAAAGTCTAGCTATTTTGCTAATTCTTCAGTGGAAAAATTTGGAAACTGTTAAATTTTGCCGCAAATAAATTTATTCTAAAGGCAATCTGGTGTTATTTAAAAAAGCCCAATTGTGGTGGAAAAGTTATGAAATTCTGCTCAGCTGTCAAGATGTCAATCTCACATCACAAATGTGAGATCACAGTTTTGCAGCATCCAGAATAAACAACCAGTTCAGGCTAATGAGTTCCAAACCAAACTAATACTGAACTTTAACGCTGTGACTTTTTTTGGAAGAGTGAGATATAATAAGGAATGGATGGATTGTATTACATTGCCAATACTGTATACTGTAATCCGCAGCTACTGAAAGCACTCCCATATGACACTGTAGTATAAATAAACCAGAAATAGTTTTGTTTGAAATTTTCCTTTGAAAAAGAGGAAAGAAAAAACATTACAAGAGATTTCTCTCCCCCCCCCTTACATTTATTTGTATGTAACAAAATATCCTAAGGAAAAAAAATTTTGGGTTTTTTTTCACTTGCTTATTTGATACACAAAGCAGTTAAAAAAAATCCTACATCATTTACTGTTGGGACATTTCCAGTCTTCTGTGATGTTGTTGGAAGTGGGGAAGTGTAAAATGGAAGCTTCTGTACTAGCAACTCTACCACTTGACACAGAAATAAAAGCCCTTTACAGGGAATCCATTTGTATTCACTCTGGATTTCAAAATTATTTCCATCCACTGACAGCTTTGGAATCTGTGTACTTGTAAATGCAAGATGTGCAGATGTGAGGAGAGCCTGCCAAGAGTCTGGAAAAGCAGCAGAAGCTGGTGTTGTCTGGTTTGATCAGGAAGGGGTTGACAGTCAGACAGTGAAAAGATCCATTTTGTGTGACAAGAAATATTTCCATATATAGAGCATTGATATGTGTGATCCCGATTCTTTCTGAAACTTGAACGCAAGTTTGCCCATGAGGATTTGTCTGCTTATTTAGAATGGAAAGAGGCACTGTGGCCTGGCAGATCAGCAAAGAGGATGTCAAGGGAGCTGGAATAATAAATACATTGATGTTGGAATTATGGCTTTGTTTCTTCATTCATATTACACTTGGTATAAATACAGTGACTTTTTAACTATGGAAAGTAGGGAACTAATCTGTTCTGTTTGGAAAGTATTTAGCATAGTGGGGAGACGTTGCTTCAGTTCAGATCCAGGGACAAACTGGAGCCATTAGTCTTGCCCTTGGTTCAGTTCAAATACATAAGTACTGGAAACACTTGCCAGTAAGTCATTCGGTGTACCTTTGTTAAAGAAGTCTGAAAATAAATATGCTACTTAGGATACTTAATGCCTAGTCCTTTTCTGTGTTCTTGCAGGTAGAGACATTACTGATTTGGAAACGTTAAAAGAATTCTTATTTTCATTAGCTGTTTACTTACTAAGTTTTCTGATCTGAAGCTTTAGGTTTTATTTTAGTCCTACCTGCATGCAAATGGAGCTACCTATAAAATGGGTGAGTTTAAAAACAAGCCTGTTGGGTTTTTACTCCCAGTGGGATTTAGCATACATTTAAATGACAAAAGAAGTGAGAATATAATAAAAGCAGTATGGTCTATCGCTATATTACCTAATGTAAGTTAGCCATGCACAGTGATTCTCATTAGCTGGTAAAGGCAGGCAGCATTGCCATTGGCATGCAAAATATCGGAGGAGACCAATGTATGTCAGCAAGTTGTGTAGCTGGTACCACACTGTTCCTTCTGCAGAGCTAAGCTACTGAGCCTGGTGGGCAGAGCCTCTCCCTAGAAGAAGGGCAAGTGGAAACTCTGAGGAAGGCGAAGGCTGGAGCAGGTGCCTCCTGGCACCAAGAAGGCGGTGACATCTGTATGTTTGTAGCTCCAGAACAGGCTCACTGCCCTCAAAACTGAGGAGGACCTGGGTGTACTTGTGGGCAGAACATCTGGGTCAACTTACCCTGAGCCACAAAGGAGCACCGGGAAGAATTGGTGACTGATAGTAGTGGGCACCTCCTGGCTGCAGGGGACAGAGGCACCTGACACGACCTGACTCAGATCTAGGGTGCTGCAAAGGGACTGATGAAGCTTGGCCAACCCTCTCACTATTACCTTCTGCTATTCTTCCACCTGGGCACCAATGATACTCTCAGGGGCAACCTGGAGAGTATCAATCTTGACTACTGAGATCTGAGGCATGGGGGCATGGGTGGTGTTCACCTCTGTTCTGCCATTGAGGGAAAAGGGTGTGAGGAGGAGGGAACTGAGACTGCTCAACAACAATTGTTGGCACACCTGGTTCTGTTTTCTATGACCATGGGTCCCTGCTTGAGAGTCTATGTCTTTTTGGGGAGAGACAGGATCCACCTCACCAGGCAGGGCAAAATTCTCTTTCCCAGTAAGATGACTGACCAGGAAAGAACGGCTTTAATCTAGGAATGGTGTGGAAGGGAGAGAGTTACCAGCAACCCTATGAAGGACTGATGTACAAGCTTAACAATAAAAGGGATTGGGGTAATAGCGAATGAAAAGTAACACAAAATCAAACAAAATCAACAGGGCTTAAGTAGGGTCACCTCAAACATTTGCAAATAAGAAAGGAAGCGCATAGAAGGCACCGTTGTGGGGAAACCCCCAGACCCTTTCTAGGAAATCAGCAGGATGGGGAGCCTCTCTAAAGTGCCTGTACACTGACACCTGCAGCAGGGAGGGTAAACAGGAGGCCACACATTGACATGCACTCCTTGTGTATAAAATACAATGAAGAAGTTATGGTGGGCTGAGAAAGAATGTATGTATATATAATTTTTAGTCTTTCATGGGTTTATATCAGCAGCACATTCTTACAACAGTGCCACTGTACAGCTATAATGTACCATAACAGTGATTAGAACACTGTTTTTCATAACACTGTTGTGAAGATTTACTATGTAATATGTAAGATTTTTTTAAAAAAAGAATGTATAGTATAATCTTTAAATAATTGCTTTCTTTGGTACTTTGAAGATGTGCGTACTTAACAAAGTGAACAAAACAAACATTCATATTTAATTTTTTGTGTAAAACTGACATTCAATAATACATGTAAGATTAAAAATATAACTTTACAGGCGAATTAACTTTTTAGCATGAAAACATTCATGCAGCCTGTTTAATACCCAAATAGAGGTTAATGAAAAGGTCCGGATTTTGCCTGTAGTGATTAGAAAGATGGCCTCAAAACCCATTTGTGTAGATAGATCTGCAGCTATTTCTTGGTCATATCATCATCTGAAAATTCACTGATATGGGAAGCACATTTCACTATATTCAAGACTGTTACAAGGAGGTTCTATTATTTTCAAGTGAACCTATCTCTCTAGGGCTTGTATACATTTATATATAAATATATTTATGTATATATTATAATACACACATACACATATAAATCAATAATTATGTGTATTATTATTATATGTAATATAATATGTAATATGTAATAATATGTAATTTTAAAGGTACATAAAAAGTTGTAAGGTTGTTTAATTGTACTTGGTTGCTGATCTTTTTTAATGCTTGTGTATTCAGTTAAACACACACGTTCCCACACAGAGAGTTTGTGCACGAAAAGCAGATGTTTTTTCCATTTGCTCTATTGTATGGCTAAGTAAAGACGTAGGCCAAGTTTCCAAACATTAGTGCCAGGTAGGCTTTTAGTTTGGTTATCAACAGATCCTGATGATATGAATCTGTGGCAGATTGTGCTTTCCTCCTGGACTTTCCAGATGTGGTTCTGCACAAGTACTCAGTATAATTGTAAGTAAACTTACAAATCTGCGAAGGTTCAGTGATTTTTTATATTTTTAATTCATATAAAAGGGAATTAATAATTAAAAATAAAAATTCATATATAGTGATTGAACAATTCCCTTTAGCCTGTATCTTCAAATTAAGATATCTTTGTATCTTGGTATTTGGTCATCCACACTTATTTCCTTTGACATATATTCCTGCACTTAGGAACATGCAGACCTTCAAGTATTAGGTCCGCATGGACAATTTTATCTTCATTTCATCATCAGTAACAGCATATAATCCACAAAGTTTTTATGATAACTGTATTAAACTGTATCAGGGCAATAGATCCAAATGCAATAACTGAAATAGCTTTCGATGTACGAAAAGATGCCATACCTAGGCCGCATAATATAGAGTTATTACTGTTTTGTTCAAAACGTTTCTCTTTCTCATTTTTTGCCACTGTGTAGTTACTGTGTTTTGTTTTACATTAAGCATTTCCCTGGCAGGTATTGCACATGTTGTAAACATACACCTGTGAATGGCACAGTAGTAGCCAAATTAATCCTGATGGGGAAATTTGCCATGTGTGTGTCTCATTGATTCAGCTGGGCTACCCACATGGTCAAGTTGATTGTCTATCTATCAAGTTGATCTATCAAGTCTATATCTACCAAGTTGATAGACTTAACTATGAATTGGTCAAGGTAAAGGCCTACAGAGTGACACACACGGTGCTAGAAAAGACCATCTAAATCATCAGAGCCTATGTCTTGTTTTTGTAGTCAAGCAGGTCATCTATGTATCTCGTGTGGACGCACAGAATCTTATGTCGAATAACTTCTCCAGTGAAATCCTACTTCTGATTCAAGACGTGGGAACCATTTTAGTTAAAGGCCACTAAGAAATTTTGACATTGGTCCAAAATAGAGTGAGTGTAGAGCCTCTAACTTTGAGATATATCTTGTTCAAATTGCAAGACACCCTACAAAATACAAAATTAACAGTGTGCACAAAAATCCTCAAAATAAAACCATAGTCCCAAGTCCATAAATTCAGAGAAAGCACTGTCTTCTGAAACTTGATATAAGATGACTTTTCTGTTTATTTTAACACTACTTTTAGCGGGGACTTTTCCTCAAGAAAATACAGGAATATACATTCATGGGAAGAGATATGTTTCATCTGCATCACATATATTATAATTTTCCATTTGCAGAGCAGAATAACGTAATTTATCTGGTATTATTTCGTGTTAATACTGTTTCACTACATTTTTTTCATCATCTATCTTGCCATTTTAATCCTTTCAAACGTAAAATGTCTATATACACTGAGCACAGTGTCTATAAACATTGGATTGAGGGACTTTTCTCTTGGCAGCTGAAAAAAAGAGAGAGATTAAAGGGGTGGCCATATTGCTGGCAAGCCACTCGCATTTATCATCATCCTGGGCTGACATTGTGGAGGAGACTCTCAATACATATTTAATTAAACTTCTTGTTCTTCCTCAAATGAGAGCTTAGGATACAGGGAAAAGTAAGATGAAATGTATACTGCAACTGAATTTAGCATAATGCATCTATGACTCTCAGTTTTGGAAGGACTCCAGATCTAAATAACTGGCAGCTGAAAAAAATAGAGGGGGGGGAGGACGGGGGGACAGGGATGGTACGGACAGACAGTGAGGATAATCCTGTTTTTAAAAGGCTCTTTTATTGTACTGAGATCTGGAGTTATTACTTTTATTCTGGTAGAATTAGAATCAGAAATAAAGCTTTGATTTGATATCTTAAACGAAAGTGAATGAAACTAAATTAGAATCTTCATAAAATAATAGTAGCACCGACATGGGTAAGAGAGAATTATCACACTGTGAATGGAAGAGCTCCTTCCTGAACATTGCAAGTATCGCTATCTCCCAAACTTTCTAAAACTGAAACAAAACATATAATAAAAAAAGGAACTTTTGGCTGTTTCAGTGTAAATACAAATATGTTGTGAGTTATTCCAGATTACTACCAAAAAGGCAACATAATGGAACTTTATTATGTTATATCTAAATGCAGCGAACACCTTTTACCCTGAATGTAGAGATTTTGCCTGTAATAATATTATTTTCTGTTCAACACCTTTAATTTAAGGTTTTCAAGAACCTGCTGAGTGCTAAATATTTTTTTATACATATTTGACACATATTTTCAAAATTTCTTTTCCAGAAATCAGAGTTCTGAGTCTATTTTGCACTAACCTACATCCTGAACAAAGAGCTAAACCTTTCCGCAAGTTGTTAGCATCCACTCCAGTATAAACTGTGGAACCTTGACCTTCCCTTTCTATGCTACAGTTGGATTTTCACTTTCAAATATCCCAAAATGAATGATATAACGGAGTTAGTGAACACTTTGACATCTCCTGCCCATCTCCCAGATGGTAAGAGCGAAGTCAGTGGTTTCTATAAAGCATTTAAATGCCTAAGTATGGGAATGGATGCTTATCATTAGGAATATGTCCGAACACCTTTTCCTCATCCTTGAGCCCTATACACATGATTTTTACCATTACCAGGAGAAGGAGCCAGGTTTTGTACTGACCTGGCAGTGCAGGGTCTCAGGACTTATCCACAGTTACCTCAGCTTGAGCTGTTTGGGACTTGGTTTAACATAGTGGAGTGGTCGGTGGCTGCTGCCTGACCTGTGTTAGCCTGAGTCCTGGGAATACCCTGTGTGGCAAAGTCCCGACAGCCCCAGGGAACCACTGCCCCACAAACAATAGCCCCTTGGCATAGTTGAGTGAAGCATGTCCTCATTCCAGGTTATTCTGTAGCTTATATTCCATTTTTTTATGCTTTTGAATCCTCCGGTACTAACAAGACTAATGAATCTGGCTCTCAGATTCATTTTTCCCCAGGAAGTTTTTTTGAGTGAAACCAATGCAACTGCTGTGACTCAAAGAAAACCCAAAGCTTATTCGTGGTCTGAGCATGACTACTGGACTGTAGCTACCATGAATTTAAGTGTCATTTAGTCCTTTTTCCAGTTGATTTGTGAATTGTGATGGAGCTTAGGCAAGAGCTCAGTGCCCAGGTGCTCAGATAGAGTGCATGTATATATACTTGTATTTAGTGTGGCACTTGCATTCCGGAGGCTGTTCAAGTATTTATATTTAGCTATAAGAATTCATTGCTGAGAAACAGAGGCACTAGTTAATTTGTGCAGTCTCAGGCTCAGCATTAGAGAACAGGCTTTCTAACTCACTCAGTGACCAACATCATGTATAAATGAACATTAAACAGCATGTTCGTATTAAACGTGACATCTGATTTTCACCTGAGAAGAAGATAGCAGCACAATTTTGGGATATCTTTGGGGAAAAAAAGTGTATTTGCTGTGTGTGTATATGTACATGCATATGCGCATATACATGTATGATTTGGCTTCTTAAAATAGCTGCTTTGATATGTGCACCTTCTCATGATATGTATGGTAAGTAGCTTAGTGGCAACTAAGACAAAAATTGATCCTCATACAGCCCCACAGACGTTCACTGAAGAGCATATAACCTTGCAAAACCAAAACACAGTTTAATGTTGTTGAAAATTTTGAAAACTAATTTTCATGAGAAAACCATATTTTGTTTGGAGAAGGTTTCTCATGTATCTATTAATAGTATCTGCCAGACAGGGAAAGAAAGACTGCAGAGTAGCCACCAGTTAGTGTGCATTCATTATCTGGACGTCAAAGAGTGGACTCACAGGCACCTGAACTTAGCCCAGAACCTGAAAGCAATGGGGACAGCAGAGAAGGCTATGAAATTTTATGCATCCTTGTTCCCAACAAGAGTTTATTACATTAGGCATTTCCAACAGAATAAGAACTAAAATATCCACCAGTTTGGTAAGTGTCCTACTGACTCTTTTGGGAGGAGAAAACCACAATGAAACACTTTACTTCTTCCACCAGTTTAAAGGCAGAACTGAGCCACTAAACATGCATTTACAGTCTATGTGGTGGGAAAGATTGTTTTGTGGCTCTGAGTTGGCAATGGGAATAATACAGAAAAGAAGGACAAGGACAAAAGGAAAAGGAATAAAGGAGAGAAAGTGCATCAGAGCAGTGATCAGCCAATATTCTCAGTGCCACTTCTTTGTTGTGTGACACTGTGTGAATAAGCATGCTGTCAGCTCCTCAGATCAGATCAAATAACCTTTCTGCTTTGCCACTGTGAAAGGTATTCACTAACATTGTCATGGTAATTGCCAGAGTGCAGCACCATCAATTCCCACCTCATCAGGGGCTAATCTACTTGCTTATAAATTGTGAACACACAAATTCTAAAGTGTATAAGAGCACTTGTTGATAGGAGAGAAAGTAGCGATAGACCAAGAAGGAACACTAAGGTTTTTCATAGTTTTGCAAATGCTTTTTATAACAAGCAAACCCTTAGTTAATATACACTCTAATTCAGCTAATAAAACTCCTATGACTATTATAGGACTCCTATGACTCCTAGGACTATTATAATGAGTTCTCATGATCATTTTCTTTTTGAATGATGCCTTTTTTCAAGAACTTGCAGTTTCATGAGCCGGACACTTCTGATAGCTGTTCATTATAGCATAGCCTTCCAGAACAATGAGTTTAGGGAATGAAAGAAAACCCATTTATCATCATCTCATATACATTAATTTCTTATATGGCCATCTTAATATATTCAGTTTGGAGCTATACACACCCACAAAGGTACAACCTGTCCACAGGCAGAAAGCAGCAGTAAACATAAATGAGCAGGACTAGATTCAAAACCGAAGAAGAGATCACTCAATCCATCCTGTATTTACCAGATTTTCTCTGATGTTATTATCTCATCTTCTTGAGCTGTAATAAAAGCACGCTTTGCAGAAGTGTGAGAACATTAAATTTTATTTCTAAACTTCTAGTGCTATCTGAACTGGCAATTGGATTTTAATTCTCTACAAAAGTCAATCACTTTTTAATTATGTTCTTTTTCTCCATAATATGCTCATTTCCTGATAAATATTGCATCAGCTTAAGATGTGATTCCGCACACTCTGGGAAAACCAGATATACAATGAAAAATGTTTAGCTTTTTTGTTGTAGTCATGACAATTTATGCTTGTGTGACAGATTTTTTCCTTTGTTGTTATTTCCTGTATTCTATATGAGCATAGATAAAATTACTTAAATAGTTTAAAACCAAGCCAGAAGACTTACTACTGACATAGAAATTCTTAAAATCTCTACATGATTTCCCAACAATATGGCTATGATGATATAGTCTGAGGTGTCAACAGGAAGCACAGTCATATTCTAAATCTTTTTACTCAAGATTATTGTTAACTGCACTAAATTAAAGTACGCTTAAGCATGTGCTAAACAGTAAGGTTAGAAAGCATTGCTGAACTGGGAACATACTGAGAATATAAAGTTTCAAAAAAGTTCTGTAAACTAGGAAGAAGAGAGAGGAAATGATGTGTTAGACTGTATGTGTAGTACAGGTATTTGTAGATATCCGACTAGTATTTCTCTAATAAAGATAAAAAAAGGGACATATGATGAGAAATGATACATACCAAAGGAATTTGAAAGGTATATCATTATATTGATTTATATGAAAATGTATTATCTTAGTTTATATAAATATTTATTAACTTAGTTTTTGTATTTATATCTTTGACATGAAGTCTGTCTGAATAGACAATGGAAAGAATTAGGAAACCTTACAGGAGATTTATCCCATCCTAAAGAAATGTTTAAGATATGTCAGATGAACTGCCCATAACATGACCTTGACCACCACTGGAGCCTTGTTCTCAGGTGGGTTTCTGTAGAGTGCACCTATTTAGCTTGGTAGTCTGAATCCCACTCTTTCAGTAGGATTGAGAAAGACAGAAAGACACTTCCTGGAGGAGCAGAGATCTGAACATCCATTCTGTGTTTGGGTCCCTGTGAAAATTAAGTTCCATTGTTCCTTTTCATAGATCTGTTCCAACATAATGGGACTGTACAAGTCTAATATTATTATTTAAAAGCTGGTTTTGGGGCGAAACATACTGCAAAAGAGCAGGAAATGTGTAAGAAGATTACTCTGTATTCAGAAATGAAGGCAGATGAAGATCCTTTTCCAAAATTCTGCCATAAACCTTTGCTGTTCTGTGCTAGAGTTTTTTCTAATTTTTAAGCTATAAATATGAAAAAGATTGCAAGGAGATGTTATATACTTATTGGTCTTAAAAATGTATTACCTCTCCCTATAAATATGGCAACTCTGAGGAATAAGGAACACAGATAAGATCTGATCCAAAGGGTACAAAAAGAAAATTTTAAAGATAAGTTTTATGAGGTTAGAATTCAATGTTGGAAAAAAAAAAAGAAAAGAGTTATCAGCAGATTTTTTACAAAATAACACTCAGAACTGCCATGTTTTTCACTGTATTGGTACATAAGTCAGGGAATGGCCAAAATCTTTCTTCTGTTTTTACTTCCTAATTCTGGAAAACAACTTGGTTGGGATTAAAGTGACAAGTAAGCAATGGAATCTGTCCAGACTAGCAATTACCAATACCGTTTATATCCTTCAAGGATGAAGGAAAGTAGTGTCGAGAGTACAGGTGAGAATATATAGTCTTCTATTCTGAAATAAGGAAATAAGTTGGTCAAAGAATTGGATAGTTGTTGTAGAGTCTCATTTTTCTTTAAACAAAACTCCTCAGTAGGATTTAAGGAATTCAGATCAGTCATTAAGAGCCAATAAGTAAAACATTATTGTCAGCTAGAACATCCCAGGACTGCTGACCAATGTTGTCTTTTCTCATCCCTTCAATAATGAAGCTTCCCATTTGCTTCCATTTTGAGGCTTTTGTCAACCTCTGTGATTTCATGCACCATTAGTTGAATTGATAGATCTTAATGAAACCCACTGAAACACTATAACATTTAATGTTTTCCCTATCAAGATGTTTATGCATTTAGTCTGTGAGTTACATGAGCATCTAAATTAATACTTTTAGTTTTCTAGAATTTTAATTTGGAATCCATGTGTTTCTCCTTTTCTGAAGCTACATTAAATACACATTCAAGATTTTCCTCTAAATTAAACCATAGTATCCTACTAAGGACATCATAAAAATATTTTCAAATTTTGTACAGAATTCTACCACTACGTCTTTCTTTTTTTTTTTTTAATTGGAGAATAAATTATTCATAATTATCCATAATTTGCACAGTGATTCCAGAGCTGGCAATAAGCTTCCTTTCAGAAAACTGGTTCAGAGGTGTCCCATTTTTCTGTAACCCTCATCCCTAGGGCTCTGATGTCTGTAATTTATGCCCTAGTTTGGTGCCACGGGGCTCTGTGACCTTGACTCAGTTTTACTAATAGATGTTAACTTGTGAGAAAGTCTGTGAAAGGAAGATATGCAAAGCAAGTATAAGCACAGACAGAAGTACAATTGCTGAGACAGTATTAGCAACTCAAGGATTCACAAGGAGAAATATTGATGTGAAACTTTACAAAACTCCCAAGGAAAAAGTCAGAGAATCAGGAGATGAGGTCGGAGACCCCGACTTTCTCACCTGACTCTGGCTGCCTGGCCTGCAGACACTCATCAGGGATGGTGAACGTGTTAACACTTAGCTTTGGAGTTTGCTAGTCCTTGGGATTTAACGTCTGTGTTGGCCAATAAATATCTCTGTACTCTTCAGTTTTCTATATTCTGTTTACACAGTGTCCTTCAGAATGGCAAAAACTGTCTGAAGAAAGTGATTTGGAAAGGAAAGCTTACAGTTACTACGTATATCTTAAAATATTATGAAGGTCAAAGATATCACATCTCAGAAACAAATGTCTGAGTTACCTTTAGGTAATTAGCTAACTAACTTCTTGCTAGGAGTGTTCTCACAAACACGTGAGTATAGAAATATGATGCCTCTCTTCCAAAAAACTTCCTCCAAGTCCAAGTTGAGGCATATTGGTGTATTAAGTTTATAAACAAAAAAGTTCGATATGTTAGTCTTGTTACTGAAGTCTTATTTCCTAATGAATACTAAGGTCATTGCTCAAAATGTGTTATTCTTCGACTGACATCCTGTATTTTAAATCTGAATTTGTTATTTGTTATCAGTTTTGTTATTTGACTGTATCTGTAATTGCAGGTTAGGTCCAGATATACTTAAGGGTCTAGACCCTACAATTTGGATGTTGGGGAAGAAAATAAAACTTCTCTTTTAAAACTATTTGTAACAATAAATAAAAATAAAAAACACTGTACCATAATGAATAATCAGACCATGGAAAGCCAAAGTAAAAGCTGGCTTACAGTTGTATCATTTTACTAAACTGCATAAACAACAAACATGACCCAAATCACTTTGTACAGCCAGTAATAGTTTCTCTACTAGAAGTTCTAGAGTACACTTAACTTAAAAAAGGAAAACTCTCTTGCTAAATTAAATCAACCAAAATGGAAATGAGAAGGTTTTTATAATTATATAAATTTCCAAGCACAGTCTATAAAACTCTACATATCATTTATTCTGTCTGAGTACAGCCAATGGATATCTTGCAGCTTCTCCAGGTCAACTGGTTAATTAGAGGCATTAAATAATTTCATAATTTTATGGTCACAAGTGTATCCTTGTAAAAATGTTACTGTCATGTCCATTTCTCTCCTCTTCACACCTGCATAAAGTACAGAGCCAGCCTTGAAACCCCTGAGAACTGGTGAAGCCTGCAATTTGTAGGTATAGAGTCTCTTTCTAAGTGAGCTCTTTCTAAGTGAGCTATTGACTATAATAACGATGTAAAGTAATCAAAATATTTTAGGTGAAACTGTAAGTAATTACTCTGAATATACAATCAGGCCTTCCAGACAGAGACAATTAAGGCACCTAAGTTTACAAGACAACAGCAGGTATTGGCAAGTTAAAAAAAGGTAGAAAATCACAGCTATCATTATAACACCATACCTATCAAAATGAATTTTCTTGTCTTTTCCATTTGAATTCTCCAGAAATGAGTATTTCTTTCTGCTGGAATGAAGAAACCTATTTACTTTGATTGGATATACACGTATAAAAAAATTATTTCCCATCCTAATCAGAAATTTAAATCCTGTGTTTATGAAGTGCCACATGATTTCTTCCCAGGAACTGCAGCAATGAGATAATTTTTTAAACTCAATTATTTTTTAAATTATTTGCAACAGATGCTTTACATTCTTTCCTCTGTCTGAGGAGCCTAGCAGCTTACGGGAAACCATGACAGCTCTGCTGTCTTTCAAGACTCTCTGCAGGTAAGAGTGTAATATTTCCCCTAATTACTAGTGATGTATGATAACTCATAATGTAGATTTTTAGGGTTTTGACACACTGAAACATAAAGTAATGACTACAATGCACTTAAAGGGCTCTGTGCTCCCTTTTCAATAAGGTCAGGCAGTTTTCTTAATCACTTTTGTCAGCTGTGTTAACCTTCAAAAATTATTTCTGTTTAGTGCAGTTAGGACAGTTAAACCTGTAAAGGCTAATTTTTTCTTTGATTTTTCTCCTTCTTCTGGGCAATTAGAATTTTGGTTTGTTTTGCTAAGCTACATCAATTTAAACTGAGCATGAGATTGACCTATTTAATATTATTGGAGTGTTGATGTCACCCCTCAGAATGAAAGGTTTTCCTCTTTCAAGTACTGAGGGGCAGGTAGAAATTAAGTTAACTATAAGGCAAAACAAATGACAAATTAGGAAAAAAAAAGTGCTTGAAGTGTACATCAAGGAATTGGAACTAACACGCAAATATCTTTAGAAAAGTCCTGACGTTTTATAAGAGCCTTAGGAGTTGCTGGATACTACCCACATTGCCTCATTACCTTTGCCTTTATATGTGAGATATCAAGGAATAAAATTAAGCTTTCTAGTCAGTGGAATCATACCACAGAGCTCCCTTCTCCTGGAGTGACACCAACTAGTATACTGCTAATAGAAGCTGGTAGGTGGTTTTGTGAC
Organism: Limosa lapponica baueri; assembly: GCA_002844005.1. Taxonomy (NCBI): domain Eukaryota; kingdom Metazoa; phylum Chordata; class Aves; order Charadriiformes; family Scolopacidae; genus Limosa; species Limosa lapponica. The sequence goes on along the minus strand of KZ506153.1, from coordinate 139,166 downwards.
TTCACAGGGGCCGGTGTAAAATGTGCCCAAAAGAAAAGAGCTGGGCTGGCAAGGGAGTGAAGTTTCTAAAGGAAATTCTGGAAATGGAAGAAAACTTGTTGCTATAGGCCACTGCAGTGAAAGTGGGCATGTGGCATGGTCTGCTCCTTGTGGCAGAAGGAGACGCTGTGAAAAGGCCACTCTTCTCCCAGTTTATACTTGTACCTGGCATTACTCCACCCTAGGTGCAGAATCCAGCACTTCAACTTGTTACATTCCATCCCATTAATCATTGCTGAATGCTCCAATCTATCTAGATCCCACTGCAAGGCATCTTGTCCCTCAAGAGAGTCAACAGCACCTCCCAGTTTGGTATCATCAGCAAACTTGCTAATGGTGAATTTAGTTCCTGCACCCAGACCCTGAGGAGCACCACTGGTGACCAGTCATCAGCCATATGTAGCCCCATTCACTACAACCCTTTGAGCTCTGCCTTTCAGCCAGTTCTTCACCCAGCGCATCATGAATCTGCTCATCCCACAGTTGGACAACTTGTCCAGATAGATGCAGTGAGGGATAGCATCTAAAGCCTTACTAACATCCAGAAAGGCTACATCTACCACCTTCCTTTCGTCCACCAGGTGGGTGACCTTATCATAGAAGGATATCAAATTAGTTAAATAGGACTTTCCCATTGTGAAACCATATATAGAGGGTTGACCTATGGGACCCTATCCTTCACTGATAAAGAAAATTTTGTAGGGAACAGCATGAGCTTTATGATTCAAAGGAATGGTTAAAAAGTTTATAGGGACTACAGTCACAGTAGAAATACAGTCAATGGCTGACTGCTATTACCTGTCTCAGTGTTAGTGGCGATAAGAAGGGGCCCAATGCAATTTTGTAGATGTTAGGGGAAAACAAAGATGGATGTAAGGGGCATTACCTCAATATTGCCATCTGGAGACTCTTCATTCACCAAAAAGTGTGTACGACAGCAGCGCTGTAACGTTTGTCTATCTTCCCTTTTCCAGGCATCAGTTTGAGAATCATGTTGGATGTAAAAATAAAGCTTTATCATTTTGATTCACTGGAGATAAAAACCTGCAGATCAGCCTAATTCCTGCCTGTGGAAATGCAGTGAAGAGGAGGAATTGAAATAAAGAGATTTTCAAAGCCAAAAGAGAATTACATGAAAAATTCGACTGAAATAAATGTGAATTAAGATTCAGTTCTCCACTTCCAGTTTAAAATTGCTACCAGCAGGCTTTTTGAACTGATGTGAACTAGCAGAGTTTCCTGGTTTTCAGTGTAATAGTGTTAAGACTGAGATGTCATAATGGTTTAATTCATAACAAAATGGGAAGAAAATCAAGTATTTTGCTATTATGCTAAAAGTTATAACACATACAATATTACTGCCATAACAGAAGAGCACACTGGTGACCTGTGGTCAACTTCTTTACCTCCAACACATATTTCTTGTACTGGGGAGCCCAGAGCTGGACACAGTACTTCTACATGCAGTGCAGGATACCATTCCCCACCTTGGCCACAACAGCTGGCTCATGTTCAACTTGGAGCCAGGACTCCCAGGTCCTTTTCTACCAAGCTGCTTTCCATCTGCACAGCCCCTAGCATATACTGGTGCAGGGGATTGTTCCTCTCCTTGTTGAACTTCATGAGGTTCCTGTCAACCCATTTCTCCAGCCTGTTGAGGTCCTTCTGGATGGCAGCACAACCCTCTGGTATATCAGCTTCTCCTCCCAGTTTTGTATCATCAGCAAACTTGCTGAGGGTACGCTCTGCCCCATCATCCAGATCATTAATGAAGATGTTAAAGAGGATTGGACTCAGTATTGACCCCTGGGCTACACTGCTAGTTACTGGCCTCCACCTAGACTTCACGTTACTAATTCTGTAGTTGGAAAAAGAATATCTCTCTTCCCATTGTTTTTGAAAACAAATATAGTACTGAATAATTTATTTTGTATAGCACCATGCTGTTATGAAAATGTGAAGCTTCACAAATGCCAAGAGATGGGTCAAATTAGTCAGTTAGGTTAAAAAATAACATCATATTAACAATAAGCAAAAGAAAACACAGACTGTTGCAAAAAAATGAAAGTAATTCCAGCAGACAAATAAGAAAAGACTTCAAATAAAAGTAATGAAAACTCTTCTCAGAAAGATAATTCACATGGAAGAATGCACTCCATTTGTACAACAGTATATAGAAAAATAAAAGAAATAATGAATGAAGCAAAAATGTTCATGGATATAGAATTGGACAGTGTATTCTCTGCTTCCCGCATAGCTATATAAAGTGTAGTTTGAGCAACTGTCACTCTCAGGGTAATATGCCAAACCAAATTTTATCACAGGTTAAAGAATGTGTATGAGTGTAGAAATAAAGCTGGCAGTGATCTATGAGGAGAAAAGGGCAACGTTACTATTGAATGGGCTGAAGATCAAAAGATAGGATGCTCTTCAGCAGAGGTTTTCCTCCTTTTCAATTGACAGATGCTTAAAACTGTGAAGGCTGTAAGAAAAAAGCCCTTTAAAAACTCTTAGCCAGAGTATCTAATTAAAATAAGGGGTGAGGCCAGGAATATGTGTATATATGTAAATGCCACATGAGATTCACTCGTATCACATGGTTGGATGTTACAGGTGTTATATGTGGGAACCTAACACTGGAGAGAAACTCCTGGGTAATCAAATCCAGGCTCCCAATACTGCAGGTGCTACTTTTAAACTAACCTTTTCATAACCTTTTCAAACCTTGCTAACCTGTAAATTCAGCTTTCTGCCTCTTAAATTTGAAAGCAATTTTGAGCTTAATTTCCTAATTGCCTAGAAACCATTTTCCTAATTCCCCAAACTTAAGTATGAGATGTTATTTGCATTCTTTTTTTTTAACTAAATCTAATTTAATTTTTTTTTTCCTTATGGTTTCATCACATATTTGGGAAAATCATTTTACAACTGCTTACAATGACAGGATCTTTTTAATCTTGCTACTTAAAATATTTTTTATAACCAAATTTCTTGTGAATTAACTAATAATTAATCATATTTTTTATCCTAGTCCTTAGATCATCTAGTGATTTTTTGTATGTCTTTTGATCCTTAAACACCTTATATCATTATGAAATGTCACTAACTTTTTTTTGTCTTTGTTGCAGTATCATGGATACTGCTAAATCCTAAGATTAGTTTGGAGGAACTTCTCTAGAAATCTCTTTATGAACTAATAATTGTCACTCCCAAACTATCTACTGAATTGTCCTGTTAGTTTTTTAGGCATCTTATTTCCTTTCATTTGAATGGATCTACATCTCCTCTTCAGTTTAACTAAGAAATTATTGTCGGTATAAAATGTCTTTTTGCAACCTAGATAAACCAATTTTTTCATTCAAACTACTGAACCTTTATATCTGTTTGCTATGGGATCACCCAAGCATGTTATACTTGCTCTCTACAGCTGCCCTGAGTAAAGAAATGTGTGTGATAAATTCAGTGTCGGGTTAAGTTATATAGCTGAGTAAGGCTGAATAACTCCAGTTCCTGAAAAGGTGTGAAAGAAACAGATTTTCCAGCAGTTATTTATGATCAGTGATTGAGCAGTTACACTTTCAACAACTTGCAATGTTGCAGTTAGTAGGACTTGGCTACAGCAAACCTGGGAAGTAATAGTCAATGTTCAGTATGCTTGAGTTAGTGAGGGATCCAATGTAATCTTCATCACAGCAAAAATTCTTCATAACTTCTCAAAATGATAGAATATCTTACAAATAGAGGATGATATATTTTATATTTTTATATACATATTTATATATTTTTAGATATATTTATATATCTTTTTAATATATTATTATTGAGAGTATGTTTTGGCAACTTCAAACTCTGGTCATCAAGACTTTAGAATAACTGTATAAAAAAAGTATAAATTGCAAATGTGTTATAAGTGAGATGTGAGGTTGGCTTCTTACCTTACTTGTTGGGTTTACTTTTCGTGTTGAAATAGATAAGCCAGAGCAAACTACACCAATTTAACCACCTAAAAGCAGGTTTATTTGCTTGTTATGATAATAAAATCTTTATCATCTGGAGCTAGTATACCAGCATTACAGTGACAAATTTTTTTCTACTATTACTTTCAGTATTGTATTTTATATAATTTTTTTGAAACATGGAATTAGAATCATGTGAAGGAACAACAGTTCTCCAAAACCAAGACTCTTCGTATAAATATATAGGGTTTTAAGGAAGCCTTTGGTGGGGGTACATCCCAGTTTCTGGCTGTAAAAAGCAATGTACAGACAATATAAGGCAGCTTATAAAGGCCGCTACTTAGCACATCAGCAATCCCAGTCTGTTTCTTCTCTGACTGATGCTGAACTGTGGCTTATGTGACTGTAGAAATCCATAGTAACAGGAGCTTTTTACTTTATAATACCCCTAAGTACACAGTGGCAAAACTTAGTGAAGCTACAGTTACTGAACTGTGCCCTCTGGTTCTTGTTAATGTAACTTCAGATTCATTTCAGTTCTTGACTTTAAGTGTGTCAACTTAGTTATGTAAAACAGGTATGTGTGGAGTTCACAGGTTTAAATTTCTGAAATACAATAAAATTAATATTTTGTTTCATTTGTGCTGCTGATGAACAAATACTTGACAGAAATAGTTTGTGTAACCGTAAACTCGGACTATAGAAATTAAGTGAATTAGTGTTGTATTTGAACGCATTGATTTTTTTGAACTATACTGGAATTCATTAAGATAATACAGTTTCAGCACCTATTTTATAACTGAATTATTCCATTCCTCATAATGTATTTACACTTATTTCAAGTTTTGTGCTTGATTTTGTTACATCACCATATTTTCAGCCTCAGAAAGTACTGTTTAGGGATTTTTCAAGACAACTGAAATTGGTAGAGATGCTTCTGTGCAAACTCAAGAAAATGTGCATCCAGTCATCAAACCGACAGCTTTCAGGAGGCTGTATCAGATGCATTACAACAATGAATGTTGCATCAGAGTGAATAAACTCACTGGAATTTGTCTTTATAAATATAACATGGAGAAGGAGGTCCCTATAAAATAAATTCTAATACTGATTTAACACGAAATTATATTACTTTTTCTGCAGTGGCCATATACCCTAAATGAGTTTCATGCCCGAAGAGGAGCGTGCACAGACACTGCCTGCGGGCACGACTACTGCCCAGGGTGGTTCTGTAGTCCAGGTTGCACAGACCAGTGAAATGCTGAGGCAAATAAGTTTAAAAGATGATTTCCCCTAAAAAATGGACACGTAAGAGTCACAGAAAGAAAGTGAATATATCATTGCTACTTTTTAGGCCTTTAGCAAGCAGTCTATATTTAAAATAATTTGAGTATAAATTTAAACCTGTTTACTTTACAATGAATAGAGTATTGTTACAATTAATAGACTGTAGATACATGATTGAAGTCAGTTTGCAGGATTTACTTCATTTTTAAATCACATTGACAGTAAGTTCTGGGCACACTCCAAACTCAGGCTGGCAATTTCCAATCCCTACAACCATCTCCCTTAAAAAAATTCCACTGAAGGAACAGAATTTATTGAAGTATCATTATCGAATCATGAGCTTGCCAGGCGTTTCATGAACAAATAGAAACTAGAAAAATAATTTGTGACATGGGCACCAAAATAATCAGGTTCCAAATTGAAATGTTAGCAGAGTTTTGTAAAATGTGCCAAATGTCTAATCAGACACTGGTTTCTAATACCGTCTCTTTCACACTGACCATCCTCACAGGTATAACAAGCATATGGGTTTTGTTAGCTTGGCCAAACTGTTTCTAAGGTTTTCATGATAACTTCCAAACTAGAAAACAACTAGCAAAATGCATTGCATATTTAGACAATTTTAGTTTCAGTTTAAATAAAAAATAATTCAGTATAACTGCTCCACAGAATTTGAACAGTTACAACATTAAATATTTTCAGAATTATTCTGTAAATGATAGTTATTTCAATCCAGTTTATATCATAATATCTTTGTTCTGTATGAGCTGTGTTCCTCTATCAGCATGTGCAACGTCAGCATCAATCACCAACGTCTTTAGAGATCAATGTGTACGCTAAAAACACTTCACTCTGGACACATCATAACATATCTTCAAACACACGTTTTTCAGGTCTGGCAGAGAGAAGATCTTCGATGCTTGTAAAAACTCTGTTTGGGTCGTTGTGGTAAAGGTGGCATCTGAATAATTTTTCTGGTACTAGTGTTGATTGCCAAATCTATTTGGCTGTTTCTGCTGGAATCAAACTTTCACCCTTTATTTATGTATTTCAGCACCTCAGACATTATATGAAAATCTAGGATGTTCACTGACTTTTCTTTTACGATTTGAATTAATCTGTCACTAGAATTCACTGTAATTATTAATGTTATATTAGATTTCTACTAGATTATACAGTTATTTAAACAATTTGAAACTCTAAGGTTAACTCATGTAAAATTTAGCAGGATATGTAAACACTTTATCTTTTTTAAGTTGGAAAATAGAGGTGTTTTGGAAAGGAACATTGCTGAAAAGACCAAGGGCAGGTTGATAGTTAAACATCAACGTTTTGTCTTTAACTCACTTTCAAATGAATATGGTTTAAAAATATACCAGTTTGCCTCCTAGTTTTAAATTTCTGACAGAACTGCATAATCCTGAAACAAAAGCAAGATGTTATTGATTCTAATTATGTGCTTACTCTATTTACTCACAAATAGAAGAAAAGTCACAAGCACTTACTATATTATATAGTACATGTTTGCAAATATCTTCACTTACAAAATGTATTATTTGTTAGAAAACTGACAATTCTAATCTAAGAAAGTTTTACAATTTTCTTTTCTTTTTGCCAAAGGCTAAGTTTGATGAAAGGAAATCTAAGCACTATATCTTGTTTGCAATATATGCCACTTACAAAGCCTGTCTGAGTAGATCTTTCTAGTTTTAACACTGCATGGCTGAGAAAAAGATCTGTAGAGGTGGTTGTTATTATTAGTATTCTAGAAAATAATTGCTTAATTTCAGGGCACAATATGTAAGATAATTGTGTTTGGTTTTTGCTGTTTGTGCAGTAAAAATCTGATGAACTAAGTAAAAAGAGATAAAAATCAGCATTGTTCTGGTGAATTACTTCAAATTTGGGGTTTATTATGACTAGGCAAAAGACCTGTGTGACTTCATCTACCCCAAAAGAGTAATAAGAACTACTAATAGGCGCTCACAATTTTTCTCTTTCTGCTATCATGCCATGTATATTATATTAAAAATAAAGAAAAGCAATTATATAAAAGCAATCATGAAGAGATTATTTTCTTCCCAGTTGAAAACCAGATTTATAATAAATGATTTAAAGGCAGATTACATAATTTAGATTTTACATTATTTGTTTCCAATTAAAAGTGTATGTGGAAAGAGGCCAGCTCAGGCAAAAACATTGTTTTTAAAATATACAACAGTCATCTTTGAGGAAAGAATGTTGACATTGTCATTTAACATGTATTCAAAGGAATTATTCTGATCTTTGAAAAAATACATTACTTACCCAATTACAGAAAAAGCAAGGATTAATGTATATTTTACAGTCTACCAATGGTTTTAATATACACATATGTATAATTTCTTTGTATGCACAGCTGGGACATTAAATTTTACTTAGATCAAAATAGAAAAATGTTCTGCGTGGCTCTAGTGCAGGAGTAGGTTACTGACATTTCAAAACACTTGACAACCTAGAGACAGCACTTGAAAATTTCAGTTGAGAGCCTGCCAAAGTTTCCTTTAGTTTCCCATGCTGGACCTACTTTTAGAACTAAGTCATCTATATATATTTTTATTTTTTTAAATATATATATGTACACCATACATACCTTTTATTTTTTAGGTCCAGCATCTGCTGCAGTATCGCTAAAGGGTGTAAAAGATAAAACTATTCCTTGCTATTCTCTAAGGCACCATCCCACAAATAGAGAGAGATTTTTCTGGCAGATTTGTTGTGAGTAATCCTAAACTAGGAACGGAAGTGGAACAGGTGAATTAATTCTTCCCTACTGCTGATGTTTGTTACTTTTATGAAAGGAAATTGATAACATGAAGGTCACATGCATTTTGCCCCTCTGAAATGTGCCCAATACAGCTTTCTGGAGATTGCAATTCTAGTGAACCTAAAGGCATGACTACTAACACTTCACAAGAATACCCCAAATCCCCATAAATCTAGAAGTCTAGAAGCATAATCTTCTCTGCTAGACTGAGGCCTAAAAGGGTTCCTTGGAACTAAGCCATCACCTTTATTTATGAAAACTAGGCAAAGCAGTCATATTTGAGAAGGAGCAATAGTACTCCACCTCTGATTATTAGAGAAAACAAGTACTATTGAATGGATGCCTTCCTGAAGTATTTTTTATCCTATTTTTCACAGAATGACCTTAAAATTTAAATTTTAGTAAATAATAAACATGTATCTTCAAGTTTCTGCTTCTACTTCAGCGTCTGCTGATTTGACTCCTGATTATTCTTTATTCCCTTGACTCTCCATTAATAAAGGTATACCTTTGGAAAAACTGTCTCAGGACTGTTTTATAATGATAAATGCTCTAGGCACTGCTTGCTTTTGTTCATCGTTTGCTGCCAGGCACCTGAGTACTGAAAATAGAAAGTCACCTCTAAAGATGTGCCAAGTGACCGTAGCTAATTTGAGAACCCTGTGTCATTTTCAGGTCTGTGAACACCACAATGTTTCAGCTTCCATGGATCTGATAAAAAGGAATCAGCCCCTATAATGACAAAAAGTCTTATTCAGAATCCTCATAATTAGACAGCATCAGGATTAATAAATATATAGTACTTTTATGTTTCTATTAACAAATTCTTATGGAAATGTCAGAAATCAGTGTAATCTTCTGAAGAAGAATGGTAGTTTGATGCACTACGAACTCTCAAACACACTTTACTCTTCAGAGGTAGAAAGGCATTTGTAAAATGGCTGCTTATGGAGTTTTAAGTCATACACTCTACAGGCTTGGGGTACCTACTTATTTCAATATTTTAGAACTGAGCTATCAATTATGTGTGCTTTACTTGGTAGTAAAATGTTGTGTAAAATGCACATTTGCATAATATTTGAATAACAAAAAAGGGTGAAGATAAAACTGATATTTAGAAGAAGTGCTGAAATTTTTAAAATTAAAATTAGATTATGATACCTCAGGAAACAAGAAACCAAGTTCTTCGATAATTGTTTTGTTCCCTTTAGGCTTGGGTTATAATTTTAACTCTGCTTTTTACCAATTTACTCCTTATCTTAAGGAGATTAAAACACAGTTGGCAGAAATAATTTAGATCTTGTCTAAGAGGAGGAGTACTTTTTCACAACAATCGTTTCTCAGGCTCACTGGGATTCTATGGTCCTTCCATGTTCCTGTTTTAAGCAACTACTTATTTCACTTCTAGTGCATTTGCAGGAAAACATTCCTTTGAGCCAGAGAAAATAGTAGGAGTTTGTCTTTCCTATGGTTCATATTTGCTCTGTAGATTTAAAGTATCACTTTAAAATGTATCCTTCTTTTAAGCAGAAGTCATTTATACACTATGCAATGGCTTAAAACATGGATTTGTCATTGTAGAGTTCCTGTATTTGAAAGTCTGCTAAAGGTAAAAAATATGGCAGTACTTTTGAATCCATTAAAATATTACCTTTTCTTTAAAAAACAAATTTCCTTAAAAACAATTACATTACTATCTTTCAATCACTGGCATATTGTTTTTGCTACATTTAGCTTACTCAATGCTCCAACTTCTGCTCCACGTGCCATTTACCATATGTTACATTTACAAACCCATTAATAAGAGGATTTTAGGATTACAAAAAAATGACAGAAAAATTCTAAAGACTGAGGATTTGACTGATGCTGATGCAAACTGATGACAACAAACCCAACTGGGGTCTCCCATACATGTCACAAAGCCCCTTAGGTCCTCTCAGGACCGATGCTCTTATGCCACCTCCACAGAGCAGAGTCTTCAACCTGCAGATGGATAATCAGATATCCAACTAGGATGCAAGGGCTAAAGGAGGACCACAAATTTCCCATGCTGTCACTGCTCTTTCTGAGGTCCTGGTAGCAAATGACCCCAAGGGAGCTCACTGGCTGCATCCTCTAGGTGCAGAAATTGCAGGTGTACTTGGGCCTGACTACATGAACTCCAGTTTCTTCAACTATTAAGCTAAAGGCATACTCTGAGTGCTTAAGAACTTAAAATGCCTAGCTGTAGTTCTGCAAATTTGATTTGGCATTTTTGTAGGATTTTGTTGGGTTTTTTTTTTAAGAAGAGCGACTATTTCACCATCTGCAAAAACGGGAGTTACTCATCATTGAGAAAAGCCCCAAGGGTGTAATGGAAAGCATGAACCTCTTACACCCCTGCATGAGGTCATCTGCTAGTTCATTACTGACTGACTGAATCTTATGTAGAGTTGATGCCAAAAAAATATGTGCTTTAGATTCTCATTTTTCCACCGTTTCTCACACAAATGTCTTACCTTCAGCAGGGTGCACACTTTGCCACACTGACAATGGACTCCAGAAGGCCTGTCTGATCCCTAAAAGGATTAGTCTGCTTTTATGGGCTTTCGTTTCACTTAGAGGCCACTATTTCCCCTTTTGAGTTAAAAAACAAAAACAAATAAACAAACAAACAAGCCACAGAATAAATACTTCATTTGTCCAGAAAAAAGGGAGAGTAGAAATTGATTTTGTTTTTTTTTTGTTTTCTTCTTTTTAATGTGCCTAATGTTCCAGAAAGAGGAACACTTCTGTACTATGAGATGAAAGATTTACAGTATATTCAGGATTAGATATTTGTGACATTCTTTTATTTCTTCAGTGAAACTTGACTTGGGGCACTGGTTTTGTATTTGTTTTATGAAAGTCTTCATGATTAATTGTATCTTGGCATAATAACAGCGTGTTCTGTCCATATATATCTCCTTTGTAAACTGGTGTCTGAAATAAACATGTATTTGTTCCATGTTGTAATAAATAACTTACAGTACACATGGTTGAACTGTAATCCCTAGTTATGAGTGTGAGAAGCCTTCAGATATGCTTTGGATTATGTGTTTTTCTAGCATGTGTTTAGAGAAACATTGTGTGTCTTTGTGGTGTTTTACTTGATTTTTCTGTTTAAAATAAGGGGTTAGATGCTGGAGTCACTATTCAGGCAATCTTCCATTGATATTTTGGGGGGTCTTTGTTTGCAGAAGGATTACTAGACTACTGCCATAAAGAAGTGTGGTTCTTTCCGAAAGTCATCATAGTGGACATTAACTACCAGGATGACTGAGCTCCTATCTACTTGTAGTAACAGCTTAAAACACTGTACATACTTCTCTATTCAAGCAAAGATCTCTTCAGTTTCTCTTCTTCATTCACGCTTATCTAACTTGTAAAAGAACTAGTTCTTTGTGGCTCTTTAAGAAAACAAACTGTTCTATGGAGTGGAAGAGCTGAACTGACCCAGGCCAAACGAGTGACTCGACAGCACATTCGTGGAAAAAGAAGCACTTTAGAGAAGAATAAAATGAAGAAACCCATACGCTATGTACTGAGCTCAGCAGACTAAGTGCCAGCATGAGCTCAGCTTCACTTGAAGTGGATGAAGTAGATTGTGGTTCTATCCTTTCTACAACAAAGGAAACTGGGAGAAAGCGCCTCTTGTAACATCAGGGCTCAGTGGCTCCATCAGACTCACAAAGTCAACCCTGCTACTCTTCAAAAAGAACAGGCTCCTACAAGTTCATGAACTGTATCGACAAACCCACCATTTTCTTAGGAAACAGACCAAGTTCACATTTTTCTCTCCAGGGTTGATCTTGAGATCATTGCTGTACTCATGAGTGCATGTACTTCCCCTGACTATGCTGCAACTTGAAACCCACTCAAAAGCCAACCCCCGAGGCATATATTATTTTTCAGTCTCAGAATTATGTGATAGTGACATTCCCTTGTGCTGTGTGAACCAGGACTCTTCCTGGAGTTTTGTTATCTGTTCTTTGCATCCCTGTCTACCTCAGGGGTAGCAGGGAGGAAGGCAAAGGAGGACCAGTGGCCCTGGGATGTGCCACCAGGCAGCTGCCTGTGCTTGAGGCATGCAAGCCTGAGGACATTCTCAAACATACAACATACTTGGGAGGTCACTGCATGCAGGGTCAGCCTGGCAGCCTCAGTACTCTCCAGAGACGGTGGAGGCTGCTGACAGGTTATAAAAGTAGGCACTGCAGCAGGGAAATGGCATTTACAGACTTCAGTCCAAGTTCAAAGAGAACCTTAAATACCATCATGGATTTAGCTGCCTGTGTGTGCCTCGGGAGAGACCCAGAGAGGGAACTGTGTCACAGGCAGGCAAATGCTTTTCTTTAACTCTTCGCTTTAGAAAAGGAAATTCAGTCTGCCTTTCCCAAGCAAAGTTCTCTTCTCCCTTGTACTTGCTTAGCCCTATCAATCTGAATTATTGGAGCGCTGACACAGTTTGACATTTTTAACTGACCAGGTCAGCTAGGAGAAAAGGTAGTAAGAAATATAGATAAAGAGGTACTGAGTGCCACTGTAAGGTGTTTTATGTTAACTGAGCATCACTAAACTACAATTTGTCATCTAGGCCACTATATTCACATAAAGCATATTTCTGGACTCATCTATGATAGCAGTGTTGGAGTGCTGAAGACATTCCTGAAAAAAAGAAACCAAGAAGCGGGATACTAGTACTAATAGTAGGAGAAGGAGAAGAACAGTGAGTGGTTGCGGTATATATTTTCTTGAGCCAGAGTCTCACTGTGTATGACTTTGGTTGCTAAGCATTTTTTGTTTATTTTCCCACTCTTGAAAGTGAATAAGTTAACAAGCACCCTGCTGATTAATTCCTGTCTCTAACTTCGCCTTGTGAGAAAAATAGCAGCCCTGAGGAAGGCACCCTCCTTCCCTACTATGTCATCTCATGGTTTGAAAAAAGAATGACCTGTAGGATTTGAAAGAGCGCACATCTTTTTGTAGTCACAATGATATGTGCAAGGTAAATAGTGATTAGCCATTGTTTTCTGAACAAAAAGTTCACTCTCCAGGCCCTGTCCTGAACACTGTTGATTTTAGAGGTTAGGGTTTATGAATCTTAATTCCATGACAGAGACCTCTAATGAGACATCACTTGGATCAAATGGAGTTAAAATAGGTCTTTCTGGCAGACCACAAAATATGTTCTTCAGCTTAAAATACCACATTAAGATTCAAACGATCAAATGGGAGAGGGTAAGAAATTATTTCGGCATCAACTCCATCTATTTATCGTGACTCTTTTCTGCATGTGGCAGTAGCTGTCCCCTCACTTTTACAGTCAAATAAATAGCCAACATCCACTCAAAATGAACCTTACTCAAGCATGTTTGCATAACTGATAGTCCTTTTTAGTGGGTATAGTCCCACTAATCCCTAGTTTTCAACCACACTGAGTGACTTTTTCACTTACTGCTGGATTTCTGAGACCTTTATACATACATTTGCATATGAGTAATGCATATCCAGGAGTTTAAATCAGACACTTGCAAAATCAATAACATTTATCTGACTCTGATTCCTGTGTTTTTTGCAGACATTTAGAATTCATTCTACAAATGCCAGGTTTCAATTAATTAGAAACAGTTTATCTTAATTAGTATGAGTTACCATCCTAAAAAGAAATAAATTATCTCAGCACAGAAGGTGGGTTTTGTGAAATGCTAATGGCCATCTAAAGCTTTTTTGGAAAATACCGGGCAACTGGGAATTGAGGTATTGGAGAGACAATTTTTGGTACCTCTTTATTCTAACCATTCCCAGCATTATGAAAAAAAAAGAAAAACTAGATCATATGCCTAGATTAACTTGAACCCTATAAAAATGAGGATAGTTTCATTTCCATCAATATTCATTAAAAATTTAATAAAAGAAATTTTAAGGTCAAAAATTCCTTTGCTTAAGCTATTTTCAGCAGAGTATGAATACTACCTGTAAGTAATCTATCTAGTAACCCAAAAGCTTCTGTCCTCCCCTCTTTGTCTATTCCAATATTCACAAAGAAAAGAGGGCCCAACCGATAAGACTAAAACAAATTTTCTGCCTTTCAGGCTGTAGATGAGATAAATTTCTCTTTGTTCTGCTCTTCTCTCTTAACTTCCTCTCCCGAAACAGTGTTTGAAGAGATTTCTGTAAGATTAAGAAGAGAGGACAAGTCACATTTAATGTCAGCCAAAGCCATCCAAACTGTACCTTTTCATTTGTATGATCAGAGAGACTAATCAGCTTCAGTTTATTAAAGCCTGTGAATAAAACCCTTTGCTTATTCATCATGTTTCTCTCTTTTTTGAGCTCTTAAGAATAGTTCACAAAAATCCTGATCGTGTGTTGCCAGTTTCAGGGATGAAACTTGTAGCCAGAAGTAGTATACCCTGCAGGTGAGGGTCATATTCAGGCTTGCACTTAGTAGTTTTCACTCTACTGAAGGCCCAACCGACCTTCCCATAAAATATTGTTCATAGAAATCAGCAGAAAGTTGGAGGTAGAAAACCTGACTCCACTGAAGCAAAACTACAACTAATCCAACTGAAAGACTGTATGGTGCTTATGCCCACAAAAGGATGGAAATTATGGGAGACATTCAGGTATCAAAACAGAGGAATATAGTGCCATTTTAGAGCTACTCGATACTTCCAAGTTGCATGATTTGATACAGGACCTGCATAAAATCCATGTCTTTCTTGAGAACTACCCGGATACATTATGGCATCACGTATGTCTTGGGTCCTGATGCTTAGGTGGGCACTAAGTGCTGTAGATTACATCTGAGTGAAAGGAAAAACAATGGGAGAGATCTCACAGCTTGGGGTTCATAATGTGATATTGGCACTGGAAGTTCAAGTGAATTGAAACAATGAGTTCCTTCTTATAGTTGTCATGCCCTTAATCACATGGAGCACTAATATTCATCTGGCTGTAACTGGACATTTGTCATCTGCTTCCTTTTGAATGGACTGAATGAAAAACTCCTTGTCTAATGCACATTTGCATCTGCTTACATCCTTATTCCTCATCTTCCTCTTACTTTCTCTTCCTCACTTTTTTTTTTTTTTTT
>KZ506153.1:99172-123951 GCA_002844005.1 Limosa lapponica baueri | reverse complement strand
TTTTTTTTTTTTTTTTCAAATCTTTACCTTCCTTGCCTTCTGTTAAATATAACTTGCTTGGGTAGCTAACACCTTATTTTTGCAGCACCTCTGAGAGATTAGGAGTGAAAAGGTAGCTAAAAACAATGATTTAGGAAGTCTGAAGTTGCTATAAATTTCCTAGGCCTTCGAGCAGTTGATATGCTTTGACAACGCTTTGATTCTGTTTTTCTTCAGCAGCAAGGCTGTACAGTAAGTCCATAAAAAAAACCCCAGAGCTACATTTTCTGTCATTCTAATATTTTCTTTTGCTTTCTTTATGTAATTTTATCATGTTTTGCCTTCAAGGAGATAAGATTAACCTCAAACAACAGTAAAGACAATAGCTACAAACACACTTTGAATAACTTTTCCTCTTTTCCAAGTAAAAGGCAATTAATACCTTATTAATACCATCTAAAAGCCTGTCAAGCAAGTTGTTTTCCCTTTGAAAAAATTCCTCAGCTTAAGAAAAAAGCAATAAAGGAATCAAATATGCGCTTATTGATTTTTTAAGTGCATTTTACATATCATATATATATGTAAGTTTTAAAACAGGCACAACAACATCAGTTGCTTGCACTGGAATGAAGCACAATAAGCCCATGTATTTAAAACTTGAAAATTTCCTTAAAATTTATAATCACAGTCACGTGTCATTCTGATTCCCATTTACTTTACCTAAATAGACATGATGCTTACAATAGCAGTATGTTAATTAGTTACTTCTAATAGCTAACTTTGTTTCTGGGTTTGTGAATAGATTGTGCCTGCATTCATACAAAAGAGTCTTGCATGGCCTCCACTCTACACTGTATAGCCAACCAATAGTTGTTCTTGCAATAAATCATTTCAACAACTGACATTTGTTATAATTAACACAATTTGTCATCTCTCTTTGAGAAAGCAGCTCTGGAGTCATCACAGTGTCATGGGCTCTAAATTCCCTTGCAAAAGCCAGAAAAGGGACGTGTTTCATTGTTTTGCAGCACTTACACATTTATAAATGGAATGGAAAATGCAGTTTAAAGTGGTTAGGTAAACCTGGGAAACTGAAAACATTAACTTTACAAGAGATAAAACTGTAATTAATTCTAATTTTCCAGCACTGGATGTAGTAACATCTGTCAATCTAAACTGAGACTAAAAGAAAATATGTATTAATTATAAATCCTTTCATCCTAATATCTTCAAATATTTTGGATACCATCAGTAAGTTTAAACTAGCAGTTATTAAGTATCTCATACAGAAAAATTACTTATTCTGCTGTAAAACCAGAAATAGAATCAAACTAAAAAAAGAAAAAAAATGAAAGCATGTACACTTAGGAAAAGCATCCTAAATGTCAAGTCTGTCACTTATACTTAAATATGGCATACGTGTTTTTTGAGTCCCTATGAAAAGTGAAAAACAATAAAGATATGGTTCTTAACATGTCCATATAATATATGAATCTTATGAATATATGATTTATAAAATAGTATGACAGATAAGAAAACGTTGAGAACCAGCAAGAATTAATCCCTATTTGAAAAAATAAATAACAACTCAAAGAAGCTGTGGAGAATCCTTGGAAAAAGAAGAGTCATCTCAGCTATATTTGGATAAATCTTGATTATTATTTTTTTCTTTTGAGAAATAGAAAAAAAAAGCCAACGGGGAACAGGGGAACAAGGATGTCAGAAAGCCATTCAGGACAAACCATCTCTGGATGGGAAAACTAGCCAGGAAGTCCCACAAATTCCTTTCCACTTTTTCCCCAAGCCACTGGAGCAACTAAAGGTTGTTAGTGCTAAGAATAGTTTATTCCCTTTTTTGGGAACTGAAGTTCCCCTTTTAAACATTTTATCTCATTCTGACAGAGAAAAGAAATATTAAACTGGTCAAAAAATAAATCCTTACGCACATCTAGGCCCTTATACACATTTCTCAAGGGGTCTAAAAAGGGCCTGAAGCACAGATGACAATCAGGTTCATGTGGCTTGATTTTGTGGAAAAAATATCAACTTCAGTCAATATAGGATCTTTTTTAGAGGACTTCTCTAAAGCATTGTACTATTTTTACTAGAAAAAAAGTGATAGAAATGTTCCAACTATTGTGATTGTTATGTGTTTTGGGATTCAAAGTTCTTGCTCCTACAGACTTTTGAATAGGCATAAATCTCAGACTTCATTAAAAAGACTAAGTTTATACTTTTTCTGTTACAGAGAAAAGTTTGAAATTGGTCCCATGAACAAGGGCAAAAAAACTCAAAATCAACAGGCAAATAGAGATAATAATGTATTTTTAAATAATTTCTGTGTATTGTAAACCAAACTAATGATTTATGAAGAACTAATTCATTCTTTTCAGTGTTTTGTGGTTCTCAGTACTGTTACTGCACTAGGACAGTAGAACTATTATCATTTGTTGCAGAAAAGGAAATAACAAGACAGGCTAAATAATAGCACAGCACAAGATTCAACCAAATGCATGTACATAGGTGACAGTATGCATATATAACCTCTCTCTCTAGTATCTCAGAGAGTTCCTCAAAATTAATAGGAGGAAAATGTCATCTAAGCTAGGTAACCTATATTTCTGATTTATCAGTCAGTTTTGTTTATGTTTGATTGATTATGCACTTAGGCTTTATTGATTATTGAGAGTCAACTAGTGTCAATTATTTTACTAATACTGAAAAACGACTAATAAGTGTTATGCTGTAAGGAATTCAATGTTTCTTACATGCTTTAGCCATGTCAGCAGTACCAAGAACAGGAATCCCAGTTTAAAGCTGAAAACATGGTTTTGCTGAGACATACAGAAAAAACACATAATTGTGTCATATTACCATTTCTAGGAGAAAGATGAGATCCAGACAGGACATAGTGAGAAAGAAGGGGATGGTTTTGCCACTGGCAGGAAGGACCAAGAGGAAGCCTGCTGACCAGTGTCCATCTAGGAACTCCTGAGGGTTTCTCAGCCATGAAGCAGGAGAAAGCAAACACTTGTTCTCACATACTGAGCACCAAGTGAAGCCCCTGAAGCCCCTTACACATTAAGCAGGATTTTGAACATGCATTTATAATCACCAATGGAAAATAGTGGAATAACAGTGCTGGCAGAGAGCGGTAGTGCTGGAGGCGAAGAAAGGTGAGAGGCCATCAGTTCATCTGCCTGTGGAGAGCATCTACTCTCCTCTCTTTGCTGATAGACTCCTGTCTTAACTCCAAGAAGCTTCTTAAGGCTCAGTAATACAGACTCTGCAGATCTCCCAGACAATAAAATTAAGAGTTTCCTTCACCTTTCTGTTGAAAAGACATCCAAAGACTACCCCTGAGTATTGGTTTAAGGCTATTAATTCTTGTCCACTCCATCTCAGACAGGTAGACCAGATCAGCAACACTCTTTTAAGTATTCAAATGTTGCTACACCCTTTTTAGTCTTCTTGGACTAATTAAGACTCTTTTAAAAATAGTATTGTTCATGTAGGTCATGTTTTCTGAGCTTTTTGTCTCCTCTTGGCTCTTTGCACAACCCAAAGGTGGCCACAGTCACCTAGCAGTCTTCCCCATGTTGAATAAAGCAGAGTATTTCCTAAAGCTTAAATTTATATAAACCAATAAGATTTTTTTATTCACATGTGAAGGCAATTTTTGATCCATGTCCATCTCAAGATGCATAATAATCTCCATTTTCCAGTCCATCTCTGCAATAGTGTTATTTATTGCTTTTCAGAATGGCAGGCTGACAGAATGGCAGGCTAAGAAGAGACAATGGAAACAAGAAAGATAAATTAATGCTTGCAGAAATACTTACTATATAGTTGACATAGAGGAGGCTTTGTGTAGCTTGGTAGCAGTTTGTTTGTTCTGTTAACTCCTTGTTATTATTCTTTCCTTTATCTGTACTTCCCCCTCCCCCAATTTTTTTTCTTTTTTCTATTTTTTAAAATTTTGTGTCTCTTGATTCCTACAAATGAACACAATGACTTTCCACTGACCCTTCCCATTGCCTGGATTACTATGAGTTAGAGTATATTGGATTATAAATTGCAGAAGTCCCTTTTTTTATGATAACAGGTGATAACACAGATTTTTTTCTTCACCTCTAGCTTGGGCTAGATTTTTGATAAAATATTAAAATAAAAACCAGACAGTAAAATAAGTATTTAAACTATAAAGATGAATGCCACTATTTCAGAGACACAAATGTCCTTTCCTTTAATGAAAGCAGACGATGAGAAGGCTGTCACAGAAAAGAGAAAGCGAGTAATCTGAAAGGTATTTCAGCAAACCGTTGCTACTCTCATGTATTCAGTAGGCTGGGATTGCACTTGTATGGCAATGGAAAGTTTGCCATGGATAAGATGATAAAATGTTCCAGCACGATAAACTGTTCTGACGTGATAAAATTTTGGCACCGCTCAGAGCCTCCCTTCCTCTAAGCATAATGATCAGCAACTACTAGTCTCTCCTATGCCATGTTCTTGTAAAAAACAAGCCAACACCCCAACGGGTGAAACAATATTTGCTGTTTGCTTCATGAGAATGTGTTAAAGTAGAGCTGTCTCTGGGCAGAAGTTGGAGCAAGGAGTTAAAGGAGTTAAAGTTTTTCCAAGAGGAAATATGAGGTAAGCCGAAGGAACACGGCACAGAGTTATCACTGGGACTTGCTGACAGAAGTAACTGATACAGTGAATCTGGTCCAACGTCTGCACACAGAGCAATATTTGTATGCAGAGCTGAAGCAATCAGACTCCTTTGTGCTCTCTGGTAAGCTTGAATCCCAGCCCGTGTTCATTTAACCTCAGCCTGAGATAATGTTTCGAAATCACCTGACATTCACAGCTTTGCAGGGTTTCAATACACAAAGTGGGTGAGAGCCCATCACTTCACTCGTGTTTCCTGCCGGGATCGGTGCTACAACCAGCGAACCCCAAGGGAAAGCATCTCCATGGAGAACGTGGAACGTGTTCATGGTGCAGCAGGGAAATGAAACGCAGCGAAATCTGCAAAATTTCACCTCTCTGAAACACACACAGCCGCTTGTACTCACTTTGCCAAGTAACTACACCACTTTTCTACTATTAACCGGGTAGCTGCTTAAAAGCACCTGAAAAATCACAGAAAGGTGTCAGCCCTGGTTTTGTAATGACTCATAAGAACTGCCTTTCCTGAAAACAAGCAAACAAAAAAAGGCACCTGGCCTTCAGCTCCCAGACAGGACAAGTCAGGAATCCCAAGCTGATCCCACACTGGAATTTTCTAATGCTATACTTGGCAGTGTGAAGGGAGTTTAATGTAGTGGAGGTAATCTGCACGCTACTCAAACCCTTCAATGCCTCAGCAGCTGACACAGTTCATGCCTCTGGAGTTTAGTTGTTAAATGCCATCAATTAAAAACGGGGAGGGGGGAGTTAATTACTCGTAAGTTTTGCTGTGCTTCTGAGGTGCAGAATGGGTTTTATGAAGTGCAGAAGGAGGCAAAACATTGTTTTTTAATGACCTTTTGGAAGAAAATCAGTTTGCAAAGCAAGGAAACAAATTAATTTTTGAAAGATATGTGGGCCTCGGGGAGTTTGAAACAAAGAGAAGTGAAGTCTAAGTCATTGAAAAAGTACTTTGGGGTCTGCATATTCAGCAGATACCGGAGCATTCTCACTATCTCTCACTATGTCTGGGGCTATAGTACAACTTGCTGCTGTTTTGTTGCTCTTAGAGGAAGGACCAAAATTATGTGTGTCTTGTACTAATTTCAAATGTAAGACCTGTAGTAAATCTGAAATTTTCCTCTACCATTCTGCAGTGCCCAGTGCTATGAAATGATGCTAATGACCAATTATTTCTGCATGGGCTATTTGTACAGATGTAATTTATTTTAATGTTAATATTTCTATGAAAGAGTGCACAAAGCTGTTCTGCTGTAGTATATCATCAAGTGATACTGAGTGGTTCTATAATTTAAATAAGTTTAGCTAGAATGTCTGTGCTTAAATAGATCTTGTTTCTGTGCCATTTTACTTCATTGACTGAAAAATCCCACACTAATTTCTGAGCTGCTTGGGAACTAATTAATTTTAAATCTGTTTAACTGTTATACAAGTTAAAGTAATAATCTGTTGAAAGTAATTGCAGTGGAAAATTTTTAATTTAAAGTTCCAGAAAGCAATACCTACACTTTTAACATCACCAAACTATGTGTCCTATTAATGCACATAATCTCAGTTTCCATTAGCTGACTAAAGCATAAAAATAGAAAGGAAGCATGTAAAGCCAAAAAAGAGAGGAAGAACTCACAAGAAATGGAAAATGTACTGTAGGAAAATTTAATTGACAGCACTATAATGCAGGACGTGGTTGTCACAGGAACTGTAACAATATAAAGCAATAGTCCACTGGGCCGCAATGCTGACAGAACCTTTTAAGACCAGGTCTTTACACTGATGCATTCTTTTGAGTTGTGTTCTGTGATATTGCATACTTTACTATGGCTGCTTTTCAGCAAAGAGATGGAAAATAGAATATATGAATAAATCTCCCACATTTGAAGAACACCAAGTTACCTGCTGAAACTCATGGACTACACAGTTACCTGAGAGGATGTTAAAGCTGTGTGTGATGTTTCTTTAAGCGTGAGACAAACTCTGATGACAAACTTGTCTGGGGAAGACTTTAGATAGCAGAAGTAGAATGAAGAAAGGCAGAATATAGGAAGTTTAGGAATAACATCTGTCACCTTTTTCAGATGTGCACAATTCTACATTACTCTAGGCCCAAAAAGATGGTCAAAAAAACTCCAAAAACCCAACCGAAAAATAAAACACATTTTTAAGGACTCTAAATGTTAACCTGTGGATGTCATCTGATTACCATCAGCCTCTACCCTCTTTTAGATTCAGTGGCATGGCAGAGAGGGTAAAATACGCTGAGAGTTTTGCAATCATAACTTTGAATATTAACTTCAGGTAACTACAGGCTACTACCAGAATAAACACAGCTGCTAATGAATGTTTAGAAGCAGAACCTGAGTGGCCACACATGTCATAGAGGCAAAAAGTCATTTTAAGTTACCTGCTTATGAGAGCCTAAAGTTGTGGGGGAGAACAGGGAGAGGGAAAAGCAGGAGGACTGGAGTGGGCATAGTTCAGCTGCCCCTTGTTGCTTCTAAATATGTCCAAAAAACCAAAGCCATTAGGCAACCCTGTAAGGAAAAACTTGGTTCAGCTGCAACAAATTTAAAAGAATGAGTGAAGAAAACCCTCTAGATGTTGCAGAGTGCTATCATTAAAATTGATATCATTTTTTTTTTTAACCAGAAAATGAAACAAATAGTTACACATAAGTCTGTGATATCTTTTGATGCTCAGGGAAAGACCTTTAAGGAAATGTTTCAGGCCTGAAAAAATTATTACAGTCAGGCTTTAGGCCTCTTAGAAACGGATTTATAATGAAACTGCTGACACTACCTAAGCTATAGTTGAACAAATTGCTTCTGTCCTGTGTAATGAATAACCTCAGCATAAGGGAGCTTTCCTTTCATACAGGAAGGAAAAAAAAAGTCTGATTTCCTATTTTTAAACTTCTTTTCATCAATCCATCTTTCTTTTTTTTCTTTTATGCAAGGTATCTGCATACCTTAATGTTCTATTATTCAGCAGTTGTGCAACAGTCCTGTGACATTTTATCTCCATAGTAGTACATGGTATAAGACCTGTCTGGTTATTATCTCTGCCACCCAAGGGCTTAAACTGTTGCTCTCTTTCCACACTTCCAGCCATAGCCGCTATCTGAGGCTCACATGCATTAGCTATCTCACATTCACAAAATGTATGGGGTTCCAGTAGGATGAGAACAGTCTAAAGAGGGGCAAATGAATCTATTTTCTTCTTAATTAGTTGAACATCTTCACTCTGTAAGGGTCTGAAAACAGCGTATCGCATAATGGCTAGATTGAGTTTACTGTGTGTAATGTAATTAAGGGAGGGAAAACAAACATCAACATTCCTATCATTTCAGATGAGAGGTTCAGTTTATTCTGATTTTATGATCCAGTCATAACCTGGCTCTTAAAGAAGGAAATTGTCATATTGCAGCTTATTTACTCTGTGTTTACTAGGGAGAAACTTATGTGACTGTCTCTTTAAAGAATTCCTAAAAAATAGGCATTTTAAGAGCAGTTAATGAAGCAGTAACCATATTAGTTTAAATAAAAATAAACAGCCAGCATATAGTAAAGCCTGATAGGAAAAAAACGCAGTATACCCTCCATTTTTGGATGCAGCATGAAAGCAAATATTATGCTAGCAGCAAGCCACATTCCAGGCACCGCTATCAGTGAGTAATTCCCACTGTCATTGGTGAAACTGCAGTCATGTGTTTGTGGGAAAATGACTTTTAAGGACCAAAATATGATTTTGTAATGCCACTTAGAGTGTTTTCAATACCTTGCTGTCTATTTTTATGAGTCTAGCACTAGATGTGGTATTTAGTAGGCCATCCTGAAAGAATAGCTGAACTAATACGATTACTTCTGAAACATTTACTTTGTGATAGTCTCAATTCAAAGGCTTGCTGTGGTATCTTCTTATCTTACCTACCCAGAGGAAAGTAGTGGCAATCGAAGTACGTTTAGTACACGCAGGCAGAATATTAACTTCATTGCAGATCAATCAAATGAGCTCCAAAGTAAGTTTTCAATCTGTCCCAAGAGACATTAGAGACATGGTGTTAATCTGTGTTTGAGAGCATTAGAGACTCACAAGTGTTCTTTATAGAGTTATGGCCAAAACTCAATGAAATAGATTCATATGAGGTTTCAGCTGTCTAGGATTAAGTTCACATGGGAACAGTTAACTTTTTTTTTTCCCCACTGATGGTTAATTTGGAGGTATAGAGAGTAAAAGCAGTTAAGTAAAACATCTTGCTTTTGGCTCTAGGACCTATATATGGTTGGGTTTTTTTCGGGGAGTGGGCAGCTAAAGCAAACTTACCTTAGCATAGTCTTTGTATCATTGATCTTGTCAAAGGCCTAAACTGAATAAGCCAAAGGTTTTTTCAGGACTCTGTGATTTTAATCTAGAGTACATATTTTGGGGGTATTGTGGTTGGAACAGGAGAGGCATTGGCACCCTTTATGGTCTTTCAGGTTCAGCTGGTATGAAGTGCTTTGCTTCCATGTTATTCCCATCATAGTTTTTTGTGCTGCCTCTGAAACGTGGAACTTTTCCTGAAGTCTGACTCATCCCCAAAAAGAAAAAAAAAATAAATTCCGCATAGGCGTCCTTTCATTCTGTTTAACAAATTGCCAACTTTGTATTTTAGTTCAGTAAGTCTTGCTCATCTCTTTCTAATGTGCCACACTTGTATGATTGCCTAATACCGATGAACTAAGACAGCAGCAGCAACTTGTGCAATGCCAGATCTCCTTTGCATCATTAGGGACGGTCTGTGAAGCAAATGTCATTAACTTGTGAGGAAAGGAAGCAAAATTGACAAACCCTCACTGACAAACTTCCCTCCATTTGTTCATCAGTCTTTATTAAATAGCAAATTTAATATCAACATCCTTGCATAAGACAAGCCACTGAAGTATTTCAGCATGAAAATTAATGCTGTTTAAAATTAAACTTGCCTTTGGGTTTCATTTAAAAATTAACATTGTAATCTTTGTATGCTATGTTGTGAAGCCTAAATGAATGCTAGATAATGGAAATAATGAGACACGGGGGCATGTGGGGGGGGTGCACTGTAGTTCATACAGTGAAGTGTTAATTAATGTAACCAGTGCTGAGAAATCACAGAATTTATTTCTGCTCTTTTTCTCTCTGCTGCACAACATGAAAAACCACAGAGCAGTGATGTGACACTGCAAACCAGGGTCTTTCATGCAGATTATTCACTTAGATTTGCTGGAACAAAATCTGAAATAAGAAGTTTCTTGATGCAAACGTATAATTCATTTCCATAGCTGACTGCACTAAAACACGGTAAGTAGTAAATCCAATGAAATCTCACACAGGTGCCCTTAAGCAACTACTTCAGAAAGCCAAAGTACAGTGTGGATTTCCCTAGTAAAATAGCATATCTGCTTAAGGAGAGGTTCCTTCTTGCCATCAAATTCTTGCCATCCAGTTCTCTAAGCTTTGCAGTATTAGCTTGTTTCTGCAACAGTAAGCGAAAAGAGTAGGGTCTAGTTATGACGTTAAAGGCCGGGATTTAGATCTATCTGAAATGATCTGTTCCATTTCTAATTTTGCATTTCTAATTTCAGCATGTCAAAGACATGTAGTAACTAACCTTGTGTTTCTATAATCCCCTGTTCCTAACCCACTTCACATTTTATTTCAGAAAGGTGTGCTGGTATGAAATAAACAGGAAAAGCCCTCACCATTATTTGAAAAGTGACAAAATGCTTTGTCCTTCATTTAAATTCTGTTCTTGAGGATTTTGCCTTGAAAGTGCCTCTTTCTTCTCCTTTCTTATATATGAGTGGGTAAGAGAGACATTCCCTGCTTTAGGTTACTGTCTCTGTGCTAGGAAATATGGGTTGGAAATGGCCAGACAGTGAACTGCTAAGTTGTACCTCACAAACATCCAGGTGTGTGCAAAAAAATGTAACCAAGAATCAAAGAGGTTTTCTACTTGACTGCAGAATAATTAAAAACTTAAAACCAGTTATAATGAAAAAAACTAACAACTGTCAGGGTAATTTTTTTACCAGGATGGTAGCTCCTTCACAAGCGGAGATGAGACTTTTGGCTAACCTTTTCATATGGAACCAGACCTATGCAGAGAGAAAACTCTGTCTTTCTGGAATATCTGTGTGAGCATTATGATTTGAAATCAACATCTATACTACTTCTTTATCAGACTGTCTGGGGCTTCTGTGGAAAATGAGTAGCTCACACCTCCCAACCACAGAGACGAAAGTGTGTAGCTGTTGTAAAGCTGAATAGTAAATGGAGTCTTTGTCTAATTGACTAGTATAAACAGGAAGGAACTGGATGCTGCACTGAAAATGTACATAAAATACCTGCCTTTCTACTGAAGCCTCCCTGTGACCACAAGTATGTGCAGGAAAAAAATGTTTTCCTTCTAAATGACTTTGAAACTTGAGTAGGAGAGGAGGCACCTGCAAGTCCCTAAACTTCACTATTGACATTTTGTACTTATGTTTGCCAGTATTACCTGAGTCTGTTTTCAGAAAGCATTTGCATTTCCAAAAGTAAAAAAGCTAGCCTGATCACAATGCTATGTTAGAAAAAAGCAGTCAAACAGCATCCTTTCTCCCGTGTTTTGATTTTTCATGGGAAGAGAACTCTTCTATGCAGAACCCAGCAAACTCATCACAAAGGGTCGATTCTAATCTGGTTGATAAAGGGATGGGGAGTCCAAAACCACCCTAATAAATGAACGTGCCATAAACACACCTGAAGAAGGTGACCCAGCAAGTTTGTACATGAGCACAGAAGAGAAATGCTTGCCTGTTGAAAGTGATGAAGAAAAAAATCTAACTTATCCCTGTTTTTTTACTGAGTTAGGAGCTGACGGGAAGTCTGGGGGTTACTCTCTCTTGATTGTATTCTTGAAGTTATTTGCATAAAGTAATGAGCAGTTTTGGATGATCATCAGATAATTTACATTGAGAAGACCATGGTCCAGAAAGAACTCCTTACACCTGCGAGGAACCTGCTTTGGTCAGAAGTTGCAAATGAAAATACATGAACATTGTCTCCATTTCTAAGCCCAGTAACACCCATAAAAAGAAAACTGAGAAAGTGATTATTCTGAATACAACCAAGATGTCAAATCAACAAATGCATAGTTCATAGTTTTGTGTACAGGATATTACTATGTACAAAAGTGCACAGTTGTCACAGCAGTTTCTCATGATGTTTTGCCTTTTAACAGGGAGTTAATTGCCAAAATGAAGCAGAAAATTCTGTGTAACTGTGCCCTTCAGTATCAGGATGGAAGAAAAACATATGAACACCATAGGTTTGTCTCAGTCTTAATGTGACAAGAGAAAATGTAGTTTTCTCAGCAACATATAAATGTAGCTTCTCTCTCTGTCCTTTCCAGAATGAAGATATTTTTTGATTTATGTTCAACCAGAATAGAATGCTCTGTCTTATGGAAAAATTGGACGGGAAAGGATTAAAATCTCCTAATTAAATTCCTTACGCCTGCTTATCTCTCTAAGGTGTTTACATTCAGCCTCTGAGAGAATGAAACTTCCAGAGAACTAGAGGTCCGCCATGTTAATCAAGATGAAGCTATCCCATCAGGGATAGAGTCCTGTGTGAAACATCTGACTGATCTACAGCCCTTCTTCATGAGAACAATGTATTTCACTTCTTTAAGGTTGGGGATTTTTTTTCCCCTTTATTTTTCTATCCCAAACTTTTTTCTCTTCAGGTTTCTTCTTCATGCCTGTCCAGCTCAAATGGCTTTTTGTCACTTAATGGATCCGGTCCTTACACACAGTGAGAACCATCCTACTTTTCAGAAAAAAAAAAAATTATTAGAGCTTTTGCAATGCAGCTTGTGTTGTCTTTGAAGAAACCTGATAGAGCAAGCAGGAGGTGAGTCATTACAAATAGTGCTAGCAAAGTGCTGCCTGGTAAGTGGCTAGTGTTAGCTTCCCTGAGCTCTGTTTTGCTGCAGATAGTTTCAGAGTTGCTCAGGTACAACTATGAGAACAGCAGCCGTCAAATCCTTGTCTGCAATAAGGAAAGGTCTTTTATGCTGCTTTGACACCACTATATTGCCATACTGTAGTTATAACTGTAATTTACACCTCCTTCATCCTTTTTTATGCTGCCGATGTGCTGTAAAGCCACCTTGGTGTGAAAAAGGATCAGTGAGAATTAGATTCCACTTTTTAAATTATTTTTTTCCTGCCTGGCCACCCCTGTAAGCCCTGATCTTTCTCTTCGGCTGCCCTTCTTAGAAGTAAGCATGTGACCATTGCACTGCTCAGTGACCTAGGAGATATTTTATGTGATGGATTTGTTTCTGAAAAGCTTGCAATCAACATATAAGCAATTAGAGGCCACTTTATTTCCTGGCAGTACTATGGGCTCCTGCTGTCTGGTTTAGTACTGGCAGATGCAAATAAGGCTTTGAAAGGATCACTGTAAGTCATTCAGACTGATGTAGTCCTTTCATTCCCCACAATGCATTCAAATCCACATGAAAATCTGTCTCACATGATATCGGTAGTTAGCCAAAGCTCTGTCCTTGGAGTTCTTCATTTATGGTAGAAATCACATACTATTTAACAGAAAGAGAAAGGAAATAAAATGCAAAGCAGTATCCGTGGAGCCCAAAGGACAGGCGAGTTCTGTTAACATGATGCGGGCGTTTTAATTATTCTGAGCTTACACCTTCAGAGCTAGCCATTTCTCAGCCCAATTAACCTGTCCTATTGTACAGTCCATGTAAGGCATCAGGCAATTAACATTTGTATCATAAATAAACTATTAAGGAATGTTTTGATTTCTGGTTACACTTTTTGTTATTCAAACTGCACTGCAGTTTCTGCTTACCAGGGATTTGCTCTTTCAAACACTTCTCATTTCATTACCAAGTGTCTCTTGCCTCTCTTACATCCAGCTATGCACCGTATATAAAAATGAAACTGTAAAAAGGTGTAAGTTCACCAATGTAACAAGGAAAGAACAGAAATCATAACCATCCCTAATCCTTTAGTTATTTTTTTCACTAAGTACTGTTTAATTTTACCAAATCTTTAAAGAAACAGTGAGAATGTTTTCTGTTTTTATTCTGCAGTTTATTGTCATTGAGAACAAACCCTGGTCCAGATTTGCAAGTTATATTTACCCCATGCCTTTATTAACTACATTTGTCCAGGCTCTGAAACACTGTAGTTCTATGTTATTGACATGCATTATCCTTATTAATATTTCTGACAACACTACTGGTTTTATATCTTTCTATTCACTAGTGAATTTTGCTAGGTATAAGTACAAGGTTTCTGGGCAACGAGTTGAGTTCTTTACCAGTGATGATCTTGGGTCATTTTTATGACTCTGATAATGGCAGCCACTTTGATTAACACCATAATTTCTAAATGGATACCTGTAAAATAGTTGTAATTTATAGGGCCCATAGGTTATCATTATTGCACCAGAAATTTGTAGTAAAATGTGACACATGGAATCATTCAGGCTGTTAATGGAACTAGTTAATCACATCTATTAATGTCATTAGCTCGTTAATGACTAGTTGATAATTAGTTAGTGACATCTATTGAGGCAGTTTATAGTACTAGTTTCATAATGATGTCCTAGCTGGCAGGCTCCTACGCAAGCAGAACCATTGAGGTCAATAATGTCCTTCCCAGGCATAAGGGTTAATCTGCAGATTTATCATTGAAAATTACACTATAAAGCCATGGAGGAAATAGAAGTGAATGGAGATGAAAGGAAGGCAGGGGTTTAAGATTCATAGATATTAAAAATATTTGTAACACAATGCAGAGTTGCAACTGTCCAAGAATAAAAATTACTTAGAACTACTATTAGGTACACAGTTCCATTAAATATGTAAGAACCAAAAGGAAAGTAGATAAGAAATGTATGCCTTGTAATTATTTCAGTATATTCCAGCAGATGGATTACATCAATATTTCCTAGCTTTTAGTGTTCTGTGGTTATGAAATGGGAATCACAAGTGCCTGTAGTCTCAAGTCATCTTTACCCAATCATACATTAAAAGAACTCCACAAATCTTGTAAATTCAATAATTCTCCATTAAATGCAGCCTGGATATTGAAATTCTCCACTCTTTCAAATAATAAATGCAGTTTCCATTTTTTTTTGTTGTTATTTATATGCAGCATGAAAAATCCTAGGATTATGCTAGCAAAAAGAAGGACACAAAGAGTTCTAGGAAAAATGTTCATTCAGATAAAAAATAGCTTAGGTATAAATAATCAGTCTGAAGGAAAAAGCAGAAGTTGTCAGGAGATGACACATGCTCCCTGGTTTAACACCACCTTAAAAAAACCCAGACCTTACAGGTTCCTACTGACAAAATGTACACATACACTGCCAATAAAATTAAATAAGTGAACATCTTAGCATATTTGTCCCCAGGAGAAAATCTTATTTCTTTATGCAGAAGTTATATGATATGAGAGTAGTCTGAGCAATAAAATGGCAAAAGTCCCAATGGACAGATGATATTTTCTATGAGAAGCTACCACTGTAAATCATATCAGTTGCAGATTACTGTGTGTTTGTGTTTATTCTGCATGAGCCATATACATCCTGGAAATGGCTTGTATTTTGAATGTAAATTGTCAAGTGTGTGAATTTCAGCTCATGCAAATATGAAAACCTATTTCATAACCATTATTCAAATCCCTTTCAACATCGTAGTTTTCATTGCTTGCTAAGTGCTTTCCCACACTTCTTCGTAAGTAGGAAAACAATATGAATGGTGCCCATCTGTTCTTGTATGATTTTTATTTCAAGGCAATTTTAATTGGTTTACTGGTTCTGACAAAATGAATAGAGCACATTACAGACATCTGAAAGTTCCCTGTACACTACATATTCTGGAGTCTGCAGTCCATTTTGCAAAGAATCAGTGTTTGTGGGAAAGCAGATGGAAAAAGGGCAGTACCTCCAGTCTCTGCAGCAAGTCAGCAGGTGCCACACAATAGCACAATTGTGAGAAGAACAAAGTCATGTCCAGTAGGTCAGGGAAGAAGTCTATAATAAATTCTAACGATATTTGATCCAGTAGATAACAAGCTATTGGACCTTAGATAACAAAATTATTCATTCACAAAATAAACACTGCAACTGCATTCCAGGACTGAGAACTTCAAAGATTGGTATGTCTGAAGTTTTTCCTCTGTTCAGTAAATTTATCTCAAAAACTGGTCCGGTTTGTCTCTGACTCTGAAATGGAAATAAACAAGATTAAAAAAAAAGTGGCCCCTGTGCTGTTGTTTATAGCAGTAAGTACTATGCTGTGAACACACAAATACAGTGTTCAGTTTGTCCAGTGACAGGATTTTATTTTGCCTCTGACTTTTCCTGTGAGGAAGAAATGATGAAATGGTATTCCATCTGGTTAAACAGTTATTCTGTATATTCTTTCCCTTCATTGTCAGATCTTCCAGGCCTAAGGCACTTTATCAGTATCCAAAACAAAGTATAAATGAATGGCTACATTAGTCTTAGGAACTGAAATATTAGTTTCTATTAGAGTATGCTGACTCCATGCTACAAGGCTACTCTAATTTTCTACCTGCCTTCGTGTACTTTGAAACACCAGATATATTGCTATGGAATCTCAGCTTTCAAAAAAGCTGTACATTAATCTGGCAAAGATTTTTGATACCTGATTTGTCAACCAACAAACAATACCAGAAACCAGAGTTTGATCTTTAAAACAATAATAAATGTGTGTGTATAAATATATATATATATATATATGATCTGCAAAGAAGTTGACTTAAGCTTTGCAAAACTTACTATAACTTTAAGTGTATTGGAAATCAGTTCATAGAATCATATAATATCCTGAGTTGGAAGGGATCCATGAGGAAAATTGAGTCTAATTCTTGACTCCACACAGGTTGACCTAAAAGTGAAACCATATATCTAAGAGCACTGTCCAAATGCTTCTTGACCACTGCAAGGCTTGGGGCTATGACCACTTGTCTGGGAAGCTTGTTGCAGTGCTTGACCACCATCTCAGTGAAGAAATTTTTCCTAATATCCAGTTCAAAACGCCGGTGGCTAGATGACTTGAAGATTTGACTTTTAAGTGATTTTAGTACATGTTAACTTTACCTTTACTTGATGGATACAATACTTGTTGGCATAAGTGGATCTTGGTTCAAAATCTGTTTTACGTCTGTGAAAAAGTTCCAGTTCCTTTTAATGACTTTTGGCCAAAACTGAAGCCCAGGAAGGCACTTAAGCACATACTTTATTCATGAGATTATTCCCATCAAAGTCAAACTGAAAATAAAACTGAAATTTTGGTTTTGTACTCAACCGGAAACTTGTCAGGTCAACAGGTGTTCTCTTAACCACCAATTTCTTAATGAAGGAAATGGAAATTAACTGTGTTTCACGGAATATCTGCTACATTATTGTGAAAACTGAATTATTCTAGTCCTTAAAAAAGATCCTCAGATAAATCAAAAAATAAATCCAAGGATTTTGACATTAGTTGGCTCATGTTGTAAGAGTACCTCAGGGCTGTCAGACTCCTTTGATTTACAGTTACGTAATTGAGAGCAGAGCTGGCCTTTTATCTTAAATTAGCTCTAAGAGAGTGCCAAATAAGATAGTTCTTTTAAATCAACATGTTCAGGATTTACTGTACTGTAACGTGTATAGGCTGACCCAAGACTTCCAGCCTGCTGAGAACAATCATCAGCTGGAAGTTCCGGGTTATGGGGTATTCCAAGAGTTTTTTCCTGTCGTTAACACTGGACCTGACATATAGCTGCAATCAACAGTGGAGATATTGAAGCTTACATTGTTTATTAAATTTCTGTTATACATATTTGGATTGTTCAGATTCCTGGGGCTTATCCTACTTTCTTTGAAATCGGTAGATTAGTCTGTTGATCTACAGGAATTTGCTTTACAGATGATACCAGATTTATTTTCAGTGACAGCATGAGAAGCAGTTTCATTTTTAACCCTTAATTCACTCTCTTAATAATTTCTTTTAATTTGACCCCTTTGAGCACAAATTGCATAATAGACTTCTGCATTCCACCCCAGCCCCATTCAGAAAATACTATGCTATTTCATTATTTTTGCTCCGCATCCCAGGGTTCTCTGTTCTAGGGGGTCTAAAAAGACAGTGACCCTCATCAAATACCTAACATTCCCTTCTAGATGCTGGAAAAGAAGTGTGATCATGCAAAAGGAGAGTAAACTAAATATTCTGAATTTAAATTTTTTATACAAAAATACTTCAATTGAAATTCAAATTTAAGTACTTTTCCAGGGAAAATGTGCATGCATACAGGTTGCTACTTGTTGAAGATAATGGGAAATTGTCATGATTCAGAACATGGATACATCAGATAGTAAGGTTGCGACAAGATGTGAGAAAGGTGCTGTCTGAAATTTCCAAATGACTTTTCACAGGAGGAGACCGGAATCAGGCTGACTTGTGAGACTCTTCCATACAAGACCTGATTCTACTCTAGAACTAGTA
The DNA here is from genome assembly GCA_002844005.1 of Limosa lapponica baueri. Lineage (NCBI taxonomy): Eukaryota > Metazoa > Chordata > Aves > Charadriiformes > Scolopacidae > Limosa > Limosa lapponica. The sequence continues at coordinate 105,722 of KZ506153.1, read as the reverse complement.
CAAATACAATCCACCCAAAGTCTAGCTGTAAATAAATTGGAGAGAAATTAGAGGAACTTGGATTTATCAGAAGCAAAGACTTTGTGAAAGTGTCAACTGCTGGTGTCACCTAACATTAAAAATAGTTTAAGTATGTCTATGCAGAGCAGCACACGACTTATGAAAGTCTGACTAGCCTTACACTTGTGTTACCCATAGCTCACTCCATTATTTCTGTATCCAAAGCATGTGCATGATCCTTGCACAACCTGACTGACTCTTTGACAGATGATCTAGAGCTGTCAGAGTGTTTCTGTTCACTTTCAAACTGCTTTGTACATTTGACAGTTTGGGTAGTAGATTTCTTAAACTGAGAGAGCCCACTCAATTTTATCCAGTTTTTAAAGCTTTTTATAATTTTTATCCACAAAATCTATTTGACAATATGAAGAAAATGCAATAAATACAGTATATGAACGTATCTCAGGTTTTAATAATGCCTAATTGATATAGTTGAGATTTCCGAAAGAACTGCAGCTTTCAAGTAATTTGAAATACTAACTTACTTAGACTGTTCTGGAAATCCTACTCCTAATATCTCCCTGTAGAGAAGTCGAATATAGTCAGATTCTCAAGGCATGTTAAGCTGTTTACTGCGCTTCTCTTTTGCTGACATATATTTTTATAGTATTATTCTGTCCCTCTCTTCATTTCAGTTGGGGGAGAGTGCTTTTTTCAGGGAATTGTCTTAGTGTGTTACAGAGGGGGACATCAGACTCTGAAATAATTTGATCTAGAAGCAATTTTCCAGGTGAACTTCTACAGCATACTTCATCCTAGGCATGTGAATACTGGTAAAATTAAATTGTGCATGAAAATCTGGGTCCCAACACACTGCAGACTTTGAAATGACAGGGGAAGTGCATTTGAGATTGAGCCGGGAATGATGAGAAGTTCAGCACTAATGCTAATATAGCCCATCAACTAAAAGTGGTGTTTTATTGTTTTGAGTTTGGATCAGTGATGCCACTCAACGATAAAAGCTAAAGACAAGTTTTGTAAAGGCTTCTTCCCTCATAATGCAAATTTTCAGGACACGATGCAGGATACTGGCAGTTAGGGTAGCATCCTCAAAATTTCCAGTGCTTCTACGTTTCTGAGTCATGCACACAAGTGGTCTCAGATGGTACTGTGCTGCTGAGCTAAGTGTCTTGGGAGGATCATGGTCTAATTCTCCACATCTGCCTGTAGCAGGGTGAAGAATCTAATTCTCACACATGCTGGGCTCTCCAGCAGCCTATGGAGTAAAAACTGTCTCTTCTCTTCCTCTCTGCTGAAATGAATATAGCTCCCTTCATTCCTCAGCACCATGTACAGAGCCTTCACGTTTTGGCTCCAGTCAAGTGTAGGACACTTAATTGTTGCATTGCTGAACCTAAAGGTTTTGATAGTCAGACTCTGTGAATCTTAAGCTGACCCAAAGGTCAGGCAGCTGCCACATCAAGTTTTGCCACTGCCAAACACCAGTCAGGCACAAAAGAATTACCAGACTGGAACATGTGTCTCACACATCTCAATACAATCTCAAAACAACTTCAGTGCAGAAGCTTGTATCTTAATTACAAACCTGCCTTCCCTGCTCCTTTGAGATGAGACGTGAGAAGTTTCTCCAAAGCAGCTGAGCACAGGAACACCTTCAGTTCCTCTGCTCTGACCTCAGGGCAGTAAACTCCGCCCGAAGAACTGACTGCATTACTAGAAGTGGAACTTTTTAAATTGTCACGGCCAGATTACCTGGCTTTATAAAATGGTATATGCTCAGCAGATGCATTTATGCAGGCTTAGACGAAGAACTCCATTTTAACAAGCAATGCAGCAGATTCCTCTGATGAAAAATCAATGTCATGCCTACCTTCCCCTTCTCCCCACTGCTCCAGAGTTGTATATAACCCAGGTCATTTGGGTTTATTTAAACTACATCTATGAATTATGAGATTAATGTAGAATCCCCTTAAGAAATATGTAGCACCACTGTTGCAGGACTGGAAGGTGGGAGTGCAATCACGTCCATGGTGCCTTCTCATACTCCCAGATTATCACCTTTTCATTCTGACTTTGGGCTGGACAAAATGGACAGTTTTCCCAGATTTTCTTTTGCAAAATGGGAACTCTAAATCCTCATTAAAAACACATGGTATATGAAGAATTGTAAACTACATGGTGAAATGTCATTATGAAACAGATGATTTAGTAGGACTTAGACTAAGTTTGCACAGAGCATTGAAATGTGGCTTATATCTGTTGCTATCATGGAGACCATACAGTGTTATTAGAATGACTTCTCTCCTTTATCTCTCTTTGAAGCTCAGTGGTGCAGAATCCAGGTTGTTAACAGATGTCATGCCTTGGAGCTTGATTGTCATTGCTTTTTAATTATTTTGGACGGGGAACTTAGTCACTGAAGCAGGGCTTTTTTTCACAAGTTTGTGGAGAATTAGTGCTGCTTGGTACTGAAAACATTTATAGAAGGCAGTATTCTCAAAAATAATGACAACACTGTATGGCTACAATTATCATCAAACAAATGATATAAAGTGTATTTAATATACAAAACTAGTGTAAAAAGCAGTTCTAAAAAAATGTTGCATTTGAAGAGTGGTTCAGTAATTTGTTAAGCCACCAAATAGTGGTGTTCTGATAATATATTCAGTTACTGTACTTTGACACTAGTTTTGTTTTATATTCTACTGGGCTATCTAAGTTCCCTGTTGTAACTTAATGAGTCAACATCAAGTTTCCACCAGTGAAATGGCAGTGAGGAAGAAAGATTTTTTTTTTCCCTTGTTACTGATATTTAATTTGACTTATATTAAGAAAATTTTTCCTTTGTGACTCTGAACACTAAGAGTAAGCAGATAGATACATCATGGTCTTTTCCTCCTCTATGTTGCACATGACTGTATCCTCATTTATGAATCGTTAAAAAAGAATAAAGCCTTTCATATCCACTGGTAGCTAAACAGAGACACTGAATTACTAGTAAATTGAAGGGGCTCAAAAGAAAGAAAAAATAGTAAACTCTAGTTGGTTTTACTTTAGTAAGACAAGACAATGCATACGGTGTAGATATATTTGGAATAGATTATGAATTTTAGGAATAAGAAATATAATGTCTCATAAGTAACCTAAAGATGTTAATCTGTGTGTGCAGAATTTGTTTCAGAAGGATAAAAATTAAGGTTAAAGTCCAAAGTCTAAAATCTAAAAATTCTAAGTCCCTAAACTCTAAAAAGATAGACTGAAGTTTGAAGGCAGCACATTAGCTAAAAAATGTGGGGGCAGTCATTGTAATAATGAATAAATTAAACTATGTTACCTGTAAATACAGTGAAAAAGTAGATTCACTTCTTATGTAACATCTTCAGGCATGGTTTTAGCATTTTATATCACACCAGGAATAGATTTACCAGAATCAATTAGCGTGATTGGAGAAGACAACCAAAATAACCTAAATTCTAAAAAATGACAATCACTGACATTTGATTAAGGAAATTAGTTCATAACAGAGGTAAAACAAAAGCAAAAAAAACCAAAACAATTAAATAGTAAAAGCAAAATCAGCTCTAGGAAAGTATTGAAATGCATATCAAGAGATCTGACTGCACTTCTTAAATAATCATATTGCTCAACAAGTTCACAGCTAGCTGTTATGAACCCCCTGCACACAAACATTTTGCAATGCATACAGAGTGTTGGATTCTTGATATGTAATATATGACAAATGACACAAGCAATAATATCTGATAGAGATGTCAAGATCTTAATGCCTGTGATGATAGAAAAGGGCAGCCCAGAGGAGTGACTGCCAAGTAGATGAATAACTGAGTTTAAGACCCCAGTGGTGACTGCATAGAGGCTTATACATATGATGATGCATCTGTTGGGAGCAAAAGGCACAGCTCTTATGGCACCTAGATACTCTCTGGGGAATACTTGAGAAGAGGATAGTGATTACGTACACAGAGTTACTAATAACAGAAGAAAGACCAGGTCAGGGGAGCAAAATAACAGAACTTTTGATAGGAGGTGGGAAAGTTGAACCGTCATGGTGTTTTCTTCATGTTCCAAATATGCAAGGGAAAGAAAATCCTTGTAAGGCACTAAGGATTTTAACTTTTCATCTTAGGGGGAAACTTTTTGGAGTAAATGGAGCCTGCACAGCAAGGAACAGCTGTACAATACAAAAATGGAACCAGTACTTAAACTTAGGATAGGGAACTAAGAAAAGATCAAGCTACTTAAAATTACTTATGTTGCAGTTTTGAAGCCATTTTGGGTGTCTTTACACAAATAAAGGCTAGGTTAGGCATAAAAAAGTCAGTAAGTGTCAGCAAAGAACAGCCAAAAAAATCATATCTGAGAAGGATGTGTAAAATAAGGAGCAAGATCAGGACCAAATGAATATGTGGCAGTCTATAAATTAGAGGGGCAAAAAAAAGGCGGAAAAACTGAAAAACTTGATTTTTATGACAATATCAAGACAACTAACATTTCATAAGATTGGTAGATTAAAAATTATATGTGGGCCTCTGTGATTCAACGAGATTTTACATATCTATGTGAAGAGCCAGCAAAGATGTGATGTTAAATCCGTTATTGACATGTGGTATTTTCAGTGATTGAAGAGGTGAAAACTGTTGGTCCATAGCCTGTGTCTGTTTCTTGCCGGCTAAGATATCCACTTTGATTTCATGAAAACATTAAATGTTAATCATCAAACTGGGAAGAGTAGATTCTCAGTGCATAGAAAGAAAAATGGTGCCGGGAGAATCAGTGCTATCCACTAGCTAACTCCCTGGCCCATGACAGGAAAAATTTAGAACAAATGAATTTATTAGAACCCATGATGGTCAGCTGCCAGTTTGCATCTAGAACTAATATGCTGGTACATAAACCTTAAATAATAATGTGGCACAGGAGAAATTTCTCATGTAAGTATTTCAAAACAATGTATTCTTAAATGGATAGCAATTAAAATATGTGCCTGAAGGAAACTGGCATTTCTGCATTGTGGAAAATTCCATTTAATATAGTTTCATTCTGAACTGGAATAAAAATAAACCAATTCCTACTAATGAATTATTTGGTGAAAAAAAATATTTAAAGTAACCAGATGTTACATTTTTATGTGAATGAAAATTTTATCACTGATTTGCATATTTTACTTATATTATTAATATCTGCAATAAATTTTGAAACAGGGTTTTAATAGCAATAGAACAATACCATTTTATGATGTTTGGAACATCTGATTTCATACTGTTTTGATTTTCTTAATAAAAATATGTCAAAACTGACAGTCTACTACAAAGATGTAATTATGAGAACACATAGCTTTCTATCTGGAAAAAAATAGTCTCTAATAAACTGTCATAATTTGTCTACTTGTGATTTATTGTGAATAGGTGGAAACCTGGAATCCATCATGTCGATTTTTTTACTTGTTTTCCTTACCCACTTTTTATTAGGTAGAAATCTGCTGTATTTGGGGAAAATAATCTTGACTGAATAGTAGAAGTAAAGATACTACAAATAAATTGGAGATCAAGTTTGTTGTTTCCCCTGTCTTTGCCTAAAGAATTGAAAAAATCTTTTTCAATGTTCCACTGTTCTTCCTGCAAAGCCATTACGAACATATTGTGAAAAACTTAAGACGAAAAACAACTCCAGTACTCTGTTCAAGAACTGGTATTTCACTGAAGTTAGCACAGAACGGTGCGCTAACACATATATATACTTAGCCCATCAGGTTAACAGTTGTACCACTGGATTTCTAGGGCCATGCCTACACTAGCAACTAGAGTGAGATAGTAGGAGTTAGTCTGGAGACTGAAATATCTTGTGTGGAGAACCAGTCATCCAGTTGTCTGTGTTTTGGTGTCTTTGGGGCTGGCTTTCTTCTGGTCACAAGGATTGAACACCCACTTACAGTTCGAATTCATTGTGCACGCTCCTTGGGAGAACCCTTTGGTTCAGCTTTATTCATTCCTGCACTCCTAAACTGCTCCACAACACAGAGCAAAATGCTTTATGTAGGGAGAATTCAGGAGCTTCACTTAAAAACTGAATCTTGAGCTGCATCAAAAGAAGCATGGCCAGCAGGTTGAAGGAGGGGATTCTGCTCCTCAACTCCATTCGGGTTAGACATCACCTACAATACTGCATCCAGCTCTGGAGCCCTAAGCACAGGAAAGACATGGACCTGTTGGAGCAAGTCCAGAGGAGGGCCATGAAGAAGATGGGGAGGAAGTCTTTATCAGGGCATGTAGCGTAGGACAAGGGGTAATGGTTTAAAACTGAAAGAAGGTAGATTTAGATTAGATATTAGGAAGAAATTCTTTGCTCTGAGGGTGGTGAAACACTGACACAGGTTACCCAGAGAAGTTGTGGATGTCCCATCCCTGACAAGGCCAGGCTGGATGGGGCTTTGTGTAACCTGATCTAGTGGGAGGTGTCCCTGCCCATGGCAGGGGGGTTGGAACGAGATGATCTTTTAAGTCCCTTCCAACCC
>KZ506153.1:41333-99156 GCA_002844005.1 Limosa lapponica baueri | reverse complement strand
GATTGGGCTTTGTGTAACCTGATCTAGTGGGAGGTGTCCCTGCCCATGGCAGGGGGGTTGGAACGAGATGATCTTTTAAGTCCCTTCCAATCTAAACCATTCTATGATTCTATGATTCCATGAAAAGCACACGTCTGATCCAGATTAAAATGTTAATGCTAGTCCTTATGAATGCCAAACTTAGAATAAGATTGTATATTACTAAGTGACTGTGAAATCGTCCAATGGTTATCCTCCATCAAATCATCCTTTAGCTCAATATTAGCTTTGAATTCCTTGTTAATATGTATTCTTTGTACTGGGGTAATTTCAAGATGTTCCAAACAGAAAACATCCTTACCATTTTCTGAGTGCCTACCAGGAAAGATGATCACTGCTCTGAACTGTTAAAAATTATCAAAGATGTGGGTGCAGCTCTTCTTGTTTAGTTTGCTTCATGCTCTCCCTATAGGAAGGAAGTATGTGGGGTTTTTTTAGGTTTGGTTTGGTTTGGTTTGGTTTGGTTTGAGAGAGGAAGTTTCTTATGCATCCATCGTTTCTTAAGAACACCCCTTCTGTTTGCAACAGCTCTTTCAAAAAGATGATTTCTTCAGTTTCTTAAGGGAATATTTATTTGTCCTGTGAATCAAATTCAAATTACTTTGAACAAGAAAAAAGTTAAAAAATATAATTTCTTTACTTTTTGTTCTTTTTTCTCAAGAATGGTCACAAGGCAAAACCTGAAGAGGACTATGAAAATCTTGCAATATATCTTCAGCTAGCTTTTGATCTCAGATTTCACAGAATTTAGGACATTCATTGGGTATTCCAGTTAAGATGCTTTATTTATAAAACAAACAAAGGGATAACATATTAGGGACAGTTTGAAGGAAATACCTCATCTGATATTTGCAAACAGTTTCATCATTTATGGCAAGACTGTGGTGTCTCCTTGTCCTTTGAGTTATGAGTACACCGATATTTAGGCTTCTCTTACTCCCACTCAGCGGTCAAGAACACATTGGGATTCAGCGACACCTGAATAACAATTTTAAATCTTATTTAATGCACCTCTCAAATTTTTTTTTAGTTGTGTTTTTAAATCTGACTTCTAACCTCTCTTACCACTGTGATTACAGCCCAGAGTTGCAGTTTCTTAGCAGATCTGCATTTTATTTTGTGTAGGGTAGAAGTATAGCTTCAGTGTCTTTCATGGCTATATTAAATGACAGTCACTGGTTACATCTCCCAGGTTTGACAGCTTAACTTGCCTCATCACAAGAATTTTGGTTTGGTGCAGTTTCATCTCTGTATGTGTGTATGTGTGTGTGCATGTCTGCATAAGCTAATTATAAGGCAGAGCTAATTAAAAGGGTGAGCTTTAGAAGAGACGTTAACATTTGTCTGTGTTACTTTTTTTTTTTTGACTGTTCATCTACTCTCAGAATCACCAGTTTCAAGGGAAGAAAGCCAGAAGGTTGCCTCTCCCTCGCTCCTTTCTACTGCACCGTACTATGTTTCCTAATATCAGCTAATTTTCAGTTTTTTTCTGAGTGCTTTTCCACAGTGACTAGATGAGATTTGTGACTCATCTTCTACAGTTTACTTCCATATTAATTGTATTTAACTATTGCTTGTGGTGTTTTCACTCCATCTCCTGCTTTGTATCCCCTTTCTCTTTTCTAGAAGTTTGTGAAACCCTCTCTGCTCCTGCATTTGAACTCCCCATTTGGGACTCTGCATTTGGCTACCAGCATTTTATTATAGCATGGTGATAAACCAGGTGTCATGCTCTCATTTTGTGTTCCTGGGGCTGAGCCACCTGCTTGGATTGCTGTCTCACGAGGAGCTCCACAGTATAATCACCTTTGTTTGTATTGTCTGTGACTTTGCCAACAATTCATGCCGAAGGCTTTTAGTGTGTCTGCAGCAAAATGATACCTGAATATCTAGGGATGAAAAGGTAGACTTGTAAGCTGTTAAAATATAGCTTAGTAATAAAGAGATACAGCTAAACTTTTGAAGAGTGCTATGCAGGGAAACTTTTCCTCTACTGTGCAAAACTGAAACTTTACACATTCTGGTCAACTAAAAAAACCAGAAAAGTCTTTCATTCAGGTCAGAAAACATGTTATCTTTCAATAATTTCAAAAAATCCTCTTGAATTACATGTGTTTCTATAATTAGGTGAAAGCTCCAAGTAGAAGAAACTAAAGCCAATATTTATTACTTAGAAAATGTTGACAGGGACTATTCTGACAGTTTCAAAACCTTAGAAACATTCCTTACTGACAGTTACATTCTTCAAAGCCAGCCATTCCTTGCAAAAGTTTCTGTTTTGGTTCATTTGCTTTTCTCGGCTGAAACAATTCTGTAAAATGGTCCTTATTGGCCCTGTAGTGGAATTCCTTTGCTTTAATTTTTTTTTAGTGTTACATTTCCCACCAAAGTTTATAATATTTCTGCAATTATATGGCTTCCCATAGTTTTATATTTTTTTCTGTATTTTGTAAATAAACCAATATACTGTCAAGTGAAGATATTCTTTGCAATGTAGTGTTTCTAAAGTATGTGGTATTTACCATCCAAATTCTTTTAGAAATATTTGTGCAAAGAGTAAAGTCAATGATCCAAAAGCCCATTGAAATCAATGGGAGACTTTCCATTAAATTCAATGGGCTTTGGTCCAAGCTATTTGTAATTATAGGTTGACATTTTGAAAGCTGCCTAAGGGAGTTGGAAGCCTAATACTCATTAAAATTAACTGGGCATCTAGCTTTACTAGGGTGCTTTGGAACTCACAAGTACAGTTTATATAAATGAGTGACCTGTTTATGAGACTCAGTAAGCAACATTAGAGCTCCAAGGAATCCATAAGCATGTGTCATATCTTCTGTATCAAAGAAAGATGTTTTAGATTGTATTACTTGATAATGGCCATTTTGATGCAGAAAAACTACTATCTAATTTTAAAAGAGAGATGCATATATAAAAAATGATCATGGAATTGACCAAAACTGACTTACAGAATGGCTTGTTTGACAGCTTAATGCTTTTTAATTTTTTTTTAAAGAAACATTCTTAAATATTTGAAAATTATTTGTAATGAGAACTAGACCTCAATACTGAGCAAATAATTCAATTCATAAATTACCTGACGTTTTATCCTTTTTTATTTGCTTCAAAGAGTCTGTAATATCCTTGGTTATATCTATGTCATCCGTATCTATATCAACATCTACATCTACATCTTTATCTACATCTATCTTTGTACTGTTTAAACATCCCAAAAGTATTCAGCAACTAGACCTTTATTTGAAGAAGTTGCTTGAGCTGTGACTGACAAATGTATTATTATACATATGTATATGTACATGTATTATACATATGTATATGTACATGTAAATGTATTATTATATATATCAAAGCAAGGCAGAAAATGCCATACAGTAAAACCAACAGTACAAGAAGCAGAAATCAACTAATTAGACTGAATTGGACTGAAGTTCAATTGCTAACATCTTTACTGAGCTATTTTATGACACTATCTGCCATCAAGCATACACTTCTGTGCCTGGGTAGTTAGTTGTCTATATGAGCAATTTTATCAATATTAGTGGGGATGGCAGATGTAAAATGTTCACATTCGTGTTGGTCCAAAATCCAAAATCCTTGTAGGTTCAATGCAGATGATTGTTTCTCTGAATCTCTTTCTAAGATTATTCTCAAAATAAACCATTGTACTTCTAACCTTCTTGTACTTGAGACCATTTCCTCTTTAGGACTCATGAAGCTTCTCAGACTCATGCCATTGGCAAATTTCATCAGCATTTTCTCATTTTTAAGCCAAGATCACAGCTGAAAATACTAGTACCAACCTCAGGTCTGATCATGCATTTCACTGTAGCTCCACCGTGCCACACTGTTGTCACTGATCCTTCAGCCTCTTGTTTATCCACTTCTCAGTTCTTATCCTAATCATCATCTTCTCTAGTTTAACTAATAATTTCCTATTAAGCATCAAATGTTTTCCTGGCTTCCAAGTAGATTAGATCTAGATTAGGCCTATTTCCCTTGTCTAGAAAAGCAATTATCTCCTCAATGAAGGATATCAGGTTAGTCTGGCACAATCTGTCTTTGTCAAACCCAAGTTGCGTTTTATCACATTTTCTCTGTACCTCTGTGCTTTCATCCTTTCCTGCTGTAAAACACAGCTCAGACCAGTCTGACAGAGTCACAGTTGTGAGGATCACCCTTTTTTACTTTCTTAAATATGTGTAACATTTAATATTTTTTCTGTCGTGTGGCATTTCCTAAAACCTGATGGATTTCATCCCTCGACTGTAGAAGCTGCAACACTGTGTCAGTATCCTCATGATTCTGGGATACTGACAATCCCTCTCCGTTTTCAGACATGAAGCACTTAATATTTTTTCTCCATATCAAATGGTAATTTGTATCCCACATCTTCCCTGTAAACTCACTGAAACCTGAACTTCAGCATAAAACCACACATGGACCTTTCTTAATCCTTATCCCATCTTCACTACATGCTGCTTTCACTTCATCCCAGTTATAGAGGTAAAAATATGTTCTTTTTTTTTTTTAAAAAAAAAATCTAGCTCACTTAGACTTTGGAAAATTCTTCCTTATCTTAAAAGTACTAAACTTTAAACCATAATTTTCTAATGATCTCCATTTTCATTTCCTTTAGGCTTTCCATTCTTTTTTTAGTTATTCCCAGTTGTTATTTATTTAGTTAGTTATGTACAAATTAACTCATTTTTTTTTACTTTAGTTCCACATGGTTTCTGCATCTTTGTGGGTTTTTGTTGCTTTTTTTTAAAAATAATATTTAGGTTCTTGCTATAGTGAAAAGGGAATGAGAAACTAATTTTCTCATTTTGCCTAACTTGACTAAATAGAAAATTATTTCATTGAAGTCTTCACTTTGAATCAGAAGCTTTAAAGACTAGTTTGTGGTTTTCCTTCTATTTAATTTAAAGTGAATTATCTCCTGATAATTCTTTCCAAGGTTATTTTCTACAGTTAGTTTTTATGCAATATGCTTGCTACTTACCAAAGTCAAATAAACAGAGTCTGCAATCACAAAGTATGATCCTATCTGGCATATGAATTTGTAGGTTACTGAGTCCAAGACCATATAAGCCTTAATTTCTTTTTAGCATTTGTTCTCCAGTAGGTATGTGGGAAGTTAAAGGCACTCCTAGTGACAGAGTTTCTGGTAGGATTTCCAGATGTCTTTCTGTATGCAAATATAAGCTTGCAATTCTATAGTGGACTCCATTCACTGTTTTTCCATTTCTCCTCCAATGCTGCAATATTTTTTTCCATCTTTTTAAAAGATCAAAGTGACAATTCATCTGTGCTATTCCAGTTTATATCTTTAAAGTTATCACATTCTAACAGTGCAGCATTACTCTGACAGCCTTACTCTTTATTTCTATGTGAAAATAACTCTTGAGAGTTTGTGCAACTCCTGTGTTTTCTTCTTCTCTGTATTCTCATTATCCTTTTGCTATCCGGCTTGACGCTCTACATCAACATTGTAAGTTTCTTCATGTTGCCTGCATTTCTTATGCTGGAATTTAAACATTTCACTTGTTTGTAGAGATATTCAATAATTTAGTCACAAAGGATTTAATTTTAACTTTTAAATATTTGACAACTGCTTTCTTTTCTAGTAATTACAATTAATTAGTTGGCTACTGTTTATTGGGGTTTTTAGAGGTGAATAGTATTTTTATCTTCTTATTTTTCTCTTCTTATTTTTCTTTACTCTCCAGAGTTCCTTTATTAATTGTTTGTATTCTCATTTACCTTATTCTTTTTTTTTTCCTTGTAGGTCTGTTAAAACATTACTTTAACAAAACAAATGATGGATGTTAAAATGAGTTACTGCAAGATTCTCAATGTTTTTTAGTCTCATGATACTGTAATCACTTATGTTGGCCATAACTGAAAAATATATAATATATAAATATATTATATACAGAAAAAAAAATTTAACCAAATTATATTTTCCAAATGACAAACTTGTCTAAACTTTCCTTCTAGCACCAGCTCCAAAGTTATCCATTGATCTTTGTTACTTCGTCTCAATTGCTTCTTTTTTTATTTTTTTTAATTTTTTTTTAAGAATCGTGCAGAATACAGCTCAAGATAACATAGTTTAATATTTTCCCTGTCCTGGAATAATCATCTTGAGTCTGTTCCAGCTGAACTGTAGTAATGCCATGTATGTGGCCTCAAAGTCTGCAGCATTTGGGACTTTCAAATTTATAGAGTCTTGCAGTGTATCTCTTCAGGAGAGGAGATTGCTAAGCTAGTTCTAATTTCTTTTCAGCATCAAGCTAAATGTCTTTCCCTCTGCAGTGCTCAAATTTACGTGGGAAAGGAACACGGCCATATGGGCTGTAAGACCTATGTCAGTCTGGCCAGAGGAAAAAGGGAAGAAGGGAGATCAGGACTTCATGCACACCACCATACATAGTGTACCTATAAAACACACCATGAAGTTTAGATGAAGATATGGATAAGATGTGAAATATCGCTGCTTCAAATTGAGGCTATTCTCTGTAAAGAAAAAAAAAATTATTTGGACTGGGGATAAATGTGTTTTAAGTTCAGTGCAAGACTGTGTACAACCCGAAGAATTCAAAATCACCTCTACCTCCCTATGTTCTGCTCCTTGATCCTGTCTTCTCTAAAGCAAGTGAACTTACATGAATGTTCAGTCTTGTTTAAAAATCCAAAATAAAACACCTCAGACATTTCTCCTTCCAGGAAAAAGATGAAGGAAGAAAACGGATATATCTTAGCCACTTTATTTAATGTTCTCTGTAATAATCATACCATAGAAAACCTACAGGCTTTAAAATTTACTTCCGAGTGCTTCATAGTTATAAATTATGTTACTCTAATAGCCAGCCTGGGCCCAGCAAAAATGGGAAAAGGACTGATGGACAGAGAGTTGCCTTTAAATACTGAGGTTTCAATTGTCCTTGTTCAAGACAAACAACGCACATTTTTTACCAAAACTGGCATTGTACAGCTCCTGCTATATTCAAATATATTCTCCAATTACCTTCACCTCCCAGTGAGGGAGTTCAACAATACTTCTGCAAAGCAGGCCACGATCCCCAGTCAGACAACGGGAAACTGGGAAACTCATAGCTTGTGGCCACCTGTGTAAGGCTAGCAGAGGTTTACTGTATTCTCCAAGGTGGCATTGACTGAATTAATCATTAAAACATTCTTTTTCCCATCCCCCTGCAGTCTTTGCTTCAACCACTGTACATATTCTGATTTCTGCTGCGAATGGGGGATCCAGGCTGCAGCAACTCTCTGTACTGCACAATATAGTTTCGGTCCCAGAAGCATCCCATCTTGGGTACTGGATGAGGTATGTGTGTGCTTACTGAAGGAAAAACAGCGTGCTATTATGCGATTTTATTTTTTTTCCCTAGTGTGTGCCCATAGGGATTGCACAATTAAGGTTGCTTAAGCAATTTTTACTAAAGTATTACCAAATTTGGATTTATAACATGACTAATTGCAATATGTCACCGGAAAAGTCTCCCACACATTTATTAATAATACTGATATATATGAATGGAAATACTGAATCGTTATACAGTCTACCGATAACTTGAGCTAATACAGTAAGGGAGGGGATCAGGAGTGCTGGGATCCTTTCCAAGTTCAAGGAGATAGTATGTATTTATTGTCACTGATTCTCTTGCCAATTCCTCAAAGATTTTACTTGATGATCTTATTCTCTTCCAAACCCTTGGGTTCTCGTTTAAGCCCCATTTTTTCCACCATATCAATTGCAATCTTTATTCCTTAAATTCCTCTGCCATATTCCCCAATACAAATTCCACCTTTTCCCCTCTTTTTACATTATAGAGTCCCAGTTTCCCTGTGCCTGATCCCTTTGATACTCTTTCTTACCACACCCATTCCCCACAGCTCCGTCCTTTGCCCCTGCATGGCTGAAATAGGTGTTCATACCACTGAGCTCAACACACGCTGCTTATTTTCTCATCTTGTGCCTCTGGCTTTAAAATATCAGAGCTGCGTATACAAGAAAAATGTTACATAGTCATAAATGGAACCCCTCCACTCCTTCCCTGACTGATATTCTCTGCTTAAGACATAAGAAATCTCTGCTGAGCCTGAATATTTTTTCTCCAAAACCTTGTAATTTACAGTGGCAACAAAAGCCAAATTTCAATTTTCATCCCACATTGTTATCCCCAGCTGCCAAATATCAGTCTGCAGCTTCAAATTATATTAACTATTTAAATAACTTCTTCCCTTATCGTCTTCCTCCCTCCCCCTTCCTTTTTGATTTATTATCATGAGTGAAACAACATACTTCTTGCCTCATTCTCAGAAATGACTGGATTTTTTTGGCAAAAAAGACATTCTAACACATGTTTTAGCCACCTTTTAGCAGACACAAAGGAACATTAGAGCCCAAATGTCTACCAATTGGCAAATTGAAAAGTACTAAAATCAGTATTTTAAAATGGAAAGTGTCAGGAAACATTAATACGCATAGCTACCGGCCCATTTTTGGCCTTCATCAGTTTATTCAGCGTTCGCCAAGTAGCACAAAATTGCTGGCTAAAGCAATCAGCTCCATGGAGACTTTAGCTTTCACAGGTGACATGCCTCTGTGTTTTGCAGTTTTGACTCTCTCTCACGTTACTTGTGGGAATCCTGCAGAAGCTCGTGCAAAATGCACTTCAAGCTGCTCTGCACTGGGGTAGCATCAAACCAAGCCCTACCCCACAGATCTACAACCAGAACCTTTCAAAAATCATTTGTTTACACCTTTTTTTATTAGACCTTTACCTTGTTCATCAGATACAAACCTCTTTCTCGTCTTACATATAGACATAGTGTTGCCCAGTACCTTGTTACTCAGATGTCTACTAATTCAGATTTCTACTAATGAAAAAATGACGTCACCTAAAACAACTGCACTAATTTTCTCTGTTTAAATAAATTTAGGATAATCTTTTGCAAAAGGTTTGGTAGATAACTTAGCAAATTGGCTGCAACCCTAACTGGTAGATATTTTCAACTGGACTGATCAAATAGGTGAGCTGTGTGAAAAACTACTGCTAAGACTAAGTCAGCTGAAATTGAAACATGGTAAAGCCGGGGATTTGTACCTTAAGAAGCATTTAAATAGGCAGCAGTGCTGTAAACAAAACAAAACCTCCACATCAGTAAGAAAAAAACCAACCCCAAACATGAATACATATGTATGTTTACCTTCCCACTGGTGACTGTGGGGTTTAATAGATAGTACATAAAATTTATTGCCAAAGGGTTTAAAAATAAGATTAGGGTGTGCAAAGGAATTACAGTCCCTTTAGCCTGTGGATCCTAGAATACTGCTTATAGCAAGTGGCACAGTATGAATATGGAAGACACAGGAATTTTCCCCTCTGGAAAAAGCTATTTTAATTCCCTGTAGTATACCACTATATCATTTACATTTGATCTGTTTGGAACATCTTCCATGTAATTCTTGGAAGAATACAACTAAAATAACAGCCCTCAAGTACCTTTGGGGGTGGGAATCTAGATGGAAAAAGGAATGGATAGTTTATCCCCTTACGTGACATTTTATCCCATCCAAAATCATTACAGATGAAAGAAATAAAAGATAGTGTGAATTTATACTGCTTTTTAGAATTGGTATAATATATGCAGTTAAAGCTTTGCTAACCACACATTTTATAAAAGTGATTATCAATTGATTAAAATTACATATTAGAGTGCATAACTTTAATTTTGTATTCACGTAGTGAATCTGCAAAGTGGTGTAGAAGAAAAAGGAGTCATGAGAAGTTATATTACTCATTGAATATTGCACTCATTTCACCACATATTACAAATTAATTGGACCAGATATAGTTGTGGTGTTGTCATTCCTCACTGGGGCAAACTGGTGGTGGTCTGAGACAGGAGAAATGCAACAATATCCAGACCCTTCCTTTGGAGTAAGTTGATTCCTATCTTAACGATAGGGAGGAGGCTCACTGCAAATAAGGGAACTGTGACTCACTGGCAAAGAACAACAGGAGCTTTTCCACTCTCTTGTGTTTACCCCAACTATGTAAATTCATGTCTTGGCCTGCATCCCTTGTTCATGCCAAGTTCCCATTGAAGTCAGTGGGAATTTTGAACATGTAAGGAATAGCTTACATCTTTAACTTCATCAATCTTTCTGATTAAATGTTCCAAACTTCCCATTCCACTATTCACAGATCTGAACAACAAAATTTCCTTAGCTTTCTTAATTTCCTTCTGATGGGGAATTGTTTTATATCACCTACACAGCCTATTTTCATTTTCCCTGATCCCTTCTACCAGCTGTATGTTTTAACCTATACAGAACAGACAGAGCAGTGCAAGGCCGTTAATTGTCAAGTTTTTTTCATGTTGCAGTATGCCACTTCCACCATTTTACTTGGCCAACATAATGGACTTTTCATCTCTTCTCATTTAAATGTGAAATGTGTTCACATAGATAGCATTTTCTTCACATCCTCGTTTCAGCAGAAAAGTAAAATATAGTAAACAAACTATCCCCTCCTCTTTCCCTTAAATAGTAAATTACTACTGCAAGGAAAGTGTTTTGTGTTATCTTAAATTAGACTAGAATAGGATGAAAACATGTTATCTTTTCTTTCTTAAACAGTGACTCAAAGAGCTTTTCAGAAAGTGGTGGCTGCAACAGTGGCGATGCAAACTGCACTTAGCAGCAACTCACAAAGAACTCTAGTTAATTTCTGAAAGAAAATTATGAACCAAAATTAGGTTACCTTAATTTAAAAGAAAAGCACTAGGAAGTGAAACAATTGCTGCATTATTCACATCCTTTTTCACAATCACAGTTACAGGACACAGTGGCCCTCGTTAAACATTTGGTCTGAAGGCTGAAGGTGCTTCTTCTTCATCGTAGGTTTTATAGATAGTATAGCTGGTACCATGATGTAATAATGATTTTGAGGTACAGGTAACAAGTCTTAGATGTGTTGACAGGACAACAGGTAATGGGCACAAACTTGAATACAGGATGTTCCGTCTAAACATGAGGAGGAACTTCTTTGCTTTGAGGGTGGCAGAGCACTGGAACAGGCTGCCCAGAGAGGGTGCGGAGTCTCCTTCTCTGGAGACATTCAAAACCCACCTGGACATGTTCCTGTGCAACCTGCTCTGGGTGGACCTGCTCTGGCAGGGGGGTTGGACTAGGTGATCTCCAGAGGTCCCTTCCACCCCCAAATTGTTCTGTGATTCTGTATAAAAAAGGTATTCTGCACCTACTATTTTATGGAATAACCATCGAATCTGAGCAAGTGGCAGACTGAAGCAGACAAAGTTCCAGAAGTACCTCCTCTACCACCTCTACATCACTTCAGACCTTTGAACACCTCTTGCAACACTACTTCATATCTCCACCCAGAAAAAAAAAGTCTTTCTGCATGACAAACACTTGCTGCCTGGCAGAGGATCCTCTGCTGCCTTCGCTGGGTAGGAGCGAGGAGCAGAGTGTTCCTGCCAAACATTGTCTCAACCTTCCTACTTTGCTGTGCAGCAGCTGCTCCATTCGCCCTGGGCAAAACCTTCCTCCCAGATGGTGGAGGGGCGAGACTTTGAAAAGGGAAATAAGAAGAGGAAAAAGGCAGTTCAACCATGGCTGGGCAAGACGCATACTCTATTACAAGTAAATGGATTAATTTTATGTGCAGTGGAGTTACTTGATGTGGGACAGATAGTTCACAGACCACTTAGATGTGCCTGTGACTGTGTGCAGTTACAGTTGAGAAGAGTGGAAAATTAAATGAGCTGATAATTTTGGCACAATGACAGAATGTATGTATTTGCAAAGCAATCTCATCACCAACAACTCCTTAAAAGCAACTTTGCTTTATGACATTGAAGAAGCTTGATACAGAGTTTTGTTTTTCTGTTTAACTGGGGTCTAAAACTAAGAACTTGCTCTGACATCATAATTTTTTTTTTCATTCAAGGCATGTTTTGTATTTGACCCATCCTAAACAGTATCAGAAGAACTGGGGCAATAATGGAGAGTAGCTCATGAAGACCAGGGTTTTACAGCCTGGGGAACTTGGACCACAGTATGCATCAGACAAGCTACAAACTCTCATAGAACCAGTTTAATGATGTTTTGCACTTAGAAGATTTGCTTCTGTCTTTCTTTCTCTTCTAGATGTACATATTTTATACTGGTTATACTGGAAATGCATATGCATGACTGAACTCAAACATTAAGCAGCCTTAGTTATTATTAAGTACTTTGAGTGAATTCTGCTGGCAGGCAGTTTGTTTGGGCTCATCTGCATTGCATGAATTTATGGTTTGTTCTGGTCACCAACAGATGTATTTTGAAATAATTGATAAGTGGTTTTAACTAAGTATAAGTAGTTTATAAGTCCATGGTAAGTGGACCTTGCTTCCTTTAGTGCTTCTCTGAGAAGATGGTTGATTAAATACTGTGGGTGAATGCTTTTGGAGACTGGTTAGTTTGTCTTAAATCCACGCTGGTGCCAGATACTGAAACTAATTGGCAGCTTCGCTTATTAATAGTGTATTGCTAAAGAAAAATCCAGAAGATGTTCAGAATACTGAACAGGAATCTTCCTATCTCTGTATTCCATTCCACTTTTTTCAGTCTCTTTCTTCTAAATCTATCAATGATATTACAGTGACTATTAGGCTGTTGAAGTGGAGAGTTTTGATTTCCAGATTAGCCAGTCTCAGTGTTTTACTGTCTCTGGCATTTCACTGTAGAAGGGTGAAGTGTGAAGTATTTGTTAACCATATCAAGCAATCTGCAGGTGTGCAAGGAAAGAATATGCTTCCTGGAGCCCTTCTTTACAGCTGGAGCAGCTTGCCACGACAATAGGTGAGCGTGGGTAAGGAGGAGCCTCACTGCTGCACAACGGAAATGGAAATGCATGACATGAGGTGATAATCAGATATATGAGCTCATGTGAAAAGAAAGACCCAAAGTCACTCATATTGGCTCTTTACCAGAGCCAGCCAAAGTTTTTGCTGGTCTCCCTTTTGAAAGTTTGTTTCTACTGAAGTCAGTCTTAACATTTTAAATAAATGCTTTTGATAAGCGTGCAATCAGGTATGAGACACAAAACAAAATCCAGATTCTTTCATTCCTAAATCTCTAAGCATATCGCAAAGCTTGAAGTCATGCGGAATACCATGTGAATAACTGATAATATTTTCTCTCTTAATTTGTCGGCTTGTTCTAGGCTAGGAAAAGGTGAATTTTATTAAAAGACCAATGATTACTTAAAATCTGAAGGGGAGAGAGAATGTCATGTAGAACATTAATAAAGTTTAGGGACAAATGGGACAAAAAGAATAAGAAAAAATCATGTTTAATTGATTGTTCAATTGTTATGCATGAAATGTATTCAGAGACAGTAATGAAATTTTCACTATCTCAGACGGACAGCACTAGCAGAAGAATTAATGAAACTACACACAGCTTCAGCAAAGTACTAATAGTTATAGCTCAATATTCGGGTTGCCTAGTGACCTGATTGATCTTCAAAGTAAGAAATAAGAAAACAAACCCTGTATTGTGTGTTATGCTGTAGTGAAATGTGTACATAAAGTATTACCTTAGCTGCCTGGTATGTGCAGTTCAGCCAAATTCTTCATTAATTACCCTTGTAGTGAACAGGAAACCAACATCATTATTATAACAACCAGAGAGATTGTAGGATTTTTTCCACTAGCTCTTATAGTGATGAATACTGCCTACAGTGTTGTTTATAATGCTTAGACTGACTTCATGATTCCAATGTAAGAATAGCATGTTAAATAGTTAAAAGTGCAGTCATTGCAAAATTAAAAATAAATTAAATACAGCTAGTGTATTGCCAAATTATTAAATATTTATACTAAAGCATTGAAAAGTGCTTCCACTTTTACGTTCACTGTCACAGTATTTTTAAAAGTTAGTATAACTGAATGAGGATTTGGAGAATTTCTAGGAAACTTCTTTTAGAAATACATATAATAAAACAAAAGGGTTATATTTGGAAGAGTAAATGAATTAAAATTCTGAAATAAAGATCCATAACGTGAGTTTACACTGACTTTCTAATCATATCTCTTATCAAGGCTGTGCAAAGCTTAGTAATGAAATCAGAATCTGATTAAGGTCTCATTAAGGGCTGCGCAGCCAACATTCCTGCCATGCCTCACAGGGCTCAAACTGTGCTTGGGATGCAACAAGTCTCAGCCTTGCCCTCAGCGTTCCAGGCGCAGCCCAAGCCAGCTCACAGACGCCTACATTCCGCCCTCAGGTTCAAGTGCTTTTCTTACCTAGGTAGCTTTTAGTCTAAATCATTCACCCATTTCTATAAAAACACAGCCTCTATTAGGTGACTTCAAGTCTGTGGAAGATAGAAATGCCAACCAGAAAAAGAGTAGTTGTTTTGCTGTCGCTTGTGTTAGTGCACAGTAATTATGTGAGCATAATTTAGCCTTCTAATCCATTTTTTATAATTCTGAATTCAGAAAAGTGCATTATGGTTAAAGTTCTGCTTCAGTACAGTGCATGACGCTATAATGACTTGTAGGAACAGTTAAATCCATATTTAAATGATTTATTGGTTTTAAAAATGGATGACAGATGTGGAAATGAGAGATATGTTTATCATGATGAATTCTTGTGTTGGAACCAAGTTAGCTTTCATCAGCTACTTTGTACTATTTTATTACACCATTGATCTGAAGTCTGATTTTTGTACCTTGACATAAAATGAGGCTTGAAATATGTTTTCAATATTACCTATCTATAAATTCCATCAGACTGGCCTTATTTTGATTGCTGTAAGACCATCTTGGAGTTGCAATTAATATAAAATCATAGACTGCTTTCTCATTTTATTTCTATTTCCTCCAGCAATTCAGAGCGATGATGGATGGTCACTTCAGGATGTACTCTGTGTTCTGAACTGTAAACAATGTTTTCCAATGACTCAGAGATTAAAGTTTGTTTTACAGTGTTTTATTTGGAGCACTAGATTCTTATTTTATTACATTTTTCCTGAAAAACTAAAACAACAAAGAAATTGGCCTATTTCATGTTCATATTGAATAGGCAAAATCTATCTTTAAGTTCAAGACCATGTCCCTGACTTTTCATGGTGGTCTATGACAAAAGAGAGATTAGTTTCCAGAACATACAGCAGGGTATATTCAGGACATATTCAGAACATTTAGAACACATATTCAATATTATAGGCAGATAAGAAAATCTGAGAGAGTTTACCAACAGAACTTCAGAGACACTTAGTTGGGTAGGGTTGATGTTAGCAGGCTTTCAGTCTGACAGTCAGTTCCTATTTGCTGTATTTTGGCTCCGGTACTTGAACACAACTGTGTGTAGATCTGATGCTTGCCTAATAATCTATTGTTTTATACTTAAAATAAAACCTTGAACTTACTAGACAGACTATTTCACGAATTCTCTGGATGAGATTCATCTTTTGTGCCTCAGTTTCCTCTGACATAAAATGGACATGGTGATGGTTTTACAAAGCTTAGGTAGATGTGTTAAGAAGAGTTTGTGTGTGACTACCACTACTACTTAGTAGCACCAAAATCATTAATAACAGTAACAACAGTAGGATATCAAGAGCTCATTAAGTTCAGCATGTCTTTGGTTTATTTTATGGAGCTTTGAAACAGGTCTCCAAAGAGGTGCAGACAGTCTTGTGTTTAGAAGCAGCTAACGTTTAAATCCAGATTTATGGTCTCACCCATGCTCAGTAAGGTCCAATACTACCTTATAAAAAATTTGCTTTGTTAGGTGCAGATGCCACATCTCACAGCCTTCCAGCTCACTTTCACAAACTCTTCCCTGGTAAACTCAACTGCTTTGACATTGACAAAGAGGACCTGTCTTCCCTGTGTAATGAATTCCAGTTTCACTCACATGACATCTCTACCCATCTCGAGTTAGCTGTGTGGCAGTTCCATTTCACTGCCACAGTACACCCTTGGAAGTTCAAGTGCTGTGTGGCAGTTGGTATTTTCGAACTGGAGAGGGCCCCAAGCTTCTTGGCAGTAACCAAATTTGATTTCCACTACCCCAGAAGTCAAGACAAAAAGGTGTGTCCATGTGATGGCAAAAAATAATTTTGTGAATGTAAGTAGTCTGAGATGGAGAATGGAGCTGAGATGGGAGATTGTCTCTAGGCAGCCTCAGAGGAGTCAGATAGTTTGGGGACACTGGGAGAGAGAGAAGTCAATGAGACCTTGAAGCCTGATGAGAGGGGAAGGAAATGGAGGGGTTTTGGACACTGAGATGGAGGCTGGCAGAGGTCACTACTTTGAGGGAATGAAGGTGCAATAACCTCCTTACATTTCCTTCGCTAAGCTGGTCTGACCTCCAGGTGTGAGGCCCCTTTCCTGAATCCACATACCTTCCCAACTCTATGCAGAAAATTACCCTGCTTGCTCTTATCCCTGAACCCAGATTTTTGCACTATGGAGAGAAAAGCCAAGTTGGGCTACGTGCCAGGCTGGATATCAGGTGGGGAAATCAGACTGTGATTCTGTTGTGATTGGGAACAGCAGTGATTGCTGCTGCTAAGGAAAAACAAGGCCAAGAAACCCTTCAGCCACACATCCCTTCTACCTGCCCAGTAACTATGTCCATCTGTTTTCAAATTGCCTATTCTCCACATCTTCTTGCATCACAAAAATACAGGGGTCGGGGTGCAGACCCTATGGTCTGTTGTGCCAAGCAAACACCTATTTTTGCTGTCTAAGAGGAGCACCATTGCCACGTGCTGAAGTTGCAGCTCTGTTCCTGACAATTTAGGAAAGTTGAAAAGCTTGCGCAAGAAATTACAAATGCAGTCAAGGGCTCAAGCAGTTACACTCTTCAAAGTGTTTCTCCTATCTCAGAGAACAACTTGAGATTCTTAAGGGTGTATTCATTTTACAGTGGAGGGAAAAGGTCAGTCTGGTGGCTCCCTGTTTTCTCAATTTAAATCACTAGGTTTTCCCTCATTAATTCAAAATAGAGACTAAGGGTTGCAGGAAAAATTCTTAGGAACTGTAGCATTCTGTAGGAACAACAGCAAAAGTCAGAAAAAGCTGATTTTTTTAATTATAGCTTAATCTTAACCTAATTCATTCTAATGGTACTAAAATCTCGATATAGATAACTTTGTTGATACTGTATCGCTGCACAAATACACTTATCTGCAATTTTTACTTAAGGCCTTCTGTGCCTTAGGTGTGCCCTACCTTCAAGAATGCAAAGTTAGTTCCAAGCAAATTAAGGCTAAAGAAATAACTTTGGACCAGTCCAATTTTACATTTCCTAGTGTTTGATTAAAGTTGCAGAAGTACTTGCTGAGCAACAGTTGATTCATGTCAGTAATTTCCACCAGGCTTAGTTTCTCCATTGTTGGTGTTTTGCTTGCTTTGTCACTGGTACATTGCCAATTCGTTTTTCCCTTCTATGACTCACATGTTCAAGTTAGCTTTTCTCAATATCAGGGTGGGAAAATATATTCTGGACCAGCATGATGTTCCCTTGTTCTTTGAGACTCTGCTTTTAGTTTGCATACGAAATCATGATTGAGTGATAGGTGTTGCCCCACTGTAGATGGTTAGTATGAATAAGTCACAGTAAATGTCTCCTGTGCAAAGCCAGAAGTTTCTCCCTAGCCTTATTGTATGAAGATAGTATCCGATCCTAGAAACAGCAATACCTAGAAAATAGTTTCATTTTCTTTTAATGTAGGAAGTAGGAGACTTGTCTCACCACTCCAGATACTGTAGTACATTTTCCCCAGTGCATTATTCCTACAAGAGGATAATTAATTTCCCTGATGGTTTAGTGGCTAGTTCATCTCTAAGGTAACTGGTGAATAGTCTGGGATTGTTTACGTTTCTGGAAAGAACAACAACAGCGTACAAAGTTTTCTTTCTTGCTATTCTTCATTGTTTGCATAACATGTACTTCCCCGGGTAGACAAGCGTGTTTTGTAATTCAAGGTCCCTGGAAAACTACAAGGGAATTATTCATGGAGGAAAGAATTCACTAAATTTGAACTCATGTTGTGAGTTCATAAAACATTTTCTAAAATCTGTGACATTTGGAAAACATTGAACATTAAAGAGCTTTCATTCCCAGACCTTTTTGAAACTTTTATGCTTAGTTGACCCCCACCCAAAACCATAAGGTTTAAGATATTTTTGTTGTTGTTTAAAAAGAAGAGCTGAGTTTAAATTATTTAAGCAGATCAGTCTTTCAAAATAACAATTCTTGGTTTTAAAAAAAAATCTGTGAAAATTTGATTTCATCTCATAAATTCTACCTGATGATTTTCTGCAAGGTTAGACATTGATTTGTAGTGTACTTCCTAAATTTACCCACTGAAATGATTTTATACACCTGAAACTGAAATAATAATCTACTTCAGGGTCAAATGTGTAAAGCGTGTTTGTTTGCTTGGTTTTTGCTTTTAGCTTTGGCACAGGCTATGTTAGTCTCAATCCCACAAGGTGCTATCTTTGTTTAAGAATAATAACCTCACAGAAATCTATGGTTTATTTGCAAATAAAGGCTATTGTTATATATAAATATATGAGTGTAAGTCTCTTTTTTTTCTTCTTTTTTTTTTTATTTTCTTTTTTCAGTATTGTAAAATTTGATTGGCAGTTGGAAAAGAAAGTCAGGCTGATACAAATTTCTGAATCTGTCTAGTCACTCACCACGGCTGCTGATGAGCCATGTCTGCTACCCATTGCCCTCAGATGCTGTTTTCTAATTCTTTCCTCACTCAAAGAAGCTTGCACACTTTTTCCCCATTGAGAACAAGATGTGTGCAAGCCCATAGGGGATTTACATCATATGCATGCCAGTTTCTTAATGAAAGGGAACTTGCTGCTCTGCCCCTTAAACATTCATATTTTCTCTTGTGTATCAAAGCTGTTTTGTGCCTTAGGGGTAAAAGTCACAGCTTCTGTACCATAAAATCAAGCTGCATTCTTTAGGGAGAGAGAATGTTGGAGTGAGTTTTAGTTCTGCCCTGAAACAGTTTTCTTGTGACAGGGAAGCAAAAGTCGAGAAGCAAAAGTTGTGTTCTCATTATTGTTTCTGCTTACTGATTGTTTAGTTCATATGGCTGTTTTCCTGCCAATATTTACCATGGAAATACATATGCCCCAGGTAACATACCTGCATCCCTAGTTTCTTCAGATTTCTCAGAGCCTTTATTGAAGGTCATAAATCCATTTCCTTTAGAAAAAAACAAATCTAGTCAATAAAATTCCTTCTACTTGCTTCAGGACAAGATACCTTGACAAAAGGTTAGTGGTTTTGTTTTATAACAGTGTTTAAAGAGCATAATATTCTAACTCAATTTTGAAGTGCTGCTAACTTTAACTTATTCTATCATCTGGATACATATAGATGATAGTAGTAAGATGTGGACAGCATGTGATGAAAGTGAGAAAAAGGAGACTTGCTTCTTTGTACCTATGAATGTTTCTGCTGTTTTTTTTAACCGATCTGCTGCTCATGTTGAAAGGTACAGCTCAGTCTTGACTCTGGACTGAATAATAGAATGCAGTCTAAAATCTCCTGCTTGAATCCAAATGTCTCAAAAAATTAATTTAATTAAACTTAATTCCTTTTCCTTAAATAAAGTAATTCAATCTAGGAAAAGAGTATTACAAATATTACCAGTCCCTGTCCTTATATCTCTTTGCAAAATTATTTTTGTAAAAATATAGTTATTTTTTTACTATTTCAACTGGTTTGAAGAGGAAGTTCTCATATATACTATAGAAATCCATGTGTAGTAAATGTCTTGTATAGACAAGGCATTTGAAGAGAAAAGTAACTTCTTTTATGAGGTTACAAAAGATTATTAAAAATTGTGTAAAAATGATTTCACAGTTAGAAAAATCAGACTCACAGTGCCTTTAATAGTGACAAACCATTTAAAAATAGCATTTGCAAGTGGAATGGTGACAGATAGTTTGGAAGTGCTAATGGTGACAAAAAGAAAATAGAAGTCTTGCAACACACGTGTCCATTCAGGATAAGCCAGACCCTCATTCCTTGATTTCATTCTAGAAAGTGGTTTGTTGGATAGAGGGAGAAATAATGCCATTGTGCTAAACAAAGTTTTAATATATAATGAATATAAAGCTTTAATAGCTGCAGCTGCTGATACACGGCTGGAACAGCATACAACCTGCATGCAACAGAAATTCAAATGCATTAAATATTAATGATGATTTTAAGATGAGTATACCTTTTCAAACAATGCCCAATTTACTATTGTGCTGTCAAAATCTTTCCATTTCCCACATAATTGTCTGCTTCTAAATTAAAATAAATATGCTTTATTTAAAATGCATGAAACCCGAGGATAAGGGTCTACAAATTTACTCCGGATGCATACTAACTGCTAGAATAAACATTTCAGAATACGGTTTTACATAATACACTTATCTGTTTCATTTGGCTGTCCCCATAAACTCACTACACTCCAAGCATAAACAGGTTGTTAAGTACATTTAAGGATTTTAGAATGAACACCAGAGCTGCCGTTATCATTAAAATGAAGTGCTGATGTTGGAGTCAGGCCACACGGAAGTGTTTACCCAGTACTGAACTAGAATTTCAATTTTTTCCTCCTCTTAAGCACTGGAGTATGGACGGCTCTGATACATCAGCCTGTAACCCATCATTTGAAGATCGAGCGCCAGATGCACATACAACAATATAAACGTGCAACAGTCTGTTTCTTCATGATGAGAAGACACTATAATGTTAAACTGTTATGATATGAATTCTGTGATTTTCTGGTTTATTTTGCTCATAGCTGGATGCTAGATGCTAGCTCCAGTGCAGGGTCACATGCGTACTCCTGACCTGTCAGCAATACTCTGTTTCCTGCTTGCAAAGCATTGTGTACATTCTTTGATTGTTCCAGATCACCAGATTGAGATAATCTCTGAACCCTTCAATGGCACAAAGGGAAGGGAAGGAGGGATGAGGCGGTGCAAAACACAAGGAATAGAAGATAGTGTGAGTTGATGGTTGGTGTTGATCATATTCTTCTTTCAGAAAGGAAGCTTCTGCTTCATTTCACAAATTATTTCTAAAGCTGTCATGTTAATTGATTCTTGAATATTCTACTTAATGAAGCTTAGTCAAATATTTTCTACAAATGTTAAGTGTGTGTGAAGAAACACACAAGACAATGGCATAATACATTTTAAAAAGATCATGTACTAGACTGAAAAATATCACACACATTAATGTGAACACATGGACTTTTCCTTCATTCCTTTTAGGTTTCAGAGAATGCAGAGTAATAAGCAGCCAAAGTAATAATATCGATGCAAATAGCTGCGATTAGTTTCCATATTCTGCTCTGTGTTCTAGGCCAGACTTGGCATTAGTCTGACAAAACTGATGCTTTAACTTAGTTTGCATCGTCACCAGTTTGACCTGTCTCTGTTCTGACATGGGAATGAATTTATTTTCAAAGAATCATGGAACCATAAAATGGTTGGAGGGACCTTCAAAGGTCATCTAGTCCAACCTCCCCTGCAATGAGTGGGGACATCTTAAACTAGATCAGATTGCTCAGAGCCCTATCTAACCTGACTTTGAATGTTTCCAAGGATGGCGCATCTGCCACCTCTCACCTGTGTCTCACCACCCTCACAGTAAAGAATTTCTTTCTTATATCTGGTCTAAACCTGCCCTCTTTTAGTTTAAAGCCATTACTCCTTGTTCTATTGCAACAGGCCCTGCTAAAAAGTGTGTCTCCATCTTTCCTGTAGGTTCCCTTTAAGTACTGGAACGCCACTATAAGGCCTCCCCAGAACTTTCTCTTCTCCAGGTTGAACAACCCCAACTCTCTCCACCTGTCCTCCTAGGAGGGTGCTCCAGCCCTCGGATCATCCTCATGGCCTTCCTCTGGACCTCCTCCAACAGGTCCATGTTCTTCCTGTGTTGAGGACTCCAGAGCTGGACACAGTACTGCAGGTGGGGTCTTACCAGAGCAGAGCAGAGGGGAAGAATCCCCCTGCCTTGCCCTGCTGGCCATGCTGCTTTTGATTCAGCCCAGGATGTGGTTGGCTTTCTGGGCTGCAAGCACACATTGCCAGTTCATGTCCCACTGTTCACCGACCAACACCCCCAGGTCCTTCTCAGCAGGGCTGATCTCCATCCCTTCATGCCCAACCTGTATTGATACCAGGGGTTGCCCCAACCCAGGTGAGGTATCCTGCACCTGGCATTGTTGAACCTCATGAGGTTCACAGGGGCCCACTTCTCGAGCCTGTTGAGGTCCCTCTGGATGGTATCCCGTCCCTCAGGCATGTCAATTGCACCACACAGCTTGCTGCCGTCCACATACTTGCTGAGGGTGCACCTGATCCCACTGTCCATGTCATTGATGAAGATATTGAACAGTACCAGTCCTGGTATTGGAAACCTGAGGGATTTTCCCCGAGAAAGTATGAAAGTGTTTCCTCTGGAGACCTTTTTGAGTTATTAACATAGCTCAATGCTTTAATTTTGCAGTAACATTATCAGCTTTTACATTATGACAAGTCGAAGTAAAATGTGTACAAATATACACCTTAAAAAATGTATTTAATTTCATTTAATTCACACATTAAATTCTTTTTGCAGTTGCTTACAGTACTTTTGGCTTTCTGACTTTCAGGGACTTCTCATCCACCATAAAATAAGTCTTTCACAAAGAAAGTAAATGAAACTGAAACTGTAAACAAATAAGAAAATTTGATTTATTTTCCTGCTTGCTTTGACACACCAGGTATGACAGCAAAACATGACAGAACTGCAATTTAAAGGTTAATTTCCTTAAGAGGGCCTCTGGGCTTATCATAACAGTCAGAGATCTATTTCAATTACTGAAAAAATAGACTTTAAAGTGGATGAATGAGCCCTGTATATTTGTTCTTTTTTAAAATATAAGTGAAAAAATTCTTTCCATTATCCTTTTGATGAAAGTACACTCCTGTCTGCCTAATAAAATGTTTCCTGTTTGTATGCTGCACTTGCTAAACACTTCCTCTTAAAACTGCAGAGTAAATAAAGAGATTTACCAGGGTATATGGCAGAGAATTAGAAGAACTTCCTTGTAAGTCTTAACTGGCCTATAAATCTTAGAAAGTGATTAATTTTGACATTTTAAGAGGACTACCAAAAAAGGAAGGAGAAGACTAAGAGGACGAGCAGAGGCAGAAGTGATGGCACTAATATAGAAAAAAAGAAACAAATGGGTAATCTTTGCATGCCTTGAATATTTGGAAAGTTTCTAAAAGCAGCAAAAAAATTGTTATTCTGGTATCAGTTATCTATCCTATTCCTTAATGTAACCAAATGCAGTGGGAATTTCTATATCAAGGGACATTTCCAGTACTTCCTAGTAGAGGTTGGGATGAAAATATTTTCTTTTTTATTGAAATGCATCTTTTCAGATCTTTCTTTCTTTCTTTCAGAAAAACTTTAAAACTCCAGTTTACTCAATCTTTAGATTGTTACTTTTGAAGTTGAAGGGTCTATTCTCTCATTCACAACAATAAACCTTGTGAGCTTGTAAAGAATGAAATTGGAAAAGGTAAAGTCGGTAAACATTTCAGAACGTTACGTCCTTACCTGAAGTAAATGGTGTAAACAATTTTAATGGTTTGTAAATGCTCAATGATGGTAAATATATTTAATTTTCATGGTAAAACTAAGTTAGACAGATTGAACTTTAGACAGATTGAAAATTGCAGACATTCTGGACAATGGCCACCTCTATCTTTGTGTATAGTTTGGGACTACATAGGGAGTCAGAGGGAAACAAATAAATAGTTGTCACTGTCTTTCATAATTGTTGAATTCTTCTTAAATGCAAAATGGCTTCTGGCTCTTTTTAAGGTAATTTGTTAAGAGCAGAAAAAGGCATCAAAATTATATCAATAATCTTCAGCAATTGCCAATAACATCCTGGTGAAATGGAGGTATAAATTCCTTTTGGGAAAGTATACCTCATTCTCTGCCCTTTTAGTTCTTTAGTGATATCGCTGATAGTGATGCAAAATTCTCACAGTGTCAGATGCTATGTTTTCTGTGATGTGGACACCAGTCACAAGGAGCTCAGCTGAGACTAACAACTTCTTTAGCATAGGTCGCTGAACAACTATCAAATGCTCAAAAATCCCAGTCACTACTGAATGCAGAAGATTCAGAGCAGTGAGTTCGAGGTGAAAGACTTCATAAACCATTTCCATTCCACTAAGTCATCCAGTCTCCTCCTCCGCTCTTTTTCATTATATTTGACATTTTTTAGATTTAGTCTTGGTTCCAGACTACTAGCTTGTATCTGTGGGCTGAGGGGATGAGACTTTTCTGAGCTGTAGAACATATTAAAAGGGAAAAATATGAACGGTATGTGGAAAATGCAGGCCATACAGAGTTTAATAGAGTTAGTTGCTAAGCACAGGCACTTTCAGGAAAGAGTTCCATTTCTAATGTTTCTCCTGATAGCCACACCAACTCTGTGATGAGGGAGCTGCATCTTCAACAACTGTGATTACTCTGTGAAACACTGGATGACATTGGTACCATGGAAGGGACAGAACTGTCACTGGGTTTTAGTCAAAATTGCTGAATTTGCTCCTACATGGGGAAGGAGTGATGGTATCCCTCATTAGTTGCAGAACGGGCTTTATTTCCTCAGCTGAACTCTCTCTCATTCTCATTCTGCACACATGCAAGCTCTCAACCACACGGTCAACTGGAAAGATACAAAGAAAAGTATAAACAAATGTGAGATGTCTGGCAATGAGTCAGGATATTTCTCCAAGAGGCAAAAAAATGAATAGATGATGAAAAAGATACAAATTTTTATTATTATTATTTAATCTTTCAATACAATATGTATGCACTTGCATAAATTGTGTTAAAATATAAGACTAGACTACAGAATAATTTGTCTAGTTTAAGATATTCAGAATAATACAGGAAGCAATAAGTAAAGTCCATACTTACTTATTCTTAGCCCCAAAAACTGAAGCAGTAATCCCAGCCTGCCACTTCAGTACTCTGTGGGAAAGTGCAAGAGAAGCAGTCCAAAGTGCTTAGGAAATGCAATTAGACAGTTTTCTTATTATTATGAAGATCTTCTTACTATTAGACAATGTTTGTGTGCATGTGGCTTTACAGATTGATAATTTTTTTCTGAATATGAATAGATGTAGTTACACATGGTCATACATATGCAAAATAAAAATATGGATGATAGAAATACATAAGTAGTTAGTATTTATTGTATTTGTCTGTATATATACATTTCAAGTGTACCCATAAGTGGACATATTCTATGCTGTATAACTGTGCATACAGATTTTTTATAACACAGTGTAGGAAAATCTAGGATACATGGGTATGTGTGTGCATACTTAACTGTTAGAAAGACTGCAAGAATACAAATATTTGAAGATGGTTTTCCATTACTCAAGTATGCTTGAATAATTCAAATTTACCCCATATTACAGAATGGGCTCTAAAATACATCTTTTCAGGTATTGTGATTTAGATACTGAATTTTAGCTAACTACACTGAATTCACTTGGGATGAATGAAAACCACAATGATCTATTATTGTCTGCCTGTTATGGCAAAGGAATGGATTTGAAATATGTTCTTTATATTACAATATATACCTTTCTGCCCTAAATAATAAGAACCTAACAAAAGGCAACAATTAGTACTACTTTCAGCCTTGGCTGCTGACTGCATGATGGTTAAAGGTGTTGCACAGAGCACAGGTGCTTACATTTGTACAAAGTCTGATGCACATTTCAACATTTACAGTTTTTAGCACTGTGGGGTCCTGCAGTGTGTCTTTTGTAAAGAGGAGAATAATATTTTAAAAACCTGTCGGTTAAATTTTTCACTTGGTAACAACAGTGTAGTGTGTCGTATTTCTATGTCAGAGAACACGCATATAGACATATAGGTAGTCCATAACAGAAACATACATGAGCTCTGCTTTACCTTCAGTTTCTTCGCAGGGACAGTCCCAAGGCTGCCCTTAACCAAAAGCAGAATAAATTGCCCTCTTTGGGCTTCCTTTCTACAGGTCCCATGTCTGACTGCAGTCATAAGTGTTAGACATCCCAACCCTTTCTTCACCTTTTGCTGTGAGAAAGAGGGAGAAAATGCATCTGACATGGACCTGGTCTCTCTGTACTCATGGTCTTGAACTGGCAGAGGGCCATGCAAACTGCAAAGCTGCCATTGCTCAGTACCAATCTTTCACCTGTCCCAGCCCTGCAGTGCTCAATGGCTCAGAGGCACTTTAATTCTCTACTTTGGAGTAAATGTTGAAAGTGAAAATGAAAAAAATAGAAGTATCTGGTGTTTGTTTTGAAGACGTGGTATATTGTATTTTTCTCCAGCTGACATTTCACCATAGCTCAAATGGAAAATGTGAATGTTAAAATATGTATATTTTCCATGGATCACCAGCCCTGTTTAAAAACAAAATCAATAAGCTTGCCTGCAAGAAAGATTTTTAGATTGTTAGACTGTTAGATTTTTTTCCCTGCACTCCTCTGGCACTGCTAGGAAAGGCAGAGCATGCACCCAGTACTGTGGTTGAGCACACAACAAATGCAATCTCAGATTTCCTCTGGGAAAAAAATCATTCACGATGTGACTTCAGATTATAAGAAAGATTCCTCACCATGAGCACCAATTATCACGGATCTTATAGAAGAAAATAATGTAATACTTAAAACTACAATTAAATGTCTCTGGATTATATTTCTATTTCTATATTACCAAAGTTCTCTTCTGCCTGTTTTACGTACATTCTATCTTCGAGCCAGGAGGAAAAAAGCATAGAAGAAAAATAGGAAGTAATGCTGTCTAAAGATAAACACTTAGACAAAAAGAGTCAAAAATTCCAATAATTCATGAAGCAACCGCTGCCTAAATCGCATAGTAAATTATCTGCAACATTGATTCATAAATTGAGAAATTTGCTGAGTTATTCCAGTGCTTGCAACTTTTGCTTTCTGTTTACACCTGTTCCAAAATCAATCAACATTAAATGTATTCTAGAATCATCTAAATAGTATTGTGTGTGTTTCACAATTGTTTTTTTTCATTAGATTTAATGACTTCGTTTGGGATTGATCTAGTCTCTAACCTCTGAATTTCACTGGTTACCTATTAGTCTTACGTATACAAAGACAAACCGAGAGAATGATTTAGGAACTGTTGTTATAACCAGTCAAGGAAAAAAGAGAAATCTTCTATGCCAATATCTGAGCTGGTTATCTGTCACATAATATTTTCCTTACAGAAATCTAAAATTTAATTGCCCCTGTCAGTGTAACTCACTATATATTGACAGATGAAAAAGTCTTGTCTTTTAAAAGAGAAAAGGTTCTAAAAGACATATTTTTGTGTTCAAAACTATGATAATGCATGCATTTGCCCAGGAAAGTGCTGGAATCGCCATCCCTGGAGAAATTTAAAAGATGGGTAGACATGGTGCTTAGGGACATGGTTTAGAGGTGATTTTGCCAGTGTTAGGTTAACAATTGGACTTGATGATCTTAAAGGTCTCTTCCAACCTTTGATTCTATGATTTTATGGTTCTATGATTTTAAAATATATCTTATATGACGGTCATCTTTATTTTACAAATGTGTACTTCTTACTCAAAAATGTATCTTTTTCTGAGGCTTGGAGTGATTTTTTTCTGGTCTTCAATTATAATATGCCTATGCCAACAAAAATGGCTTATGTCCTTCTGGTGAATAAACCATAACAGTAACTTTCCTCCTTCAACTCCTCTCGCTTCATTTAAAGTCAAGATGGAAAAATAATCATTTCATTCTTTCAAATTGGGGGGATATTATTGCTAACAGTGACAGGCAACATCTCAGGCATGCGTGAGAACACATTGCCCTTGCTGTCCAGCTGAATGCAAATACCTTTCAACAGGACACAGGAAAGAGCATGACAGACACACCGAAAAAATAAATGAAAAGAAAACCCTTTAAAAATATAGAAGAGCATCTTTTTTAATCAGCAAGCATTGCTGAGCATTTAGGAGGAAAACAAGATTGTGCCAATTTGTGGGGTATAACCACTCCACAAAGGAAGGACAATAAAGTGGGCGTTTCGTCTAATGGGGAATGCACAGTAAATCCGTCTTGGGGGCTATAGCTGGAAGCCACAACACAACACACTGGAAGCAATGGGTATTTCAGTCCAGTATGGCCTTGAACACCTCTATTTTCACTCATGTCATTCAGTGGACTCACTGCACATCAGCACAGGCTGATGCTGAAACTTTTCTGACCAAATACAGCTGGGTTATCTCATGGTCACAGAATCATGAAATCACAGAACAGTAGGTGTTGGAGGGGACCATTGCACACCCTCTCTGGGCAGCCTGTTCCAGGGCTCTGGCACCCTCAGACAGGTCAACTTTCATACAGTCCTCAGCATCCTCAGATGGTCCACCTGGCCCAAAATTCTGCATGTCCAAATTAATTTATTTCTAAGGAACTGAACAGCTTACCAAGAACACTGTGACTCTTTCTATAAAGGTAATTGATATGCTGATTCAGCTCCCCTTGACACCACTGGTAAAACTCTCACTGACATCAGCACAGGGGAAGTTCAGCAAATTTTACTGAATTAGGGTACAGCAGCAGGAAGCAGAAGTGTTTTACGTTTTCCTCCAGGTATTTAATGGGTTGTAAACTTTAGTAGTTGCAGAACTCCCATTAGTATCAATAGGAAAAATGTGGCTAAAATTGAGTCAGTTCTTTCTGAGAATGTTAAGTGACAATGAACTTAAACTTATATATAGCAAAAAGTTTTATTTCAACCAAAACCATGCCTGTGTTACTTTGTTCCCCAAGGTCTACCCTAGAATTTACATGAAAGTTTACTAGTTACCTTGGGAAAATGTATTTTGTGAAAATGGAGCCTGCCACACCAGGGCCAATTTTATTAGAAACCAGCACTTAACATTGCTGGTCATAAATAACACAGTACACAATTTTGCAAAATTCAGGAAAAAAAAATTATTTAACACTATATCTTTTTGAGAGGAATTATAGATGCATAGTCTTTATAGATACAAGAGTATAAAGTGAGAGGGAGAGTGAAATATTAGAAAGAATACTCCAGAAACTAGATGTCTGAAGTAAGATTTAATCTTTAGGGCAAGGACTCTAACAGATCTGGGAACTGAGAGTAGAAAGCCATCTGGCTCCTCAGCAACTTAATGAAGAGAGTCTTCTCATAGCTAGTCAAATGGATTATTTACCTGAAAATTTTAGTCCTAAATTGATTTCTGGAGAAAAACAGTGAAAAAATAAGGGCATGAAAGGGAATCTAAAATATGTTTACTAGCTTGTCAGGTTGTAATTGTGTGGCGGTTCCAACACAGAGATAACAGTGTTTCTAAGAAAGAATTAGTCAATCATTGAGATCTTTGTTGTTGTGCAGATGTCATTTATCAGTTTATGATCCCATGAGCCATCAGGTAGATGAATCCTAAGGGAAGTGGCAAAAATATATTCCAAAGATAAGTTGACCACAGAGTCTTTTCTGATTGTGCTGAAACTACTTTTTAACAGTTTCATTCATGTGGCTCTTACAAATACGAATGGTGTATAACAAATCATCTTAAACAAGCTCACCTTTATTCCATTAACCTCAGTGGTATCAGAGTTTGCAATCCCAAAGATAACATTTCAATATCAACACCGATTATTAAAATGCTGATCATTTTAACAGGCAGAATGAAGGGCAGTGCAAAAAAAGAGATAGAGACAAGTGGGAAATGAAAGCAGCAGCAGTGAAAACATGCAGAGTGCAGAATATAGCCAGAAGAAATGGGGAGGAAAAGAAAGTGAGGAAAAAAAACCTACCAGCCTGCTCAAGTTTGGTGGAGCTATGTAGGTTTAGCATAATTTCATTTTAGCATGAAGAAAAAGTGTTTTAATACTACTGCCTATGTTCTTTTAAGAAGTTGATTACTTCACATCTAGAATAGACATTTAAATACAAAAGAGAAATTAGGAGTCTTCTATTGTTCCATGCCATTTATGTCACACACAAAAGAAAAAATGTAATTCCATTAAATTGATCTTTAAAATTTCTTTTTTGTTTCACAAACTAAATCCAGGACTTTATAGCAGGTTAACGTATTTTGTTGAAATATTTCTAGAGTAACAAAGATTAAATTGTTATACATAATACTATACTAAATATGACAGTATAATAAAATAACATTGTTATTTTTTAATTTATTTTCTGGACAAATGATAA
Source organism: Limosa lapponica baueri (assembly GCA_002844005.1). Lineage (NCBI taxonomy): Eukaryota > Metazoa > Chordata > Aves > Charadriiformes > Scolopacidae > Limosa > Limosa lapponica. The sequence goes on along the minus strand of KZ506153.1, from coordinate 68,702 downwards.
TCTTTCTATGTTTTTTCAGATTTTTTTTCTTACTTTCACACTGAGACAGAATGCTCACATTTCTATGATGCTGTGAAAGTGCTGAGATGCACTGAGGAGTATTACATAAGTCACCGTGTGTTGTATAATGTTAAATCAGGTGAGAGCCTGTCCCTTGGATCAAGTCGGGCAGGGAGCTGAAGAGATATTTTGTAAGCCAGAGCTTGTTGAACCAGATCACAGCATATCCCTGTCTTTGATCCTAGAACAGAACCATAAACACTAAGAAGATTAACTGAAGACTCCATAATTACCAACCATGCCCAGGTATTTAATTTAAATTTAGAAAGGAGTCTGAGTCTCCTAAGCATCACTAGTAAATTTAGATTCTGATTATTGTCCAAATGGTATGCAGGAGCTATGAGATTGACTTGGGAAATATATATGCACTACCTTTTTTATCATGTCTAGTCAAACTTCTCCCTATTGCAACTTGTGACTGTGGCCTCTTATTCTCAGATTCTGCATCTGTGAGATGAGTCTGTCTCTGTCAGAGCATCTGCACCACTAGAAGAGTCAAGCCCTGGATCAAGTGCACAAGATGTTGTTCTATGTCCCTCCTTAGAGATATTCAGTACCAAATCGGCCAAGGTTCTGAGCAACATGGTCAAACTTTGCAATTAGTTGTCGAAGGGCAAGATGTCAGACCAGATGACCTCCAGAGGTCCCGTAGCCTATTTTCTCCTATGATTCAAGTTTCTAAAGATTTTAAATAAGAAAAGCCTATTGTTATACTTGCCCTTCTGTTCAGCCCTTCTTTTTTTTATGCCTCTGAATTTTCAGAATTTATGTGTCTCCCAGTTGTTTCTGGAGCCTTCATTTTCTTGTGAAAGTTCCTTTCAAATAAGACACTACTTTTTGCTGTTTCTTCTTTTTAGTTCAGAATGAAAAGTACTTTCTTCAAGACTATGTCACTAATCTACGAACCGTAAAAGGCTGGCTCAGTGTATGGATTACAATTGAACTGTGGCTTTCTCCACTCCAGTGCCTGTCCAATTTTGTCATAATATAAGACTTTGCATTACAGATACATGTACTGTAACTCAGTATAATTTGCTTTGTTTTGCAACAAAAAAAAATAAGATTAAAAAATCATAAATAATAAAAAGGAAATAAAAAAATATTCTTTCTAATTGATCATAAAATAAATAAAATTTTCCCATAAAAAAAATATGTCTAATTCTGTAAATATGCTGATGTTATAAAGGTTAGAAGCCTGGAAAGTCTCCATTACACACTGGCTTTTCACTCAAAGATCAGCAGAAGCTCCATTGTTAGACAACAGTGTTAAAATGAAATATCCGGCCTGGAGTTAAGAAGGCATGACGTGTTTGTTTGAAAGGAAAAGAGGGTGTCATTTGGTGAAACTGCAGGAACCTTCAGAGTAACAACGGGGTTCCTTCTTTTTTCAGTGCCTCCAATTGACTTCATTTGCATTCAAAAGAAGTCATTGAGATTAATTAAATTCAAGGTACGATTACAAATCCAGTACTTCATATTTTTGTTTCGAGCTCAAAGAAAAGAGAACTTGATGCTGGTAAGCACAATTAACCTATTGGTTACTGGAAGTTATATTTTTCTATTTGAACTCCATTTATTTCAGAAACTCAAAAGTGATCACATTAAGGATGAAAATGCATATATAACTTGACTGTGCTAACAAAGTTTCAGTTACAGTTTTACATACAGTACATGAGAATAAAACACCTTAAAAGTTTAAGATAAGATCAAATCATTTCAACATAATTCTACTGCTTAAATATAGAACATTTCTTTTTATGTGAATTATTTTTCTAATTATGATTTTAAAATTACACCAATTTTCATTAAAATGTGCATTTCTAAGGTAGAAATCAACTATTATCCTCAAATCTCATTAACATAAATTATATCTTATTTTCATTTGTATCTCATTAAGCTGTATTCCCTTTTAAATTTTTGCCATCTTTGTGACTGGCTATTGGAGATCCAAAATGAATGTCCAGTGTACTTCAATGATCTGTGAAATGTTTTGCTTTGTTCCTACTTTTATGTTCTAAATATAACTTCATCTTGGAAATGTAGCATAATTTTCAACTGAAATAGTAACATAAAGTAACAGTGGAGAATATAAATTTTTGAAGAACTGGAAGAAGGGGTTTTGGGGGGTGGAGGAGTGGTCAGGGAGATGTCTGTATTTGCACTTTTCTGCAGTAACACTGCTACTCGGTGCAATGTGCTCACTTTGCCCTGAGTAGTTGAAATCCTGGCTGATAAATACTTATGTATGCATATAAATTCCTATATGTCTTCTGCTATTTCTTTTCATTTGTTTGGGGTTTTGCCTTTAGCAGAACTAATTGGCCTAAGTAATCATGGGTTTCTCTAATGTGCTTCTGTTTGAAGTCCTCATGGTGAATCTTTGAGGTTCTTAAATACTTTTTCCTATAAATCTTTATAGAAAGGTTTCCCCATTCACACATATAAATGCTCTATCCACAAACGGGCCACTTTAATACATCTTGCAACCTGGTGTCCTAAGAGAAGGACAAAACCTTCACAGGCAGAACTGGACCCCTGTGAATTCTGCCATCCTGCTGCCTAGTCAGTGACTTAAGAAACAGGGAGCTCGAAGAAAGGGTTTCTGTTTGTTCCAAAGTCCAACTCCAGTCTCTTTCTCAGACTTTTTTGAGTCATTAATCTTTCAAATGTTCTTCCAACAACACTAGAGCATCTGTGAACAGAAACCGGAGACATGCAGGACCTGTGGATACTATTCTTATTACAGTGTAAAGAATAAGTGTAGGACAGGTTAAAGATCCCTCTCTGCTACTCTCAGGTTTTTGAAGTGAACACAAGGCAGATATTCAGAGAATAAGTAGAGGAACACATGTATGCAACTGAGCCATATCCTTCAGATAGTATCCCATGGCAACTTTATCTTAATTTGGTACAATTTGTTTTCCAAACTAGTCAAAGTGTATGTGGGTGGCTGCAGTAAATGCAAAATACCACTGCAGAAAGAAACTTTTATACACACTAACTCTTCTTGTGTTTATATCTCAATTTATTCATCAAGTATAGGCACTGTAGCTCTTTTCCATTCTCAAATTCTTGGAGTTTTGGATATAAAACTTGTAATTTGAAGGTGAACTTCACTTGTTTTTTGCTTTTGTTCAACATATTGTAGATCTGTAGAGTATTAAAAAGTGATCCTTATTTATCAGTGGATATCACCAGTGTTTTACCTCCACTATAGGAGTTGTTTACATTGTGTGGCCAATACAGTAACTCTTCCATATCACGAGTTGTTAAGTACTAGTGACATCCCTACTGTGTGTCAGGCCCTTTTCTGCCTAAAATGATATGGTAAGTTATGAGAAATTTTTAAGTTGACTTCCTACAAAGAGTCAAAATTACTCTAGGAACTCTCTATCTAGACCTCTTGACAAAACTGTATAAAGAAGATACATAGACAACTAAATAGAGTTGCATAAACATGGGAAGCAGGATAGATTTGATAATCTTATTTATGAAGACACAGCAAGGTTTACATACAGGCTATTTTGACTAGAGAACTTCTGATTTGGTTATCTTCAGCAGAGCCTAATACTCTTAAATCCAGAGACCATATTTGTCTTTGCTAAATCCTAACAAGCAAATACGACAAGGGCAATATTCAACCTTCTTTACAGCTTTAAACTGTCGTTGCTTAAATGATAAATTTAGAGGAACTTCCTGCTTCAGTTTTGCTGAACAACAAGAGGTTCTGCCTTCCCTTGTCTTGCAGGGACAGTTAATTGCTTGGCTCATCTCACTTGCCTCAAGGCAGCTAAAGCGGTTTTGCAATAGGAGTTGAGAGGCAAGACACGGAAATTAAATTTGTTCCGATTTCTTATTTCCACTTTGATAATTCTATCCTTTTCCCACTCAAGGCCAGAGCTGTGAAAAAGCGATCACTCTTCTTCATTCCTTATTTAAGGATATTCTTTAACCCTCTGACTAGCAGGATGAAAGAAACTTGAATTAGAAGTCTGGTCACTTAATATTATTTTGATGATTTCTTCAGTATGTGGAGGCAAGAGGTAGATAAAACTGATAACAATGTGTGGGTTTTTTCTGCAGGAGCAAGATAAATTCTTGCTAGTTAACATTGCATTATTTAAATAATCAAAATAATAAATACATAAAATGTAAACAACAAGTATTTTTATATGAAAATTATTATGGAACTATTTACATGATAATTTCACATAATCTCAATCAGAAAAAGTGTCCCCTCAATTACTATTAAAATGTGCATCATTTTATATATGAAACTTTTTTTTTTTTTTTTTGGTTGAACTGACTTAATTTCAAAATTGCCTTAGTCTAATTTGTAAAGATGTTAGAGTACAGAGATCAAAATCATTACTTTCTTTTTAGCACCTGAGTCCTCAAAATTGTCAGCATTTTAAAATTCACACAGAGCAGCTGTATCCATTATCAGATTAACTGATAGTTGGAAACTGAATTTCAATTATTTGGTGAGTAACAAGATGATCTTTCCAGTTAGTGGGTTCTGTTCTGAAGGTGGAACTGGGACAACATTAATATATTAGAGTGGCCTTGGAGTGCATGAACTAGATTCTTTTTTGATGAAATTAAACTATAAGATGTCTTTGTAGCATCCACCTGCTGCACACCAGTTCCAAATGGGTATTCAGTCCATGGGACACAGCGAGGAATCATCTGAAGTTGAGGGGAAAAAAAAAAAAAGATGAAATAGGTACTCTTTAAGTCAATATCTCATCACCAACTGAACTGTTTTCTAAAGAAGGTGTTCACAAATAACCCAATAACATAGACCTTTTGTTTTTTCTTTTCTTTTTACTGCCAAATAGCAAGTAAACTATTCCCACTGTCAGTCACTTAATGTGAGAGCCCACAGTTAAACTGATTGTGGTGGAGTGATGTTCAGAAGCCATGAGCTGAAATGAATATTCACCCTTGAACGGAATATCATTTTACTTCTCCATTGAGAGTAGCGTGCCATAAGCAGTTACCATGGAAGTATTTGGCAAAGTTTTTTTAATGGCTGAACCAAACCAGTGACGAATTTTTCATATGCACTGTGGTTCCTTTTACAGAAAGTTCAGTTCAATTAATGAGCTGGAAAAGATACAGCCGCCTTCTATTATTGCTGTTAGTAGTTTCCAGTTTTAGACTTGACAACTTAGGAACTAAGGCTGGAGAAAAAAGAATGAGATAGTTAAGTTTTGGCAGTGTATTCTGCCTTCAGGTTAGAGAGACCAACCACTATTTTGAGATGGAACTGCAACTAAATACTTTGACCAGGGATAAAAGGTCATTTTGAAGCAATTCTAGTATTCGGTTCATATCATAAAACATCATAATTTTACCATTTTCTATATATAGTCTTCCCAGAAGCATCTGCATGTACTCAAATTTAGAAACTACAGAAAATTCTATCATTTATTCTTTTTCTGCTTGAAAACGGTTATTATCTTGTTCTTCAGAATAAGACACAGAGATTCCATTAATTATTACCTGTAATAAAACCTACCTAAAGGATAAACTTCCTTAAAAAAACAGTTTAGCCACATAAGCAAAGGTCTTAGACTGTCTCATAATCTATAATGAATATTTATCAAAGCACTGAATTTTTCCTGGGTTTTGGTTTCTCTTGCACCTGTCGGTTTTCATTTGATAATGACCATCGTCCATTCTTTCACAATTCAAGGAGGAGCTCTGGATTGCAATATTAACCATGCACTTCAAAAGTATTATGTTTTCAGTAACACTTTCTGTTCTTATTATGAACATTATCATGAGGACTGATTAATTTTCTGTCATTCTCTGTCCTTGTTACAATTCTTGCTCTGCGAATAAGACATTAAACTTTTCATGTACAATATATTATGCACTTGGTGTACTGCATTAACCTTTCAGATCTTCTGTATTTTAGTAGGCTGGCAATTTTGTTCCTGTTTTAAATTTTGTCAGGGTAGTGGAAGGAAAAGGTAGCAGAGCCAACCAGTCAAATTCCAGGAAACTGACAAGGTCAATGTAAAAACCTTCTATTCTGCACAAATATAGAAGAATGTAAGCCTAAATTTTAATGAAAATATTATCAGGAGGAGAGGAAAATTATGACATTAGAGTGAATTAGATTGATACCAACCACTTTTTTATTCCTGCTTAAAAGGATAGCTTTGCACCCTGTGATGGTTTCCTAGATTTAACTGGTGCCATCGGTTCTCATTAGTAGCAAAAATATCTCCCTCTTTGGATCAGTTCCTTACGTATAAGCCCTTTGCTTAGTGCTACTATTTGTGAAAGGTACTTGACAAGAGAAACTGTAAGTCTAATAAATGCATTTATAATGCCCTTTTTAATGCCGTAAAGTTAATTCTGGTCAGTAGAGGGACTTTATCTGAATGACAAGTTTAACTCATTCTTGATTTTCAAAAGGATCATTAAAATAGTTTTGTGCCTAAAGGCCTCTAGCTAATTTAAAACTAAAGTCCAGTTAAGCAGCAGCTTCTGAGATCACAACTCTCAGGAATATTTTGCTGAAACTCCACAATATGCCATGAAGACAAGGCCTGATCATGAATGTTCCTTGACCATCATTTAATCACGTAAAAGTCAGGTAGGGAAATTACTTCTGTAGTTCCAACTCCCACCAGAAGGCAATTAAAAAGGTTGCAAATAATATTCCTTTTGTCTCTTCTTCTCATGCTGACATCAGATTTGAAAAAGAGAGTTTGCAGAAACACTTTCAAGTAGTTTAAATATCTAGTCTAGAACAGTGTTTCAGCCTCTATATTTGCCTTAGACGTTAGTTTAAATCCTTTATTTATTTCATCTCTTTACATTTCAAGAAAACATAAGTACTATCTGATGTCTACAGTGAAGATGAAGTGAATTACTAAGTGAAGAAAAAAATGAATTATTAATTTTTAGACTATCACCTGCTGTCCAGATGGGCTTATTAACGGGCAAGTGGTAAGATGTAAAGTTTTTGACACCGATTTGTGGCATTTGACTCAATATTTTGAACTGAATTGCTAAAAGGCATGTGCATAACAGAGTAGATTTTATTGGTAGAAAATCAAGTAGTAGCTAATCCTTTGATCTTAAACAAGTCTGAAAAAAAAACCATAATAAAGAAGCCTCACTAGTGACCAAACTTACTTTTAAAATGTTATCTAATAATAAAAATGGTGAAACCAGCCCCCAAGCTGCCATACTTGAATATTTTCTGTCTTTAAACCAAAAGCCCCAATATATAGCTAAAAAACTAGCTAGAACATTTTCAACAGAATGTTTTTATTAACACAGAATTTTGTAATTCAAGAACATTAATTACTAAATTTAATTGTTGATTGGTACTAATAAATTATGATTCAAAAAAACCCTAATAATATTATTCCAATATTTTTCCTCATAGTTCTTCAAATTAATAAAAACCATACACCAAACACTTTGAAAACAAAAAGGTCAAAGAAAAGTTAGATAATATGTTCCTAATAAACTATGTTTTTGGAAGTGGAAAAGAAGTTTTGATTTAATTTTTCATTCCAACCTTTATCATTGAATATATTTTTATTTCAGAATAGACTTGCACAAGTGACAACAAAGGTTTTTTTGACAATCTAAATTTATAGTCCTTTTGACAATACAGCAGCTGATCCCTTTCCATGGAGATTCGTTAGCAAAAGCACTAGAAATGCTAGTCTGTACTTCTCCAAGATGGTCTCAGGATTACGTTAATGACAAGGGAAAGCAGAATGGATGATCTGACTGCCAAATCTCACAATTGTGGCTTACAATCTATGTTGTCTACCTGTGATATTGACATCTTAGAAATATGTAGAAAGTCTAATAAAGTAATAGCAAAAATAATTAAATGGAAAGGCAGCTATTTTTAATTCTGGGATCTGTGTAAACACCAGTAGTAGAGTTTATATTTTTACAGGTTTTAGCAATTTTCTCCTAAGTTAAGATTTAATTAATAAGATTTATGCTTTACTAGCATAAGGTAACGTCTTACAAGAAGAGTTCTGTAATTTAGTTTAAATTATGCTTGTCACAGTAGGAGGATACGTGATGTGGTTTTAAATACTATCTTGGAAATATAATGGGACTGCTAGACTTTTACATCTTTTGAAAAACCAACAAAATCCTTATTTATTAGTAACACCATTTGTAAGTCATATGATTTCTTTTGAGAGAGGTACCTGAATTTACTGCTGGATTCCTGCCTTCCCCAAACTCAAAACCTCTTAAGGATTTTGTCTTTCTCAAAGAATTAAAATTTACAGACCTGATTTCCTGGGGCAAATAGCAAGCTAGTAAAATGACTCTGATTGTACAGTCCAGTTGCTGTTTAAAAGAAAAGATGGTTTACTAATCTGTCCTTGAACTAGGTTCTCATATGTATCCAGCCATGTTCTGTCCAGGTTCAGTCACTTAAGGTCCTTTAGTCTCACATTTTAATTATTTTGTACACCAGTACCTTTAATAAGACATTTGGTGAAGGGTGAAATATTCTGGGGCAATGCAACAAGTGAGAATTAAAAAAAAAATCAAGCCAGCTTTATTTTTCTGGTGAACCTAATTATAGAGCATGCAATTAAGGTTTTGATTTATAAACAGGAATTCCAATATATGATAACAACATAATATTCAAAGTCATTCTAGAAAGTCTTTCAATAAAACCCTATCTATTTCACTCCATTTTTTTTTTTTGTGGAGGATATAATAAATTGTCACCCTATCTATTGAATCTCTTTCTAATGGCCTTGTAATGAAGAACCCAACAAACTGTACAAAATATATTGTGAGCTGGAAAAACCTACAGAAAGCTATTTAATGGTAACAGAATGCTTTGCTAAAAGAGAACAAAAGAAATCTAGTTTTCTATGGGTATGGTATTTAAGGCAGGTCACCTGGCACCTCTCCTATGTGCCTATATCACAGAGTTTGACACGTGTTACCAAGATGTTCATTCTAGATTAGGAGAATCCATTTGAAAAAACAGTTACTTAGGATCAGTGAATAATGGTACTATTTCAGTTAAGTTCTAGCTATAAAATAGAAAGGGTGGGAAATCCTGCAGCCTCCATGTCTGTCTGATCCTGGCAGTGTGATTTTCTATAATTCCCTCAGTTAGTGGGAACTGTCTCACTTATTTTACATTTTTGGCTTTCACAATTATAGCCCAATTTTACAAGGGAAAATTAGTTTCCCTAAGGTATGTATTCTCTTGTTACATGAGAGGTGAGATCCAGACACTGTGAATTCCTGGCAGAGACCTTTACTTTCCTGTGTTTTCTTCATTTGGTGGAAGCTATTTCAATATTATTTTATATTTTGGACCAGAAAAGATATAAATAAATTTTAGAAGAGGAAATGTATTTCCTTCCAATCAGAACTCTATTGTTCTACTAAACCTAAGTTCTAGCCCCATAGGTATATACACTCTATATTTTATGATACAGTTCACAAATTTTTCAAGACTAATTTGAAACTAACTATAATTTAGACAAAGCCTTATGTCCTAAAATAAGTCGAGTTAGCTTAATTAGTTCTTTTTCTATGCCTAAACATTGATTAACAACTTCAGTCTTTGCACATTTTTCCATAAATTACTGAAAAGCACTGGATTTTCTTACTCCTTGTTTATTGAGTTTACATGTAAAGAGTATGCATTTATTTCACAACAATTCTGCCAATTTAGATTTAAGTATCTCGAGCTACTTCTCGAGCTATTTTCTCGAGGACAAATAGCACCACAATATGTCTTATTAAAAAAAGATCTTAATTTCTTGTTCATTTTTATTATTTTACTTGTGTTCAATCTTTTGCTCCAGTTCCCTCAATAGCTTCATCTGTCTTTTCAGTTATTTCAATGTACAGTCTTTCTGCTGAGTATACAGATAGACGTCATTGTTTACATAGAAAGTGTGATTTTATCTCGAATTAGTTAAGTGAAATATACATCTGAATCCTGTATTGGTTTACATTGGAATTATATGGATTAAGTTTACTAAAATCATTTGTAATACATACCCACATAACTAGTGGATATACTTCAGATCCAAGGAATCTCTCTCCACAAGGTACAATAATAAATAGCTGATTTAAGTTATGTTTTGCTACCTTTATATGAAGATAAGAGTCCTATTCTCATTTCTGTATAGTTTTTTTCCAAATGTTTCTGTCTTTTTTATTCTTTTATTCTGTTCTTTTTTCTTTTTTTCTTTTTTTTTTTTTTTTTAGTTTATTTTTTGCTAGGTTTCCCCACTTTCTCTGGCTCTTTCACCTTCTTTGCAGTATTTTCTACCCTGTGTCTTCTTAAGCTTTGCTTATACTTATTCACCCATATCTACTTTGGTGTAACTTTTTCCTTTCTGTTCTTCATTCACTTCTATCCATATTCCTGCCTTCTGTCCCCTGATTCCCTTCACCTCTACTCCCTCACTGTTTTCAAGCTATCTGGCCATCATTCAAACTTCAGTGGAACATCTGTTTGGATGGTACATGGGGCAGAAAGAGCACGCTTTGAAGAATGACCCAGCCCAAAACACCACAGGGTAGAGTCTAGAGGTCAATCTGTTATCTTTGGACATCTCAGGTTTGAAAAATGCAAACTTGGTTCTGAATGATACTGAGGATCAGTAAAAGCAGACCATAAACCTTCTATTATGTCTATCGTATCATTTGAGGTTTTAATCAAGACTTTTACATTACCTTTAGGTTATAAAACAGTGTTGCTTTAAATACAGATGCGGAAACACAATGTCTTTTATGGAGAATAAGATTTTTGAAGTTAGCAAAAGGCTTTAGAGAACCAAGCACAGAGATATACCAACTCAAGGGGAGATCAGTCTGCTGTATTAACAAGGTAATCTCAAAAACCATCCTAAAGCTTGAATAAAAATAAGCATGTGATGCTATTTTAAAATCTCCACACACTTTTATTTTCAGTGTTTGTGAGGGTATTGCACAAGAAGAACAACAATGGTTTCCCACATCAAGACAATGTCCCAGAAAATTTTAAATAAGTCTGAGGATCCTGCCCGTGAAGCTTAGAAGAACACGCTTGTATTAATATTGCTAGATAATTACTACATCTGTTTAGACCATTCTGTGGCATGAACACAGAAAAAGGTAGAGCTATGTCTGGAATTTTGGGCAGTAAGCGGCAATTCTCGTACTCCCAGTTGCTTAAAGATTTCTAGCATATTTTGGTGATTCTCACATACAGCTAAGACAAGAAGGAAAACAACAGTAGAAAAAACTGATTAAAGATAAACAACTAAATAAGCAATTTAATATCGTAAAACTGTTATTTCTGCTTTGCTGATGAGATGAGGCACATGTGAACTCTTGCATTAATTAAACTGTTAATATAACAACTTGGCTTGCTTGACAAGACTCTTCATTAAGCCTTAGTTCCCTTCGTCATTTCTTTTGACTCCACAGTGGGTTGTATTTTTCTTTCTCCCACCAGCTGCTACCCACCACTGTATAACTATGAATTCTGCATTAATGAAGAAAGTCCTATTACCAATTCAGAACAACTTTTTGTTTACTCATGTATGACAATGGAAGAAGCAGTGACGAAAAGGACAACCTTATGTTGCTGTCAGAATGTATATTTGATAACATTTGTGACCTTGTGTTTGCTTTTCTTTCTGTGCTTATTTCATCTTTTATTCCTATATAGCCATCTGTGATCCTTACATAGAATATAAATCCTTTCAGGATGTTTGTGCAGCAGAGAATACAAGGACACTAAAAATGCAACAGCCGTTAGGCACTATTTGAGTTCAAACAATAACAATAGCGGTAGATTGTGTTTATATGTGCCTTCTGATACTTTACAATCTTTACTGCAAAGCACAATTTACTGGGCTACCCGAAATATCTGTGTTGAACTCAGCAGCAGATAAGACACGAGAAAAAATAAGATAACAAAAATGCCCATGATGTCATGCTAATGTCCGCTAATTCTAGAACACTACTTTATTCTGGTAAAATTAAAGAGGTTTTTCTATTCCAGAAAATCTTTGACAAAGAAAATTTGCCTAGTAGTATTTGCAACTAGTATTTGAACCATATGCACTCAACCATGGATTTGTGGCACAAATCCCTCACTCCTATACATCTTTCCCTTTTTTCCTCCCATCTTCCCTTCTCCTTTGAGGTCTTTTCACACGTCTGTCCTAAGAAAGGACAAAGCAGTAGAGATCATATGTTTACATCTTTAAGGATGCAGGATCTTCTGAAGTCAGGGAAAGACAGATATGTCTACTCCAGTCTGTACGTTAAAAGTAAATGCTGTAACTTCTGAAATACATATCTGCTCTTGGAACTGTTTCCCCTTCCACACCTGAGGTGGACAACGAGAAGATCAGGAGCTGGGATGAGCAGAGAGGGGAACTCTGGACTTTGGGAGAAAAAGGAATCAATGTTAAGGAATCATGAAGGCTCACTGAAGAAACACTTCTTTCTTTTCCAGGACTGGGAAAGCTGCCCGATATAGTTAGCGTTTATATTGCCTGGAAATTACATTAGAACATTTGGGAGAAGTTTCCTTAAAATATGGATGGTTTCAGGGCCAGATTTTTGGAACCATACACATGCACAGTATATTTGAATATTGTGAAAATATTTACATGTGAGTAATGTATCAGTTATTTTTGTCAGTTGTGCTGAAGCATTTGCTGCATAGACATTTTGTTGCTCTGGAAATCTGGCACTTAAGCAGTGATAAAATAGTTTTGCAGACCAGAATAGAACACTTTGATTCAACTCTCAGTTCTGGGGAGAATAATACTGAAAGTAGTGACCGTGTGATGCAGATGGACAAATTTATCTCCATGTCACTGTTGTGCTTTAAAGAACTAAGAAGAGAACATACAACTGTCTGCTGGTGCAAAGACGTTCTTTGGGCCTTTGGCTGAAGGACCTCACTCACTCTTTCTAGATGTCTTCTGTGAGGGGAATAACTAAAGTAGGGTCACAACTGCCTGGCGTTGCTGGGACACGTGTGCAGTTCTGTGGAGGAGCAGGGTGAGTCCTTCTTCACACTGCCAGTGAGCCAGCTCAGCAGTCATTGGGGCCAAGCCAGGCAAGATACATCAACATTTTTAAGAGAAACAATGTGAAATGGTCAAAGGTTGTAATTTCCAGTCCTCAAAGATTAAACAATTTCAAGGGTACAAAAGTGTCAGAATTTTCTGAATATTCAGAATATTTTCTGAATTTTTCATTTTAATATACAAATACTTTCAATATGCAAATAATTTTCTGAATATTTCAGAATACTCATACAAATTTACTATACAATGAAATGCCATGTCTGTTCTTCCCAAGGCATGGAGATCTGTTTCCTAAAGGCCATCAGAGGCGGTGATTCAGAAAGGTCAGTTCAGTCCCTGAAAAATATTTTCTAATTCAGAGCAGGAAATATTGACTCTGGTATTCTTTTCACCTTTTGTGTCTAAACCTCTTCATTATTTATTCCTGGGTTCATACTGTCAAGGGCTGTGCTTCTATTTCAGGACTTTGAATGGTAGCAAACTGCTTCTGTGGGCCTGGGATAGAGATCTCCTTATGTTAAAAACAGATTGATGGAAAGGCCTAGTTAAACGGAAATGGAAAAAGACATGATGGGTTCACCCATTTTAAGTTGCTTTGTGACTGCTGCTTTCTTTATCTCCCTGCAGATGACTTCTTGTATTGATCAAATAGAAACCTGGGCCACTTCAATTCTGCATAGAGAGATCCCACTGTCTGTCTCACCAAGGCCTATTTCTTCTTCCCCCTACCCTTATACTGATGCTAGAATGTGCACAGCTGTACCAGGACTACTTGTTTTAGCAAAGGTTGTAAAAAGAAACTCGAAGCTTGTGGGTTCGTGTGGATCACAGGAAACCAGGTTATAAAAAATTTTTAAAAAGTCTTACAAATCTACCCTATTTGTTGTTCATACACTACATGAAATTCAGCAGTTTGTTACAAGCAAATACAGTTTTAAACTGACTAATTTCTTTAAGGGTTAGTGGTCTTTTTAGCAGTTAAAAATGCAGGTTCAAATAGTGTTTGATTTTTCCTAACTACATTAGAGAGAGGAGTTTACTTTCAAAACACCTCATCCTACATCTTGAGTCAAAAGCAGTCTTTGACAGTGCCAAATTATCTCATTTCAGCTACAATATACTGTTAAAAGGAACAATCTAAACACTTGCACTAAATGTCAAAAACAGCCTTTTCTTTGCAAAGAAAAAAAGAAAATTCTCTTTGGCTTTATTTATAGAAATCACATGATAACTATAGGCTGTTCTACCTACTTTAAACAAAAATATATACTACAATGTGAATGGCAAATGGCTTAGAGCAAGCTAATTAACTTACTCAACCATAACTTCACAACGACAATGCTTTGATGAAAAAAATAGTTCATTTCAAATTTCCTTTTTCAGTCCATTTTTAAAGTGGATTTTTTTAAGTGGAGTTTTTTATTTTTGTTCAAAAGTTATTGCTCAAGGAAAGGAAGTTTGACTGACATGTGGAAAGCCCCTAACATTCTCAACAAAACGAATATGTTTTTCTGAAATATTTTCCTCAACTGTATGCCGTCCAACCTGACGTGGAAGAAAAAGCCCTGCACGAGAAGGGCAGGCTCCCACTCCTTTCAGGATGTGCTTCATCACATAGCGATGGTATCAAATAATGATACCCTCTAATGAATTAGGAAAAGAGCTTGAGGCAACCTAGAAAATTCATGAATAGAAAAAATCAGCCAGAGGATTTGTTATCGTGTGATAACAACTCTAAGGGAGATATGAGCCAGCAATGTACGCTTGCAGCCTGAAAGGCAACCCCATACCGGGCTGCATCAAAAGCAGCGTCGTCAGCAGGTTCTACCCCTCTACTCTGCTCTGGTGAGACCCCACCTAGAGTACTGTGTCCAGCTTTGGAGTCCTCAGCACAGGAAGGACATGGACCTGTTGAAGTGGGTCCAGAGGAGGCCACAAAGATGATTCAAGGACAGGAGGGTCTCTCCTATGAAGACAGGCTAAGAGTTGGGGTTGTTCAGCCTGGAGAAGAGAAGGCTCTGGGGAGACCTTATACTGGCCTTTCAGTACATAAAGGGGGCTACAGGAGAGATGGGGAGGGATTCTTGATCAGGGAGTGGAGTGCTAGGACGAGGGGTAATGATTTTGAACTGAAAGAGGTGAGATTTAGGTTAGATATTAGGAAGAAATTCTTTACTGTGTGGGTGGTGAGACACTAGCACAGGTTGCTCAGAGAGGTGGTAGATGCCCCATCCCTGGAGGTGTTCAAGACCAGGCTGGATGGGGCTTTGAGCAACTTGGTCTAGTGGGAGGTGTCCCTGCCCAGGGAAGGAGGGTTCATACTAGATGATCTTTAAAGTCCCTTCCAACACAAACCATTCTATGATTCTATGATTTTATGATTCCAGTTGGTCAGTAAGTGATGCAGAGCATCTTTTCCCATGGTGAGCGTTGCTGCTGACCTCCTCCACCTGCCGCCGGCGCTGTGGAGTCACAAATCATTGTCATACGGCTCAGCATGGCTGAATCCTCTGAGCAAGAAAACTCTCTTCTTATAAAATAATCTTCTGGTAGCCTAGTAAAACAGGCTGCTTTTGGTTTTCCCGAGAGGCTCTGAAAACTGGCTGCCAAGTGAGGTGCCGAGTCCTGGGTGACCCTCCGTCTCTGGGATCAATACCTCTCAAGCCCTGGGTCCAAAGTGTTAAACACATGACTGACATTTTGGTCAGAAGGCTGTTCTGGCTGAAATGTTGGTGATGTTTGCTGTTCGAGGAAAATAAAGATGTCATTTGAAAACTGGAAGAGTCCTGACATCTGAGCGATTGAATTATGCTGTGCTGGCGAGGTGCAGCAGGAAAACAATCATCAAATACCAGCCTTTCGAAAGAATACAATGTATTTTTAGAAGGTGTCTAAGACCTGCAAAATATTGCAGCTCTGCAATATAGAATATTTCATGCAGTGAAATCCAGAATAACCACACGAGTCAGAAACATTATAAAATATTTCAAAAGAGGAACTACATATTTTATTCATACAGGATGACATTATCTTAGTAGATTAGGTATAATTCTTGCTAAAAAAAGGATATATTTAAATATTTATATAACTCATTAATCAGGGAAGGAAAAAATATCTCCTTCAGCAATAAAGATTTGTGAATGGCTAATTACCAGAACATATTAATTTTTAACAGATTAATGTTTTTACCATACATATCTAATATTTGGCATTCATCCTTGCATCCATAGAAATTTCTGGATGTCTGCAATACTTGGAAAGGGAATTAATCAAGGCAATTACTCATTTGCAAAGAAGTAATTTACAGGAAAGAATTATATATCCCTTACAGTTCTGACAAACAATGTAAGCACAAAGACTTTGCATGTTTCTTCCCAGCTTACAGAATGATTTTGAACCCATCATTTCCACAGTCCAGGTAAAAGAGCTTTGCCTGCCAAACTACTTGATTTTGAGAGTGACTGCTCGCCAATTATTGTTTATCTTGGAAAAACTTAAGGGATTCAAACTAGATCTCAGTGCAGACTACTGAGGTGTGGTAGAGTTTTCCATCACAAGCAACTTCGAAATTAAGACTTGATGATTTTTCTAAAACACACCTTCTTACTCAAACACAAATGTATTTAAATAGCAATTTTTGGCCAGCATTGTGCAACAGATTCATTCAGTGAGCACTCTGGCTATGCAACTTAATAACCTAAATCACAGAAAAGTGACCTCTTTTCCTTAAAATTGATTTGTGCTTCCCAGGTAGCCCTACTCAATGTCAGCCAAGCTGACATTATGGGAAGGATTTAACTTGCCTGCAGTAGCCTTGCCTGCAGCATTAGTGATGTCTGGCCTTTGCTCTGAGCAATTTGCAGAGTAGTTCTCTGCGATTCCCTGCTTTCCTCTCAGACTGAGGCAGCCTTCCG
Source organism: Limosa lapponica baueri (assembly GCA_002844005.1). Taxonomy (NCBI): domain Eukaryota; kingdom Metazoa; phylum Chordata; class Aves; order Charadriiformes; family Scolopacidae; genus Limosa; species Limosa lapponica. The sequence continues at coordinate 51,652 of KZ506153.1, read as the reverse complement.
TACCTCTCCACTTACTGCATGGAAACCCTCACACAGGGAGATGTGAGGGCAGACAGGGATGCTAAATGGAAAGGAGTCATGCTTGACCATTCTTGAAAGCAAACCATGACAATGAAAGTGGACACGATCCAGTATTAAATCTAGCCGCTCATTTTTTACAGGTCTCTTCATCTCAGCGTGTAGTGCAGCCTCAATTCCCCGTCGGTGCACAAAGAGGGTTGGATGAGAGGATCCAGGGAGCCCTTCAGCTTTCCTGGAGAGGTTCTTCGCTAGCTGCTTTAGATGTTCTAACTGCAAAATATTTTTAAATACTTGCATGCACTTACGGTGATCCTGCTGACTAAAGTACCTTGTACAAACAACCCTATGTCTCTAGTCCCCCTGCAAGAACTGCATTTTTTTAAAGACTGTCCTCTCTGCCTGTGCTTAGACGCCAAGGTCAGCTGGCAGAATTACGAGATAGAGATAAAAAATGGATCCTTGCAAGAGTCATTCCAGTGACTTCTTTAAGATACCCTCATTCAAAGATCAGAAGGGCGGGTGGGGAAGACACGGACATGCTGACCAGTTACTGTAAGCTGTTAAGATAAGACTCTCTTATAAAGTCAATGGAATGCACATACTGCACACGGCTATTTGGTCCCTTACAAGGTTGCATTGGTTTAGTAAAGAGTGAACACAAATTTATGCTCTAATATGCTGTTACAAATGTTTTAACTCCTCTTCTGTTTTGCTGTTTTCATTTTTTTGCTTTGTGTTTTGGTTTTTTGTTTGTTTGTTTGTTTGTTTTTTAATTCTAAGAACTAGTTAGTGCTCTTCTTAATGGATGCTATGGTGTTGCATGAACACATTTTTCATTTAAATTGATTAAATTAATCTGGGTACTCAAATCATGTATCTTGTATATGTATATGTTATTCTTACAGGAAGATATTTTTGCATCTTGCATAAGGCTCAGTTTGCTGTAAGATGTCTCTTAGGGTTTCAAATAATGGAAATACTAGAAAAAATTATCTGATAAATAAATGCTCTGGGCAAATGATAAGCATACAGGTAGTGGTAAACAGCACAATTTTGTGAGATATGAGATAGTTCAAAATTCAAGTTTAAGAAAAAAATGAGAGAACCAGTGTTCTAAGTGTTCTGTACCTTAATTATAAACTTCACATTTTCACAATTTAGGCAATATAGCACTGAGCTACCATGCGGAAAATTGTAAAATAAACTCTTTATAAATACTGTTTATAAGAGGGGAGCAATCTATCTATCACTTTACAATCTGTAAAGGCCAGAAAGGATCAAGAAGCACAAATAATAAAGATTGCTTTTTGTATAGTTCAAGTTAGTAGCAAATTTACTGATAACAAATCCACACAAGTTGTATATGTGTAAATGTGATTCTCAAAACAAATGCAACATTAAGTAATACTGATAGAGTTTTAGTATACTCTTCTTCTTTCTTTCCAGTTGGCCTTTGGCAGTTGGATTTATCAACAAAGTAAACATGAGATAGGAAAGCCACTATCCTGTGGTTACCTTTACATGCACAGGAATGGCTACAGGTAAATTGTTCAAAATTCTTTTGATTGCACTTTCACCATTAATTTTTTAAAGTCTGCTTGGGAAATTTTCCAGCTTTGTACTGTAAGTAAAATTTACTGCAGTAAAATGCTGCAAAATTGTAAGGCTTGAAATTAATTTTTGTAATTCAAATGTTGTTTTCTGAAGTTCTGGTCATAAGGTACATGTTATTTTCCCATTTAAGAACATGCCTCCAAAGGTTTGGGCTTTACTAAAAACTGTAAATAATTACTCAGATGTGCTTAAGTATAATCACATCAAAACTAAATAATGGTGAAAGGCTAATATCTGAACTTAAGAGCCAGAAATACAGTGGTATAAGCGAAAAATAAACACTAAAATGAATACTACCTGAAGAAAAGAGAAAAGGCTGCCATAATCAATATCAATTTGATGACATAGTATATAACTTTTGTTTAGGCATTCTGAAATCTCAGCCCCTTAGTTAGATAGAACTTGTCTTTCTTAAGGTTTGTGCTGGTTTGGGCTGTTATTTTAAAGCCATTATTTAAAGACTTCAGAGAGGTACAAAGGAAGTGCAAAACAGGTCCTCCTGCAGAGACAACAGCAAGTAACACAGAGCTTAACACAATGTCTTGCTGTAGAGGTGAGGACAAAGAGACACTTCCCTGCAGTCACAGATGTTACACATTTGGAGGTAACCAGTATTTAGGTGTACTTACAACACTTAGTCTAATTGTTTTACCCATATTTTCTTTTCTCCAGTCCAGATGTCTGCAGTCTTTCACATCAGTCATCAAAATATCTTTATTTGTCAGTACCAATAATTGCTCATCTATTGAAATTCAAGTTCTGCTTCGATCTTAAAAATTCTTCATAATTTCACTTTTTCCTGTGTAAGGACACTCCTCTTACTATCATGAAAATCCACCCTTTCCTGATGCCATGTTCCGAAGGTAGTAAAATCCTCAGAGATATTTCTCTAAGTTTTTCCACACCCCCTAAAGGCGGCACTATTCCTCTGGTGTTTTACTGAATGTGGTTTTTCAAGCCATGGCCCTTTTGCATCTGGTTCCCATGTTAATTCCCTCATTAATTCATTCCACTGTACCTGAAGGAGCTGCTGTCCATCTGATGGGTTTTTTCTGAGACTGAAGAGTCCATGGAGCCAATGCAACACTGCTTCATACTGGCTGCATCCCATTCCCAAAATCCTCCTTTTCCATTGCTTGAAAAGTCCCCCTATGTGACCCAAGGGTGACAGGCTGCCTCAGCCTTTGCACCGCCTGCTCTGCTGCAGTCTAAATAAGAATAAGGCCATTGTTAGTGTAATCTTAGCAGTTATTTGGCACCAACCTGCAGAGATTAATGGAATCCATGCAAAAATAGGAAGGAGTACAAATTTTCTCGCCAGATATGTGACACTGTTGGACCAGGCTTACATCATTTTTCATTTTCCACAAAAATGGAGGGAAAAAAACTGTGGCTGTTGAATGTCTTGAGACATACACAGTACATATACACATACATATGAAAGACCAGCTTTGCCTTGCAAAGCAATCAGTCTCCTGCAGGATAAAGCTGGCTTTCAAAATTCCAGCCAGGGAGTTAAGGAAACTCAGTGTAAATATTAAACCCCACCAGCTATTTTTGGATATATACACATAACACATTCATGTCAGCTAGTACTGGCAGATACAAAACACACCAGTGTAACTGTTAGGTGATCTGAACTTTAAATGATGGCAAGCTGTGGCTCCAAGTTGTTTTTTTCGACACTGGTCAGAGAAAGAAAATTTGCTGCTGATCCCGAGAGAAAACTTACAGGCATCTAGGGACTTATTTGCTGAATTTACCTATGAATGCAACTGGGATTCGGAAACTCATAAAAAGAGTGAACACTACTCTCCCCCATCCCCCCTTACCAAGCTCTACCTCAAACCATTACATTATCCTCACCCTCTGTGGAGGAGAAGTCAAGACTCTTGCTTGTGGCATAAACATAATATTTGAGATTTGCTGCATCTAGGGCCATGGCTAAAATTCTGACAGCAGTTCAATAACTTTCAACTTGTAAACTCATGGTAGTTTTTGCTTCCTATTTGAATGGAAAGGCAAAGTTCAGCAATCTCCTGATCATTCTCTGTTAAAGCATTAGGACAATTTTTCTTCTAACAACAAAGCATCCTTCCCTCATGCTTCAGTGTAGTCCTCAATCTAAACAATACTAGGAAATAGCTAGTGGCAATGTTGTTATCAGTCTTTCTGGTAGTGCACAACTGCTATCTGCATATTGGATTATTTTATCCTCTGTACTAAAAGAGAGATTGGCAAGGCAAAGTATGTAAATCTAAATACAATGTATCGTTGCTTGAAAATAAATATACCACTAAGTGAATGTTTCTAAAAAATCCAGTTTTTAACAGAAAAAGTTCTCTAACACATACCTGTAGAACCATATAAACCCAGTGAAAATATCTGAAAGTTGTTTTTATCCTTATCACTATCTATACCTAATGCTTTCTCAGCATCCAAATGGAAAAATATATTAAGGTGTCAACCTTATCTGACTGAGCATCATAACTAATACCCATAATACCCACCTCTGAATATCAGCTCCATTTGTCCCACTGGTAAAGTCTGATCTTTATCCAACAGTACATTAATTACCTTATTTACTTGATGTGTTTAATCTAGCTGCAATGTTAGCATCAAAATTAAAAAAGGAAGATCTTACTTGGCATGATAGAAAACTATTCCAATTTCTGTGGAATCTATGACTTCGTGATAATCAAGGCTTTGATCCTGAGCTTCTTTTTTCCTTTTTTTTTTTTTTTTAATTAAGGGTGGGAATTAATAAAAGAAAGAGAGACGACAGAATACCAATCAGAAGTCATGAATTATTCTGGATTTTCTTTTTTATTTGAACACATAAAAACAATCTAGACATTTTTCTTCCTGTTCATTGAGGGCTCATCTCTAGTTTTCTCAGAACTGTATTAGCCCTTGTGGGCATCAATGAAGAAGTAAAAAGTTTTACTACATCTGCACCGGTAACTTCCTTAAAGGCAATTATACCAAAATGCCATACTTGATTTTCACTTGGCAAAACTTTCCTTTAGAGTAATTTCTATTCACTTAGCACCATCAGAGCAGTTCAGAACTCCTTGTATTGCTCTGAAGATGCTCAAACTCAGAGCAGTCTTTTGAATGTCTTGTACAGTGGACAGAAAACATGAAATTCTCTTCTTGATAAATTTTCTGGATGTATTTGCTTAAGAGTCCTTGCTGAGTAAACTACTCTTACTGGGATTAAGGTCTTCAGGTCTAGTTCTTCAAAACAGCTTGAGGGATGGTAACTGCATGTAACAATGTTTTCTGCAGAGCACTTGTGTGAAGCCAGGTAGCTTTTAAATGCACAGATGAAGAGTAAGGTGTCCATACAAGTTTCTTTAGCAGAATGTGTTGCACATTTGTCATGGTTTCAGCTGGGATGGAGTTGATTTTTTTTTGCTATCAGCTGGTGTAATGCTGTTTTGAATTTGGGAAAGGAATAGTGTGATAGGGCACTGGTGGTTTTTGATTGTTGCAGAGCTCTCAAGGCCTTTTCCGCTCCTTACACTGCCCCATGACCGATGGGCTGGGGGGACACAAGAAGCTGGAAGAGGACACAGCTGGGGCAGCTGACCCCAACTGACCACAGGGATATTCCATGCCATGTGATGTCATGCTGAACAATCAAAAGCTGAGGGAAGAAGAATAAAGGGGGTGGACATTCAGAGTGATGGCGTTTGTCTTCCCAAGTAATAATTACACATGATGGACCCTGCTTTCCTGGGGATGGCTGAACACCTGCCTGCCCGTGGGAAGTGGTGAATGAATTCCTCTTTTTGCTCTGCTTGTGTGTGCAGCCTTTGGTCTACCAATTAACCTGTCTTCATCTCAACCCATGAGTTTTTTCTCACTTTTACTCTTCAGATTCTCTCCCCCATGCAATCCGGGGCGAGCAAGCAATTGGTTGCATGTTCTGGTTGCCAGCTGGGGTTAAACCATGACAACGTTCAAAAGCAAAACAAAATGAACAAACAAAAAAACATTTCATGACTTCCTGAACACTCATAGCATCTCATTGTTAAGGATTTTCAACCTATTGAATAAAAAACATTTTTTTTCCAAATATTTGAAAAAAACTTATCTTTTCCCCCCAGTGAAGCCTGTTTACATGGAAAATTATAATTTTCTGTACTAGCTTGTACCAGCTGTGACATTTTCAAAAGAAGAGTGTGAGAAAAGGAAAAAAATTAAAATGACTATTCATTATTCTCATGCTCATAAATAGGAAATGCACTTTAAAAAAAAAAATTAGAAAAGAGAAAACAAGCAAGAAAAATGTGAACTCCAAAAAAGAATATTTGAGAAAATACAGAAATAAAACACATAAAATGACTGCTTTCTATGGAAGCATTCACACAACTGAAAAAATATTGTCCAAAGAAGTGTTATAATCTTACTCGAATGACAATGAAATCTGGAAATCTTAAATATTCTGAATACATTTCTGACTTCAGTAATCAAAAGAAGTAGATTTTAATGTGGTTTTTTTTGGTTTAACAAAATGAAGCAAGACTAAGCATTTTGGTTTCTTTTCATTTTATAGAAAAAATTATCTATTTCTAATCCTAATCTAAATTTTGGATTTAGATTTAAGATCTGATGTTAATTTTGCTTAAGGCCAATATAGAACCTCAGAACCTGTGAAAGCTGTGTAAGAAATAAATACATAATTTTATTCTCCAGACCAAGTTGCATTTCCAGGACATTTACAGAAATAAAGAAAGAAACATAACGTAATCTAAATCCAGATATATTTGTAGATATGTAAAAATGCAAATACACACACTGTGTATATATACACACACATGACTATAATGTATACCTATATTTGAAATCAATATATGCATTTATTATTGAATAATAATTTCAACCATTTTATGGTAGTCTTATTTAAGTAATCCTCTATTTATTCAAGTATTTAAAATGGGAAGTCCCTAAATTTGAAGCTGTACCATTTTTTTTCAAATTAGCTTTTTTGGTTCCTGATCCCATCTTTACTGTTGTATAAAGGCTCAGCTCCAGGACTGCCTGGCTGTTCTCTCTTGGGGGCAAGCATCAGTGCAGAAAGGAGCACATTCCCTATAGCGTTGTGGTCATAACAGAGAGGTAGCACACATTAGTTGTCACGTAATAAAGCTGATCCAAAACATGGTTAGATAAACAAAACAAAAGACTTGCTTAGATAAGTAACACCACCTATAATCCTGCCTCTGCCAGTTTGGGGAAACATTATTATAATTTGTGTAATAACAGCAATGTAGGATGCAATTAAGGCAGTGCATCTGCAACACCATTATTTTAATTTTTATGCCATTAACGGTAAAATGTTGTATAGCATGCACAGGTGGGAAGGTGAACGAGGAATAATTTTTGTTGAAGACTGTCCCTGAGCAGTAAGTATGTTGGTGTACTGAAGTGGTATCATAGTCAATGCAATACTTGCAGCTTTATTCTATATGGTGTAATTGCACTACACAAAGCACTGTGGCACACAGATTGCATTTCTTAGTGTGTCACAATTACTGTGCTGTTTTCAAATAGATTTTATCATCTTAGAAATATGATAGTGTGCATAGGTGGTAGAGAAGGACCAGTCATTTTAACTGTTCATGTATTGGTTTAAGTCCAAGAGATTGACAAGTTAGCAAATTTAAACTAAAAAAAGAAAAATTGCAAATAGATAGTGGTACTACAAAACTGGTGGATGTTTGACAGGATGGTAGCAAAAAGTTCACTGTTTGCAGATACAATTCTGCACTATCTGGTATGTATTTTGAAAATTGTTTTTTAGCAAATTATTGATGTGCCAACTAGTTGAAATTAATTACCCAGTTGTTAAAGCTGATTATTTTTTCACTATGTGTTAGCTTTAAAAAGAAAGTAACTTTTTGAGATTACTGTAAAAGAGGGCTTCTTTTTTCATTTATACTTGCTATTCTTTGTAGTTATACTAATCCTTAAAGGTGATAAGAAAACTTGAAAGATATATTTTTAAAAAACCTTTACCTCCTACATCTGAAAATCCATATTGAAAATCAGTTAAAAGGTGACATTTTGTTAGTATATTTACTCCATTTTGAACCTCATTTTGAAAAGAGCCATTCCTTGCTTAGGAGTCATAATTAGTATAAGGAAAAATATATTTTAATTATAATTTCAACTACAGACAAATATCACAATAAGTAATGAGGTTAACATAGCAATCAGGAAGTTAGAAAGGAAAGTAATACTACTTAAGGCCCGGAAAAATTTTTGTAACCAAAAAGTAGAAATATAAAGTTCACAGTGAGCTATCATTCTGAAATTTTGATAGTTGATATTTTATTGATGACATCTCAAAATGACAGTAATCACCTTCATTTGAATTAGTCTTTAAACAGCAATAATGGGACACCGGCTGCCTGCTGTTTAGTGGATTAAGAGAGATTCTGATCCAATTAAGAAATATTACAGTTCTGCAGCTCTTAGTAGAAAATATCTGGTTGATTTAGGACTGGGGGACATTCTGAAGAAGCTGATCTGTGTAGAAAATCAATTCAAGTAGCAGCCTGGGAAAAGCTGAAATTACATGCAAACCTTTAAGCATAGTTTTGGGAAGATTTAAGAGTGCTGTAGTTAAGCAGAGCTGTGCAGCCCTTGATAAGCTATTCTTTGTAACTTTAATTTTATGCTTTAATGATCATATAAATTAATAACTTTATAAAAGCCATGTATGCGCTACTATCTCCTATTTTCCATGGAGTAAAATTCAACTATATTTATAGGAGCAAAATAAGTTAAAAAAAATAATAAAAAAAACCCAAACCAAATCAAAAACCCACAAACCCCAAAACATGGAAAAACTCAAATAGATACTTATGCTTTTGGGGAAAAAATAAAGTTCAAAAACCCTCAAACCTTATATCTAAACATTAACATTGTATTTTCCACGGCTTTTGGATACGTAATTAGGGTAGTTTTTACACCATAAAACAACTCATAGAATCATGGAATGGTTCGGGTTGGAAGAGACCTTAAAGATCATTGAGTTCCAAGCCCCCTGCCCTGGGCAGGGACAGTTCCCACTAGACCAGGTTGCTCAAAGTCTCATCCAGTCTGGCCTTGAACACCTCCAGGGATGGGTCATCCACAAAGAATTTCTTCCTGATACCCAATCTAAATTTCCCCTCTTTCAGTTTAAAACTGTTACCCCTTGTTCTGTCTCTCCACTCCTAATCAAGAGTCCCTCCCCATCTCTCTTGTAGCCCCTTTAGGTACCAGAAGGCCACTACAAGGTCTTACCAGAGCCTTCTCTTCTCCAGGCTGAGCAACCCCAACTCTCTCAGCCTGTCCTCACAGCAGAGGGGCTCCAGCTCTCTGAGCATCTTCATGACCCTCCTCAAGCCACTCCTACAGGTCCATGTCCTTATTATGTTGGAGGCCCCAGAGCTCTACGCAGCACTCAAGGTGGGGTCTCACTTTAAGCAGGACTGGTACTTATCTCAGTGTACCACTTAACTGCCAAATCATCATCCTGCATATTATACTGCATCTTGAGAAAAGAGTCACTTAACTGTAATTGAAAATAAAATACTTTAGAACAAGCAGCCAAAGGCAAGCAGATAAAACTGAAATTAGTGAGAGATTCAAACAGCTTTCCAATATGCTGTTGGATGAGCAATAGGTGGAGGAATCACAGGCAGATAAGTAAGCAAATCACTGGCTTTAACTGCAGCAGCAGCAAATACTAATTACACTAATCACATACTTTTGTTGGAAGTGGAATTACATGGCTATATACAGACACACATACATGTTTCATTAATGCACTTGATATGCACTTTCATAAATTATATATTAACAACCAGTATAAATAATGTGATTAGATTATACTTTAAATAATAATATATTAACAGTATTTGATTTATTAAACTGTACAGAGGTGTCAGAGCAGCGAAAGTCTTGTATCCTAGCATATCATACTTTGTCCTCAATTTCTTAAAGATGAAGCTGACATTTTAAGTTTTATAACATCATCTTCTTCCAGGGATCTCACACTGATAGACTGCAAACAAGAAACTGATAGCCAGCTGAATAGAGAACATCTGGTTAGTTCTGACCATTTTTCCAGTATTTATGGTTGTAGACTTTCTACAGCAGTAACTGCAGAAAGATGCCTGGGAGGTATGTTTTCACAAAAGCCTTCAAATTTCTCATTGGCCTTTTTTCCCTCTTCAGGCAGAGAGATGCACAAATCACACATTTCATATTCCTTGATGAAATTATTTGAGGATATAGATGGACAGCCTTCTGGAGCTATCTTTTTTGACTGAATATAGCACAGGTGTCTCTTAAATGCAGTATCACCATAATAATCAGGAAGCATTTCATGCATTTAAACCTCTTTTCATTTTAAAGATACAGTAAACTGTGGTTCCAATTGCTTTATGATAACAAAAGCACAAGATGGGTTGAAAATCATCATGACTGAGCATAAGTAGGAAAACAATTTTCTTCCAGTTTCATGCCTTTATTTCATTTTGACTGCGTAATTTTGTTTTGTTTGAGAATATAGGTGTCAGTTTAAAAAAACAAAGCACCCCTTGCTTTCTTCCCCTAGAAAGTCCTAGCAAATATTCACAGCTTCTGATGGAGTTGAAAAAACTGGAGTAAAAAAAAAAAAA
>KZ506153.1:2394-40457 GCA_002844005.1 Limosa lapponica baueri | reverse complement strand
GTTTGACCTTCCAAATAATCTGTGCACAGATGTTCTGTCTAGCGGGTAGGATAATATTCCCATTCTTTTGTTTAAAATTTACTGCTTAACTTAATTCTAGCATGCTACTATTTTTAAAATTTGTAAATGTGGTTATTTGTGGGAACAGCTGAAAAAAATAAAAGTCTGATTAGTTATCACTATTTATCATCCTAAAATACAAATTTCATGTCTAAAGAAAAAGGAATTGTTCAATTAGGTGATTTAATTCTTTTTTTTTTTTTTTTCATGGAGTTCTCATTGCAAAAAGCAGTAGGCTTCACAGAAGCAGAAGCAGCTAGACTTACTGCCACTGTCAAAAAGGTCAGAAATGTTGTTTAGGAAACAGAGATGGAATCAAATCCCCAACTCTGGATTAAGGTCGAGACACAAATTATCTCATGGCTTAATTTTCAGGGATTCCAAATTTTGATTGATGGTTGTGTCTACCTATTTTTCTAGGAATACCTTGCTCAAAATGGGAAATTGTGCTCTTTTATTCTAGAGCTAACACTGTTGTATCTGCTAGAAATCACAGTCTGGCTGAGCAGCTCTGGCTGTATGAAAGCCTGCTTTCTCCAGCGGGTTTCAGAGAATGAATGAATTTTTCAAAGCAGAGAGAAAGAGAAAGGATGTTATGAGCTTTATGCAGAAAAGCAGACAAGCAGACTACAGGGCTGCTTTCAGTAGGGAAATCTGATACAGAGTACTGCATTTGCTCCTTTGACTTCTTTCCAAAGAAAAGTAAGTAAAATATTATATTATTTTCATAGCTCTAAAAGGCTCTATTCAACATTGTACCTTATCTTTATCTACCTGCCTTAATACACCAAGGAACAACTTCTTTTGTGGACTCCCTGAACTGGCATGAGATACAAGGAAACCAGGGATTGTGATTTCAGGGACACACCACTGGGGATAGGGTTGCATCCTAGGGATGCTGTCAGGCAGCTACCTCTCTTTTTCATAGTTGTATTAAAGATATAGTCGGTATTTTCACTGACACCATTAAGCTCACTCATTTATTTTGCTGTTATGCATCCCTTTAAACCTTCTATCTATTTTTGTTGTTCCATTCTCTACCAAGGATTTTGTGCAGTTTGGCAAGTTAGGGTTTGTTTGGTATTTTTTTGCCATGACGCTCCATGTTCTTTCTCAGCCAGCTGGTTCTCTCTCTGGACTTGTAGAGATAATCATTTGTGATTACAACAACGTGGAGAACTTCACTATGGAAATGCCACTCAACAAACCTTACAGGTACAAAATGTTTTTTAATTTGTCTGCATTTTCTGTACAGATTGCATTATCCCATGTGCCAAAATGGCTCAGTTACGGACAATTATTTTAATGTAGTAACAGTGGATTCATACAGGGGCTATTGAGGAAAGAGTATTGGACAAATGTCAGCTATTAGGAAACCAACAAAAGTATTACAGTCACTCTGAGCTTCTGCTCACCAGCTAAAGTTATTTTATTTGTCAACATTTATAATACTACATTAGTGCCATACTAACACTGTCTTGCCCATTGGAATTACGTTTGTGGTGCACATGAGCTAAGCAAGGCAGGATGCAGCACTCCACGCTCACAGCATAACGCATCAAAACGAATGGCTGGTTTACAGGCAGCTTCAATACAGCAACGATTTTATCTGAGATATCTTTTCCAAGGTCACGCAAGAAATGCATCTTTGTGCTAAAAACAGAATCCAGATGTCAGCTGAACATAATTAGCCGAAATGTTTCTGTAGACCCTGCTCCTATCAGCACAGCCCTAGGGAAGTGCTTGGTATCCCTCGCTCACGTTTTCAGCCCAAGCTTTCCCTTCCCCTCCATCACCCCACGACTTCTTTATGGCACCCGTCAAGTGGTCCGTGCTTCCAAAACCTGTCCAAGTCTCTCCCTCACGTGTGGTCAGATAAGGGATGGGCTGAACAGCCCTGGTCATCCAGCTCAGCTGCATCCCGGGGGAGCAGGGCTGGCCTTCGCCGCAAAGCTCTGATGAAGTGGAGCGCGTTCACTGTGCAGAGCCTGTTCGCGCTCTGTGTATCAATGTCAGACCCCAAACCGCACTAATCTGAAAATAAACAGAGTGAATGGATATTAAACGTGCGTAGCAGTCGCTGAAAATCACTGCAGAGTATTTGTAACAAAATGTGAGGGATTTACCATTCCCATTAGAGTTAATATCAGCTCTGTGGCTAAAAATCCAGGCACTAATGCTCCTAAAACCAAACCACTCTCCCATTTTCAGTACCATTCTAATAAAATCCAAATGAAGGGATTTAACTGGAAGCCATCCGCAGTGTCAATGACATGCTGCTGTTGGTTATCCCAGGATGTGCAGTATCAACAACTGGGCAGCAGCGCTGAGTGCATGGACAAAATCCAAAAGCCTTTTTTCAGTGCTTAACCGCAGAGGAAATACAGCCTTCTCCCTTGTACGACACATACTGAACTATAAGGTTGCCAAAATAGCTTGTTATGTGGAAGCTCTGTGCTATCAGAAGATAAAAACACTGAACTAATTGTTTGTATTAGGGCCTCTAGGGCTTGTGGCATTTTATATGCAAATACACTCGGGCTTACATGTGTATTAAGTCAAATCGATGAAATTATCACCATAGAATGAGCTGAAATGATAGAACATTCCCTTTAATTTGAAAAGGATTTGCAATTCAGCACTTCCATAGAAAGCTAATTGAAATGCACTTATGCTGCTGAAAAGCAGTGATAAATTTATGAAATGCACACAATTATTTTTAGCTGTCAAAACACTTAAAATCATAAGCTGCAGATAGATAATTAACCAGCTAGTATGATTGAAGACACATGGTTTAATTTAAAAGATGAGCCCAAAAGAATGACTACCTGAAATACAAAAAAGATGAGGCTGCAGAAATAAAGATATAACAATTAAAATGTGCCTCGAGTAAAAATTGTGAAAACATACAGCTAATTCTAAGCATGTACCTAATTGTTAGCACATGACTACACCCGTAACTTCACCATATTAACAACTTGCAAAATTTTTTAGCAAGGTCTCTAGCAAGGTTTAGCAAGGTGCTGGAGGAGTTACTTAGAGAAAACTCTCACTGAATGAATTAGCAAAATTTCAATCACAGCTTTCTTTCTGTGAACACAGGTTTGTTATTTTAATGGATGCCTTGTACTGCAAGGAAGAAGAGAAAGAAGAAAGGCAGGGGGAAATAAGGAAAAAGAAGTTTAAATTACAGTGAACTTTTCACTTGATATGAAGTCCATGTAAAATTACACTGCATAGTCCTAAATAGTTTATTTCTCATAACAAAAAGTAGATTTTTTTTTCTTACAAAGTATATTTACTGCTATACATGTGATATTTTATAACAGCAAATCTTTCAGATCAAAGGACATGTACAAGAGTGTGACAATTTCAGTTGCCTGAAAACATACCAGTGTTATACTGAAGTTATCTAACTAAAAAAATTGAAATATTAAAAGTGTTAATGGTGGTTTCTTCCATTTCCACAGAAACATTTTTTCTTCTGTTTTGGTTTTGGTTTTGTTGACATATTTGCTCATACCTCTATATAAAGGGAAAGAAAAATGAGGAAAACAGACTTCAACTCATTGCACCACTTGCTGTATTTCTCCTTTACTATCTGACAACAGAAAACGAAATGGGAAAATAGTATGTGATAAGGTTTTCCACTGAAATGGCTGATGCACTAGGAAGTATCAGAGAGTTCAAAGAAATAGTTGCAGCAGAAAAAAAGGAGCTATTGGGGAGCTTCAGGAAAGCCTGAAGCAAATATTTGAAAGTGTTTTTAAAATTAGGTGGAGATATTACTTTCCCCCCCCCCATATAATTTGCATAACAGGTGCACAAACATAGTACTTACTATGTAAATTACAGTGTTGTGAATTTTCATAATATTTCTGTGTTTTTTTCTTCTCCCTGTGTTATTTGAAATCTGTACCTATATATGGTGTTCGGATTTTTTTTTACTGAATGGCATGAAGCCAGTATGAAGAATATTAACCATCAAGATGATCTGCCAATATATATAAAAATGTCAAATACCTTGGTCAGATATTTTAAGATGGAGTCTAACAAAATGGGATTCTGTATTTTTTATTATTTTTACCGCATTTGTTTTGTGACTGAAGTGTATGGAACCAATGATGTGAAAAGGACAGGGTTTCAGAAAATATTCTTTCAGTGTAGAAGACTGAGTGTAAAGAATAGTATATGAAAAAGAAAGGAACCAATACTTAATTGCTTTTCTTATATGTAAGCACAGAGCTAGAAAAGAGTTTCTTGGTCAAGTCCAGTCATTGTAATCACAGGCAGTCATGTCTATTCCACCACAGTCCAAAGAACGTTCATTGCCACCTACTCAACAAGCCTCAGAAAAACCTTTCATGCCTTGTAACAAGCTTAAGACACTTTAACTGGATGGCCACTAAAGAACAGAGGGCTATAAAATGGTTATAAAAAATAAAAGAGAAGAGAAAAGACCAAAGACCGTTACAACACTGGGGATATTTCAAACTGGTGGCTAGAACATAGCTCATCTGAAACAGTATTTTTTAATTTAAGAGCCTATCTTTACTCGGTGTTTAGATATATATCAGGAGGGGAAAAATTCTGCACTTGTAATTCAAAACTCTTTTCCATACTAAGAGCAGCAATTACTCCCTAAACTCAAAAGGCTACTTATTCTCTATTGTCCCACTTAGTAATTCAGTCTTTTATATTCCAACATAGACACCTTTCTAGTTTTCAAGTTTACTAACACCCTTTTGCTTTAGATTTGCCTTATCAAATAGAAAATGTTTAATTTCTGGCTATTGGTAAGAAAATTTGTCTCAAATTACAACAAGAGAAGATGAACTGCCATTTAACTTTTCCTGAATATCATCTGAAATGTAAAATTTCAACATTTTCAGAAGGATTGCATTTGTTTCTCTTTTATTTTTTGTTTCATAGACATTCACTACTAAACTTCATAACTATTATTACCTAGAACATCAGATTAAAGTGGCTAAAATTCATGCAATTCTACAAAGGTATAACTATTTCACTATTCATTAGAAATGCCAAAGTCCCCATGCAACTTTTATTTTGTAGTCCAACATGATGAAAAATGGCATGAGGATAAAAATTACTCAAGGACAGCAGTGAGACAGTTAACATACTTTATTTACTGTTTTCCTCCAAAGATGTGAAGTGTTGAGAGAAGGAAGATGAAAAGAACATTGTTTTGCTTTGCCTTGAATTTACTGAAAGTCGTTGGTAAGTTTAAAGTAAGTGATGTTTAGCTATATTTATTTCACTACCTCCAGGACTATTCTGTTGCCCAGTGATTACCGGAAAGAAAAGGCAGACCTATATCACCTCTGACTTCCAATTTCCATTGAAGAACACTCCTAAGTTTTGGGTAGCTAGCCAGTCTCCCAGATCCAGAGTTGAATTTCATGTCCAGCTGCCCACCCTTAATGACAGAGCAAATTAAAAAATCTGTCATCCTCAAAATTTGTTTGAAATCCTGATCAAAAAGCTGTGGATTAGAACCATTTCTACCTTGGTATTAAATTGAAAAATAAATATTTTTCTATATAAATTGACATTCCAGTTATGCCCACAAGGATCTGAGCTATATTGGCACATTAAGTCAATAATATTAAGGGAAAACAGAAAATCAGGGTATTGAAAACACAAGTGAAAGATCATACCAGTGCGCCCTAACATAATATTATTTTAATGTATTGACAGCTGGAATTATTTCCAATATTCACAGTCAAACTACTTAGAAAACAATTAATTTATTGATACCACTACACGGACAGTCTAAATACAATTTATAAAGTCTATATATTTAGCATTTCAGGTACATTTAATAATATATTTTCCTGTAAAGTAGCCTGTGGGATACATACAATGTTTTTCTCCAAGAATTTAAAAATACTGAAAATATTCAGCAAATCCTAATAAATATTAATCCAAAATAACTAGAGTCAAGCACAAGGACATCTATGTGGAGCATCTACCAAATGGCAGAGCAGTGATTTAGAAAAAGAGTTAGGAGGTTATCCTGAATAATCATCTTTACATGATCTTTGCATGCAGTTTTCCAGTAAAAAAGGTCTGGTGCATTTCTTGGATAAATAAAAAGGGGAATATCCATTAGAAATAAGAAAGTTATCCTGCCCTTACATGTAACATTGAGAGCATTGCTATGAAATTATTATTCCAGTCTTGGGGATCACATTTCACAAAAGATATGTGCACATTGGAAAGGCCTCAAATGGATGACACAAAGCAATTAAAAGGAAGGAAAAATAAGCACTTGCACAGTTCAAGTTATTTGACTTTTCAAATTGGGTTTTGAAAATTTACACTTCTATAACTTACTGTATGGATACTTACAAAGCTACCCAAAAAGCCACCGATTTCCAAATTTACAAAGATAATGTAAAATGCAGTATTTGGTTGTTATACCCAGTTTAGTGCAACACAGAAATAAGATATCAACGAAAGTAGTTAAAAAACAGGAGTTAATGTGGTACACACTCCCTCTCACGCTCTACAGGTGTGCTGTTTCCCAGATTTGGGGAAAAACATTTGAAAAAATAATATAAAAAGAATGACCATTATTACTGTTAGGGGATAAGACCACATATTCTGTGATAATCTGTTCAAGCTGTGAATTCTAGGTCCCACTCAGAGGAAGTCCCTCTTCACCCTTTTCTTTCAGATGAGCAAGTAAAAAGGGGAATAGCTTATATTGCTCTCAGCATGAGTAATGTACTACACAAGCTTCTCTTGAATTTAGTGTGTGTAAGCACTAGGCATCTTTCCTAAAGTTTTCAAGAATAATTTTATTTTTGTTTTTATCTATGGAACAAGGGTGGCAGAATATTTTCTTTCTTGTTTTCTTTCTTGCTTTCTTTCTTATGTTCTATTCTCCTCTCCGACTTTCCCCAAATCCTTGTGGATAGACAGAGAGTATTATATTGAGCAGCACAAGCTTTGATAGAAAATATAAAATCATC
The DNA here is from genome assembly GCA_002844005.1 of Limosa lapponica baueri. NCBI lineage: Eukaryota > Metazoa > Chordata > Aves > Charadriiformes > Scolopacidae > Limosa > Limosa lapponica. The sequence continues at coordinate 33,399 of KZ506153.1, read as the reverse complement.
TTAAATTTTTCTTAGATACTTTTCTGTAGAAGGATCAACATATTCACAACATCTTCTGAAGACTTTTTTCCTTGCTTATGATAGTAGGGTCTCTATGGAATTTTTTCTTCACTTTGGAACTTATGATAAGGATTGCCAAGATAAGACCACTTGAGTTTATCTCAAAAATTAATTTCCTACGACTCCAGTGAGTTTAGGTTACTGGCAGGACTTAAATTTTGCTCTTTTCTCAATGTAGCCACAGAGTTCAATATCCTGAAGACTGAGATGTTTTTGTCTACCTACAGCCTTTAGGAGGACTTAATGCACTCCTATTTCACAGTTCAGAGGACTAGAAAAACTGACCTCATTTGGCCCTAAATACTTGGAAATTAATCACCGTTTCTCTTTTATATACATAAACATTAATGGGCAAGGTTCAAAGGAGCAAAACAAGGTCAGTTCCAACCTTGCAGCTCTTGAAGAGATCACTGACTTTGAAAGACTTTAAAAGGCAGTTAAAAGGTGCACAATTTCTTTGGACTCCTTACAAGACAGGATTGCAGTAGCCATGTGCTCATGTTTATTTCTAGACCAAAATAATTCTGGCTGCTCAGGAAAGACTAGGACTGCATCTTCAGTTTTTTTCATTCCCAATGCATTAATACATAAGAGTTATACAATATTTAAAGTTTATATCACCAGAAATGCCTTAGGCAATTAATCTGTAATTTTATAGCACATGTAAATAATCCCAAAACAGATTTAAATTTGTTGCCTGTTTCTGAGTTGAAAGAAATTATATCAGATCTCTGCAGTTAGTCACTAGATATCATATGCTAAACAGATGCCAGTCTAAACTGTTGGCATCCTGATGGAATAATCAACTAATTATCTTACTATTTAGCTGTAATTTTTAATAGTTCTGTCTGCCCTTCAGTTGCAAAGCTATACATGATATTTTTAATATGCTAATACAATGCCATGATATTTGGTTTAAACTTGTCAGTTTAGTAAGTTTCCTTCTAGCTTCAGCAAACAATCCCTTGAGCATTTGCAAAGAATAATTTTAAAAATTCTTACTCTTATTCTTTCTTAGAGGTAGATGTATGGATGTAGATATGTATATAAATATATATAAACATATTGGAACATAGGGGTTTTTTAAGAACTATACTAATATTATTTTAATAAATGTAACTCATGAATATTGAAATTCCTGTGTCTTCCTAGTATCTTCAAGAAGGGATTTTAAATCTACTCAGGCTAGCTCAGACTTTATTACTAGGAATTCAACTGTGTTTTTTACCAGTGCTTTTATTTTTATGAAATGTTCTCCATTTTACAAATTTCACACAAAGAAATCAGATCTTGACTCCTATTTTTAAGCTAGTTAATTATGAATATTGACAAAAAGAATGCTTACTATTTCATAAAGTATTTTAAATAGAAATTATTTAGAACTTTCATTTATTTCTTTACTGTAAAATTAAACTTATTAAGCCAACATACATTTCCTGCAAGATGAAATATCATTATAAAGGTATAAAAACCTTTATTTAATTTCATTGTCCATATCTGTCCGATCATTTCATCTTGACGTTAATATGAAAATTATTCCAGTAGCAAACATTATAGTTCTTTACACTTGAAGCGCGATTGCTTTAAAAAAAAAATAAAATAAAAAGAGAGATTTAATTATTAATACCACCTGAAAACATTTTTGCAAATATATTTTGTTGTTGTTTTTTCCTACGAGTCCTGTGTTATGGCACAAATTTTAATATGGCAAGAGAGAGGCAACACCTTATACACAGAGCAGGAACGTACGGTTATTCTGAGTAATGTTCCAGTGGTCTAATCAGAATACAACAAGGAGCTACCACTGTTAAAGGTGATACCACACTTGTGGTCCACAGTAGCTAATTTTCGCTAATTACCATTAAGAAAACAGACTTAATTGTTGCACACAGACTTCCTAGGCTCTGCCCCTCTTCTCTGATGTTACTCATACATCCAGAAAAGGCAGAGGCCAAAGCTGAGAGCCCTTCTTCCCCCATGGGTGTTGGGTGAGACATCCTTACTGGGAGGACCACACTGCCGGTGGGGCGTGTGTTTGTGTGTAGGGGCGTTCTTCCACTTTGCTTCACTTAGCAACACTTTCAAACATTTTCAAGAGGTCTGATGCTAACACTGATCTATCTGTAACTTAAGTTATGCAATGGTTGCTTTTCCTTACTGAACATGGTGTAGTTTTGTAGGGTAACAACTGCACAGTAGCACAAAGCTAAACTGAAACTGAGAACAACTCAGAGGTTAGTAATCTGAGGATTAGACAACTTTGCTGTTACAGGCAGGAAAAGCTAGACAAGAGGCATCTAATCACTGGGCAATATGCTGTTACAGCTGAAACCAATCTAAAACAAGCTGAGGCCAAGTCATGTCGAGGCAAGGCCTGACATGTCCTTATGTTGCTATGCGCGTACAGGGCTTGTGCTAAACAGTGGCAACACCTTATGTGCTGTTCTCCTGGGCTATTGGGTATGCTTGAAAAAAGGTGACCTTGCTCTAAAACCCCACTTTTGGGTTACCCTACATTCATGCAAGTATTGAAACTCATCGTGGGTGAAAGGTGCTATTGCTCAGAATTTGATTTTCTTTCAGGTTCACGGGAGCAATCACTGATCATCAGACAAGGTATGTCATTAGACTATTCAGGGGCATCAATAATGTCAAGTCAGATCTGGCAATAGTTATGTAGGGCTGAATTCACAAACCGAAGGTTCTTTACTCTGGGATAAATCAGCAGATGCTTTGAAGATTAATAGATGTCCCTCAGGGTATAGCAAATGGATGTGTTACTATAATGCGAGCGGTATCTCCAGGAATCATGTGACTCTCCCTGCAAGGTAATCGATGTCTCCAGTGAGGCAAGAATGGCTTCTGAACTAAATTTAGAAACTGGATCACTGATAAAGAACCTTCAGTGTATTTCTATTATTTAAAATATCAAGTTCTAAGTTGTCCAAGTATTTTTTATTGCAAGTTCCAAAGAACAGATTATACCAAACAATAATAAAGGGATCACAGACTTGTGACTTAAGTTGGGTGACATTGACAATTTTTGTGGTTTATACAGTGCAAGTAAGATTTTTCTTAATCATTTCCCTTTGGAGAATTAGTGAAATAAAGCATTTGGTCAGTAAATCAATGAGATTTGGTGTGGTTCTTTCTAATTTTTATGTAGTGAAAAGAGTGAAATGCTAATGTGTGTATGTTTTGTTTAGGATTACTTCAATGGGACATATTTTACAACTTCACCTATTCTTGCATAGCACAACTTTTTGTGAAAAAGAAGTTTTCCTTTTGTGAAAACTATTTTCTGTTTTCAGGACTATTTTGCAAGTCTTCAGTGGTGAATTACTAACTGAAATAAATACAGATTTGCAATTATTGGGTGATTTAGTCTTTTTTTTTATTCTGAAATAAAACAGAAGAACTAAGCTACTCACAGGTCAAGAGACTCTCAGAATGTGTCTGCATTAGTATTTTACTTTGAATAAGGAGTGCACTTTTGAAAGGGATCCTGTTTATTCTCACCACAATGTATTCATCCCGTGGAACTGTCTCATGAATTGGGTTACTACTAGTGAAACTAAAAAGAAGGTGTGTTTCCTATTTTCCAGTTAATATGGTCCACTAATATTCTCTGATTGCTAGTGGGTTCTCACGCTATGGGATCAGCTATTGCTGATAAACCCCTCAGAATGCCTATAGAGTGGATTTGGGGCACTGGGCACAAACAGTCCTGCATCACAGTTTTTCTCCTGCTGTTCTGGGCCAATTGCTACTGAGAACCTGGCTTGAGGCATCAATGAAACTAAAAAGGAGAGGAGGACTTAGTGGCTGGACAACTTCCACGCTCACATCAATTGACCAGTCACCTTCTGGCCAGAGCCTGGAAGTGCATTGTTGCTTTTTTTGGATATAAGGCTTTTCTTGTTCTGTCCCACTGCATCCCCAGTTTTGACACAAGTTTATCCCTGATGTGAACAGCCATTCGTACTACCAGAACTGAGAAATCAGACTACATGTCATATGTTGAAAAGCAGTAATAATATAATTTTTAAATAAAAAAGCATGTATAGAACTAAAGGTAATTAAACCTCCCTGAGGCTCTCTCTGAATCTATGGATCAAATCCTGATCCTTGTGACTGAAGTCTGTCAATTCTTGCCACTTCAGCTGAAGCACAGAGTGGCCTAGAAGAGACTTGACATCCAAAAGAGAGAAAACGCTGCTGGTCATCAGCCCCAGTACCTCCCCAGCCTCCCTCTTCTCTTTGTGATGGTCTTTACAGTGCAACCCCTTCTCATTTCATCTCTTTCTCTTTCATGGGGAGAAGACAGTACAAAGCTGCCTTCTTCCGTGGGAATCACTGTAATGTTTATTTTCAGAAGGGTTTTGGCATTTTTTATGACAGGTTGATTATATTATGCAAAGAAAGGTTCCAAAAGGAGACTGAACACCACTGACTCAATTTCCGGAGCACTATTTCTTTGGCAAATAGTTAAAATTATAATTTAAAATGTTTAAAATCATATAGTATACTAAAGTAGTATACTAAAGAACTCAATATAGTATACTAAAGCAGAATGAGTTGGAAGGAAAACATTCCCTGAAGCAAAATACCAGACACTCTGGACGTGAGAAACATGCAGTGAACCAATCTATGTATTATTTAACAATTCCTGTGCAAAAAGCAAATACCACTTGAATTGGAAACTTTGTATACAGTCATCCACATGTATGACTTTGCTTAAAGCTAGTCTTGACCACGGGAGCTAGTGGTGTGAGAAATTTTCCAACTCGCTCAGAAGGAAATTGCTTGCCTTTGAAGATCTGCACAGACAACACCGGCAAAGACTGAAACATTGCTTAAACTCTCCAAGGGGGAATTACATATATATGAAGCAGTAGAGAGCTGTTTTGTGAGTACTCATGGAAAAGGGTGTCTCAACCTGCTTTTAGGAGCAATATAACTGTTCAAACAAATTTGGATTTGTGTTGGGAATGTTTATCTGATATCTATCATGAATGTGATGGAGCCCAAAGATTAAAATATAATTTCTCACCTCTTCCGTGGAAAGCATTTGAACAATACTATAGATTATCCAGTATCCATTTTAGCTCCTTTTTTTCGGTGTTTGGAGCAAAAAAATGGGTTACATACATTCATTCATATACTACCTGCTATGAAAGATATGAGTATAACTGATTGAACTGCATTTGGTTTTTATGCTGAATCTAAGTGTGTACAGAATACTAATGCAATCATAAAGGCCCTACAACTACAGCCAGTTGTCAGTTTTGAAGCTCTGTTTACAGTCAGATTGGAAGGACAGTAACAGAAAGATTTTCCAAACCCTGGTCACTTCTGGTTTTCTCTTACTGTAGTTTTGTGCCTAACACTTATGGCTCTCATTTTAAATTTTAGTTATTTCTAAAGTCATACATTATTTAATTTTATATTCCATTGGCCTAAAGCAAAAGACCAAAGTTGCACACTTAAGTCATGAATTGCCGAAGTTAAACATAGTTAATGTAATCACTTTCACCCTGTGGATAAGACTTTCTAGTCCTGCAACTCTGTTGAATTTCATCCCATAGTTTATAGGAAGCCTATATTATTATATTATTTCTTTCCAAAAAATTGAAAACAGTCTTCTCTTCCCACAAAACCTACTGAGATATTAAAGATTATCCCCTGTTTTAATCAAAAGTCAAAATCTTTTGTGCAATTTCAAGTTATGAAGAAAAAAGTGCATGCTAGACGTACCTCTAGGATAACTCGGAAGGGAAGGAGGAAACAATCATTAATTTAAACAAATCAAGCTGCAGTCTTTAGTTTTCTAATGTCTACTTGGAATATTGTAGTGGACTAATTGCTCTCCCTTGTTTTTTTTTTAATCTTTGGTCTTAGAAGTATTTCCCTATGAAAAATGGCAGGCACTATAATATAGCCTTGAGAAACTCTGATTAAAAACCAAACACACAAAATTTTCTCATGCAAAATATACATAATCCTAAATTTTAAAGGGGTTTAATCTCTTTTGTCCACCTTCTCTGATAAAAGAGAGCATAGTTATAATATATACTCATAGTTATAATGTAGCTTTAAAAGTCTTAATTTTTTTACTGGAGGACAATTTGAAGTGCTGTCAGGAGATGAACTGTTTGTGCTCTTCAGTTTGTCTTTAATCTAATAACATCCTAGAGAGGACTGATCTCATTTACATCTAATTTTGGTCAACAGAATATCTTTTTATTATTTCGTGTTCCTTTCAATATTATTACTCCAGAAAAATCATAAATATTTTTCTTCTTACTTGCACTGACTATTTTCCCTTTAGAATGTTTCATTTTTTCCTTACTTTGATAATTCCTTTTAATGTACTCATTGGTAGGCTCCAAATTAACTCAATTGGAAAAAAATATATATATAAAAAAAAGAGACATGAGTGCCATGAGGGAAAGCTCATTGAAAAGCTATGCTTAAAATGCAGCGGTAGTCAAAGCAAACAGAGTGATAGCATGAATAAAGAATGGTTTCATGATAATAACGAAAGAATTACCATGCCATTTTATAAATAGATTGTAAACTTTCACCCACAGTGCTGTTTTCAGCCCTGGTGAAATCATTGCAAACATATCTTCTGATTCCAACAAGAGAAGGATCTCATTCAGAGAGGGCTCTGAACAGGAGTGTCAGCCAGCAGAGAGCCTTTCTTCCCTGCCCTGTCACTGGTCCATCAATTTTGGAGTAGGATACTGGTCAGACTTGAGGAAGGTGAACAAAAGCATATGAAGAGGTGACTGGTACTTTTTTACTGTATTACACTATCTTTTCACAATCTTAATATGCAACAAAGGTATGTAAAATAAATAAATAAATAATAAATAAATAAATAATAAACAGTGGTAGCATACACTCATACAGAATGGTTTCCCCTTGTTCGACCTATATGTAAATCTTTTCTAAAACAATGTTCCTTCATTTTAAATCTGCTTGTTGTAACACTGGTTCTAGTCCTGTAGCAAAATCCCTATAACAGGTTTATCACCCTCCAGAATCCATTTGGTCTGACTTCACTTTTTCGGGGGGGCAGAAGCTGAGGAAATTGAAACAAAAGCAATGACCCTTCTGCTTTCCATATTGCAGAATGATAAACATTTTGAAGCATATGTTATGGAACAGATGCAAAAAAAGTAGTTTAAATACATTGTGCTGGCATCCGCTGTAGTATAATCATCTGAAACAGTCACATTAATGGTTCCAGCTTATCCTGCAAAAGCAAAATGTGATAAAAATAGCCAGAACAAGCAAACGCTTACTGCAACAGTAATTCAGTGTATGGAAGTGATTGTTTGAATACTTCACTTACACAGCGTATCAGTTAGTATTGGCACTAAAATAGATACTAAAACACTAAGGCTTGACTAACAAGAATTCCATAATTCCTTCAAAAAACATCACTTCCTTAGAGGCTACAGACTTTTGTGTAATCTCTACCAGCTCAGATTACCTGCTAGAATCAGTTAACCACTAAAATCCCCAAACCTCCCTAAATTTATATACATCTGCTCGTTACAAAAAGCTTGTAGAAATCAACAGACTTACAGTCTATTGCTGTCAGATAATCATATTTTAATGCTGAGGAATCTTTTTCACTTTATGCATTGTTTGGCTTAGATTACACAGTGTGAAATGAAACAAATTTAGGTTTACTTTTAGTAAAGTTAATTTAAAGTGGATCAACCCTATTGTGAAGAGGGCAACCAAAAGATATAATGCAGTCCTGGACTATATTTCTTTCTTGCCTCCAGAATTATTATTCATCTCTAGCTTCTAAATAGTTTTGGGAACGTTATAAAGATAATTTACTACCGAGCATGACAACAAATGAAAAGAATAATTTACTGCTTATCACACACCTCCAATTTTAGAAAGATAAAATGAAGGGGGAAAAATCTTATTGGCTGTGTTACTAATTATTTATATGTCTCATTAAAAGCTCAACATTCTACTCACTGTAACTATATGATTCATCACTCTTGTCTTCAACTACCACCCACTGCTTTGCCCTTCCTTAACTTTAGATGTTGCAAAAGATGGTTTTGTAAAGATAGATGGATGTGTACATATTTATTCTAAACCAACTAGTTAAGAAATAAATCCCTTCATACCTGCAGTGCATGTTATTATCACCACAAACACTTGCTGTGTATTTCTACTTTTCTACTTCTTCGTGCTACATAAAATGCATAGGTGAGATTCCTCTCCTTTTTCTTTTCTCCACAGCTGACTAATAGCTGTGAGTATTCAGGGGGAAAAATGATACTTAAACTGCTCATTTTGCAGTAAATTAGATTGTGATATTTTTATTTTATACAGGAAAACAAGTGTCGAGTTAAACAAAATGCAGTTTAACTAAAGGAAAACCACAAATATTAGAAATGTTGGTATGATAATGCCATTATCTTGTCAGAAACTTAAAAACATGCTACAAAAGATAAGTTTGAATCAGGAAAGGAGTCAGAACATTGCACCATTTGCAAAAGAAATGTCACAGAGTAGGAGTCCATAAATCCACATTCAGCTCCCGTGTTACAGTGAATTCAAATAACAATAGTTGCAAAGAACTGCATTATCACATTACCCACTTCTACCTGTTTAAACATTATGAGGAAAAAGTAATACCTGTTACTATTTACAAAGCAGCAAATGAAAGGGCAGAATGTTCCTGTTTCCTGTGGAACTGACTGACCCTTGTTCTCCAGGAGAACAGTTTGCTGCTAATAGGAAAAATAAACAACAGATGGCCTGGAGGGACTTTTTTTTTTTCTTTTAATGGGTTTTTACTTAACAGAAATCTGCAGCTTAAAGTAGGTCATTGTTAGCTGGGGATAGAGAACTACAATAGTTCTTAGCAGTTTAGATTAATTGGTGAGAAAGACCACCAGCCTGCCAGAATTGCTTGGTTGCCTGAGGAAAAATTAAATTTTTAAGGAAAATATTGGAGTTTAAGTTCTTTGTTTTAGCAGAATTTCCACCCTTTCTGTTCTGCATGTTTTGGTTCCTGATAAGTAGAACATAAATTCTAGAGTTTTATGTGTTTCATTGTGGGTTTTTTGTTTGTTCGCTTGTTTGCTTTTTATCTGAGCTCTAGAATAGAAATGTAGCAATCATGTAATACCAAAATGCAGGAAATCAGTGCAACTTGCTACCACAACTGTTTTCTATCCCTTGCCTGGATACTTTAATACATTTCTTGCCTATATCTTGGGGTTTGCATTTTAGAAGGAAAATGGGTTTTCATTTAAGGGATAAACCCAAGACATTAAAATATGGGGCAGGGTTGGGAGGCATGAATTGATAACTGCAGTGAAATATTGTGAATATAACTTATATAGCACAACACAACATTCCAGATAGTTTCAAATCCTTTTCTTTGTGTGGATGGACCAGGAATCAATCAAAATCTGCAGAATATTTTCCAGCACATAATTTCGTATTTCAAACCCACTAAAGGTTTCTGATGCAGAGAGAGGACAGCAACTAAATGAAGACTTTTTTTTTTTGCCACCAGTAACCTCATCCCTGAACTTTTAAAAATCTTCTGGTTTTGTGCTACTAAAAGCTAAAAGAAGCACAGCTTCTGACCGTAGCCAGAAAATATAGCTTCCCATAACATGTGTGGTTAACTTCTGTAGTGGCTCGTATGTCGCCACCGAACCTTAATGTAGACATATCTCTTGAACTCAGAAGCTACAAAGTTCAAAAGAGAAGAGAAATGGAAATAGAGTAACGATAAACTGCGAAGTCTTCTGGGAAATTGCAATATAACAAATAAGAGTTCCAATAGAGAGCACCCAAAAAAGGGTAGTCCAGCAGTGGACTGGAAAGTGAAAATACTGTAACAAGCAGGTCTGGGAACAAAACTGCTTTACTCAGGAGAGAATCCAGAGATAAAAATGAAAAGAAGAAAGAAAAAAAACGGGAGGAGCCAAAGCAGTCTGGTCTGTGTCACACGCATTGTTCCAGCTGATGGGTAAAAGCATTGTATTGTAGCCAGAAACAGAGATAACTCCAAAAAAAAGTGAAGGGGACAGAGAAAGATGGACAACAAAATGTATGGAGCAAAACCTTACAACTATCCAAACGTCTTTGGAGCTTATGGGGGAGCAGAGGACAGCTCTACTGGAAACCTGACTTTTTTCTCTATAATAATTTCTCACCCTTGAGCAGTTTCTAATTCTTTAGCCCTGGTGCTAGAGCAGAGGTGAGAGCAGAAGCACTGATACATTAATTCTATTTCTCGCATCTAAGAAAGAGACAGTGGTGACAAATATATACTAGCATATAAAGTGAAAATAAAAACCTGTCTAAATTTGGTGTGAACTACAATGGAAATAATAAACCCGAAGACAATGATGAAAGAAAGGGGGAAGATTTAATACAAAAAATAACAGGTTCATTGATCCATTAAACTATATCTTAGTGTACATCTGTATTACAATTACAAGACTTCAAAATTTTCTCTGATTCAAAACAAGTAGTGTTTAGTAACTGTAGTGAGAAGAGTCTGATGGGAATTCATATTTAAGTGTGTTCTGAGTATGCGCAAATGCAAATACATACATAAATAGTTTTTTTCCCCCATAAAAATAAACAACAGAATGTTCCAAGTGACTGTCAGCTCAATACACCGAAGCAAAGAATAATAAATATTTCTATGATATTTAGTCTATAATTCAGTCTATAAGATTAAAACATAAGAATAATGATATAAAATTTATGGGATGATTTACATAACTGAAATTTCAAGTTAGAATACGTACAGACTAACCTGGAAGAGATCAAAAAGCAGGGAGTAGTGGCAGTGGGTAGACACTGTTATGCATCAAGGTGTGTTTCATTTGATGAGAACTACAATTCACCAAAGAAGAGGCAATAGTGGGCTTATTTGCTGAAGGAATCTTTTATCCATTTCTATCTTCCTCTCTTTGTCTCTTAAAAATTTCCTTGGCAGATAGGTGTACGAATCTATTGGGAGAGAAAAAAAAGTGAAAAAAATCAGAATAAATGAATGAGAACAGACCAAGTAAATTCAAAGCATTCATAAATGCTTTCAAGCAATAACATTCTAGGTCAACATGCCCTGGAACAGTGTACACTATTGAAGTACGCCTCAGTAGTATTTAATATAATGGTGCAGATATAACCAAGGAAAAGACAGGAAAGTTTTCTTCTTGTTTTGATTTTATTGAAGACGTGACATTCCTGTTTATGAAAATTATAGAACAGTAATCATCATTTACAGAATTTCTAGAAGCAGGCATGCAAAAGCACAATTTAAAATTTGTGAAGAGCTGTTTTCCTACAAAGAGTTATTTCAACAATTACCACTATAATTAATAAAGCTTGATGATCAATACTATATAATAAACTTCTTAGAATAAAAACAAGCTGAAATGTGCACTGTGAGAAAAAAGGAATGTTTAGTTGAGAAAAGAGTTGTGATTCAGAGGGTTGTAGGATGTGCATAGGTTTTAATTACCTACCCACATATGAAGCTTTTGCCTTGATAGAAATAGAATGAAAGGAAAATAGTGAAAGGATTTTTATTTTCTTAACATACAGCAGTTAGAGTGAAGCAAGAACAGATAAAGTATTGACTTGTAGATTCTAATTTCCTAGTGTAATGCAAAACAATATTAAAAATTTAAAATTAACTTCAAGATAAGAAGGAACAGTGACTATAACTGTGTAGTATATGCTTCATATCAGAAACCAATCAATGAAATCCAAAATCTTCTATTGCTAACCAATGCCACGCATAAAGGATCAACCACTAAATAAACAATGATTAGTACTTTCTCTTATAGCAATAGGTTTGCTCCTCTTAGGCTTCAGTATTGAATATAAAAAAAAAGAGTTAAGTTTCTAAAGTTTTCTTTTAAAAAGACGTTTAGAGGCATTATTTTTTAAGATGTTGGTCCAAAATGAAATCAGAATTGAGTATCTAGATATTTTTGGAGAGCTGAGCTCCAGAGTCCTGAAAAAATTAACTCTCAGTAATAGGAACACCTGGGTTGATGTGGCAATACTCAGGTTAAATCATTAAGGCGTACATTAAAATAACAATTAAGCTTCTCGAGAAGACACCCATGTATATAACATACCTCTTCACATGCACATAGGAACAAAACCACACAAACCGACCAAGATGGTAACAGTCCCTTTGGTCAAGTGTGATATTTGGAAAATGAATGCCTCTGGAGGCTTTTCCTGATGGAAAGGCAGTGTAGGTGCAATCTATGTTTACCAGCTGGTTCCATATTTCAGAAGTGTTTATAATTACTCTAACTTGTGGCTGAATAACTTCAATTTGTGGTTTCCACGAGAACTTATTCACTGACATTTCCACTGAAAGCTTTGCAATTTGGTGAAATAAATTCTACAGGACTTCGCAGAATCATATGGACACTTAAAGAGACAAGCTTAGAAGGATTTTGAAATAACACCTAACCACACTATTCCATTGGAAACTTGGCATCTAGTGCTCTTACAATAGAGCATAAAATGTGAAACAGTCAGAAATTAAGTATTTAACTGCAAGAACAAAGACAGTAATCTCATGTGGTGAGAGTTATCTAGCAGTGAAGGTACTTACATTCATTCAGTACCTATTTTAGATTCTAGAGCTCTTTAAGCAACAGTTTTGGCTCTGGAAAAGTTGAGCTAAATTCCCACTTAACTTCCTTTGCAGTCCAAAGACATGCTGGGAGAGCTATCTAGACTCCATCCAGATCACTAATAGCCATGACTTAGTAGCAGTTTTGAATTTAACGATTTGTATTTTGTTGTTGTTGCCACTTATATAAACGTTACCCAAAGTCTTGGCCACTTTAAGAGGCACATTGCACTCAATCAGATTTCAAATAGGAACACTTTTAATAGGAACATTTATACAGCCTTCAGCTTAAAACTATTTTAAGAAATTTCATTGCATTCAGTTTTTCTCTAGTAAAACTAAATTAGATTGTTAACATTTATTGCTATTTTCCCCTATTACTTAAAATGACCTAAAAAGAACATATAAAACATTAAATGGAGACCAGAGGCATTCTAACAAATTAACTTATTACTCATATTTTTTTCCTAACTCTCTAAACCTTCTAGGTTACTGCGTTTTACTTCTGTGTATTTTGTGTATCTTTGAGTCTATGCATTGTAGAATAACCGGATACAACTCGACACTATATAGGAAGGGTGTAAGATCTCACAGTTCGGTTTTGGCTGTACATATATAAGTAGCTTCCTAAACTACCTGACTATGTTAAAACACCCACAAATTTAACCTGTGGTCCAAAGAAATCCCGCTACAGGCTACAGATCCTATACTACCCGTCCAAATTCTAACGTGCTTAACTCAGCACTTTCCAGGCATGCTACATATTAGACCCTACGCAAATTTTTGTGCACTGCTGAACAAAGAGGGACAATTTGTCCTCTAACTGAAATCCATGGGAGATGTCACCTTCACTGAAGCCACTATACAGTCCTCAGCCTTATTTTATACTATGGGGCCATAGGAAAACCTGTAGCCATTTTTTGAAATGTATGGAGTTTGTTGCTAATTGCAGTCTTTGATAATGTGCTGCATACTTATTAGCTGCTGTTTCAGCTCATAAAGCAAAGAAAGGAAAGTAATATAGCCACCAGGAAAAAGGGGAATACCAGGGAAGCTGCGTGGAAAACAAACTAGTGAGCAGAGGAAAGAAACCATGAGCGCAAGAAAAACTAAAGGGCAAAGAGAAAGGACACCAAGATTAAACCTTTACTAGAAAGTGGAAACAGGATGATATGTCCTCTCTGTTATTTTGACCAACAGCCGTCTAAACCCCATAGTTAGCAGGAAAGACAGACCTGCTGCTTTATCTTAAAAATATTTAAGGTCAAGCTAGTCAACTCTTCTTGGCTTAAAAACATTATGCACCACAATGATGGGTTCACCAGGTTTCACTTATACAACAACAGGGTTTGCAATTAGCTTAGTAAAATAGTTCTCTGATCAATGCTCAGCTGACAAAAAAGACAAAAACTAAGGAATACGTAGAAAAGGAATTGAGCATAAAGCAAAACTCTGTGTCAATGGTGGGATTGTTTTTAATAATCCTTAATTAAATCACGAACTAACTGGTTTTGAAGATGAGAAAGGCTATATTGACTCAAAGAGAAATTAATGGATAGAGAAAAAAATCCACCCAATGGTAAATGAAAATCTTTGTTTGCATACTGTCTTCATCTTCTGGATATGTGCTCATTCTAGAAAGGGATCAACATCTGCTGTGTGTCCTTAACAGAGGTGATATAAGTACTTTCAGAAAGCTGTTGTCCATGTCTTTCAGCATTTCTGGACAACATTACCTAAGGGTAATCTGTGACATTTCACCCTGCTCTGGAAACGAGACATCAACAAATGAAGGTATTTATTGCCATTTCAGTACCTCTATACATAGTTTGAGATCTCTAGGAACTCTCCACATATTCCTGGTGATTTTAAACCTTTTCTTCAAAAATACAAAATTCTGCAAGCAGTGTTGTTAGTATGCCAGTACATAAGGTTCTATTTATACTTTACAGACTCAAATAAAAAACCTGAATAGAGCTACAGAAAAAAAAGACAATGAGTTCTATTTACAAGTAAATCATATCAAATTTATGCTAAGATGGGCTGCTTGCCTATTTAAAAGTTCTTTGGATAATTTCTGAGCTATATAGTTGCACTTTCAAACATGATATATCATACATTTATACCTTTAATCCATTTTGACATGACATTGAAGGTACCTATTCCTTTGTCCGATCTTTCATTATACGTGTTCTTTCTGCTGACAACAGTTACTTATCATAAGTCCATGTTTGACATATTTAGGGAACAGATCTACAGCTTCCATGCTTGCAAATTTACCTCTAATCCCCAGCTCATGACAATTTTAATTTAGCATTTTATTGCAATTTTCAACACGCTACACAGGAAGACAAAGTTTAAAGTTGTGTGAAATGTGAGCAAAACTGTCTCATAAAAAGTGGGTCCTTTTCTTTCTTTTTTTTTTCTTTCCTTCCCCCCCCGCCCCCACGCAAAAGGGCTGGAGCAACACTTGACAGTTTAGTTTAAAACCCATCCAAGCCATGGCTGTTTTGTGAGTCTGAGACTAAAAATGTTTGTTTTCCCTCCCAAGGCAGTTCTGTTGTGCTGTTACGCTGCAGGAATGAATTGGAGCCAAAATACCATCTATTCTTGGATCACTCTTCGTATCTGATGTATTATCTTCTCACCAGTAGAGTATAGATCATTCCAAATATTTCAGTCTCTAATCTATTAGATTAGATACTAATCCCTCCATACTCTCCTGCACAAAAGTACAGCCATCTTCACAGGGTATCACTGGGATTAAATGGCAAAAATGGACACTTTTCTTTGTTCTTAGCAAGTTTAACCCATTGCTGAGGATTTTGAGGTACGGTGGAAGACACAGAGCAGTAGATACACTTCCCAACTTATTGCTGCAGTTCTATTGTTCGAGGACTGTACAGGACTGGTTACGATCTGGTTTAAGTCAGTTTGATTACAGTAAGAAACAAAGTGAAGTTTTCAGCAGCTCTTTCATTATAAAACCAAAGCCTGAATGGTTCCAGGTGAAGCTGTGAAAGATGTCCGCATTCACACCACCTGGTCTACTGTTACCAACCCTTGCTGGAGCTGTGGAGATCTCAGGAGACAAGGAAATTGGAGAAGTGACACACCGTGAATCGCTGTTACCTGAGCTTCAGCTTATTATATTGATTTTCATCACCAGTAACAGCCACAAAAATCCAGCTATTAATCACTCCAAGTCCTCAACATCACTGAACATCTGAGAGGAAAGGGGAAGGAGTATGGCCAATAACAGCAAAATGAAAAAAACTTTTTCAGGACAAAATATGTTGGAAGGGTAAGCAGAGACCCAGCCATCCTTAAAGAATGGGTTGTAAATATAAAGAAATATTTTACTCCTGTGAAGCAGAAAGTCCTGCAGATTTGTTAGAAGATGGAGTCTGCTCCCTTCCTTTCTCCTCCTCCATCCCACACCTGTTAAATATAAGTTTTATAGATATGGAAATAGAACCAAAACTTTTAATGGTGTTTTCTCTTTGAATTTTTTGTTAGGGAATAGTAGAGGTTTCCATTATCCTGTCCACTGGTTGGTTAATCTATGTGGTATTTGCCTATAAATTACATAGATATTTCTTGACGCAGGCTTGTACCTATGTCCTCTGTTGCCCAGAGGTTTCTACAGTGGAGAAGCACAGGCACAGAGGGATGCTGACTGAGCAACCACCCACAGGGATGCTGCTGTGCCACTTCTGCTCCGTTCGGATGTCAGGGTGTCCCCACAGTATCAACTGTGTTACCACAAAAAGCTACCTGGTTAGATCCAAAAGTTTCAAACTGAAATATATGCAAATGAGTATAACAAAACAAAGAATGCAGATATTTTATGAAGATAAAATAATGAGAGGGATGGTACACTACATTTCTTACCCTGTGCCTCTAAGGGCAGTCCTGCTTCAGGCACCTTTAAAGATGGTCTTAGGGCTGAATTTGTCTGATCTCAAAAAAGGTAAAAGATTAATAGTGCCAGTGATCCTATAACACAGTTTGAAGTACACAGAAGAAGTGCTCTTGTGCCCTATAGCAGTATTATAAAATGTCTGTTACCTGAAATAAGTGTCTTGCATATAGCAAGATCAGCATCTGAGAAATGTATCTCCTACTACTCATTTTGACATAGTAAACTAGTTTCAGTAGCTCAAAATGCATGTATTATTTTCATTTGATAAATCATCTGTTTGTAACTAAATATTTTAACTGATCCACATTTTGCAAGATGGCATTCAAAGCAGCTATATAAAATGTACTTTAACAATTGTTAACCAACATTGGTTAAAGTTAATGGAAAGTATAAGTATTTGCTATCCCAACAAAAAAATTGTCATAGCATAAGGTAACATCATGATGTCAAACCAAACATTCAGAGAAGTCCACATCAGAATAAAGCTGGTTTTGTTAATCTAGTCTGTATTGCCACTGAGATATAAAGATCACCTGAAAAGCGGATTGAATTCTGTGTTAGTTATTAAATGAAAGCCAGGAGTGAAACTTTACTGTCTCCAGGCTCCTCCTGCATCTCCTAAAAGTTGCCTGAAAGTTGGAGGTTTTTTTAAAAAACTTTGAACTTTCTACAGAATAGTTATTTCCTATACTAAAATGTGTATTCAGTTTAATAAGTATCTAAATAGAATCTAACCATGTCTAGCAGTGTAAGGAAAATTTAAGAAACTGACAAATAATCAATGGCCAATCAAATGAGGTAAACCTTAAAGTTATTTGATAAGAAAAATAGGGTAAACTTCTTCATACCAAAGTAGAATTGGTCACTAGAATAGTGATAATTTAAATTTGCTGAAGCTGTTTTGTATCTCAGCCTGGAACACTGAGTCATTCTTATCACTGAACACTTCCTTTGGTTTGCATTAAACTTCTAAATTATTTTATTTGGCATGCTAACAGATGATATAGCAACTTCTGGATCTAGTATATTGGTCAGTTAGTTTAATTTTCAGGATGTGGAATTTTATGCTGCTCAGCGAAATCATTTAAACAGGGCATTCTACCCTTAATGTATGTGTGCAATCCCCCAAAAGAATAGCCAGGAATATTTTTTATAAAACATTTTTCAGGATTATCTACAGTTAAAGATTAATTTCTGAATATTTTTACTGTGAATATAAGGTGTGCTATGTATTTTTTTTCTTTCCCCAAAGTCTAATTAGGGTGTTAAATCTTGGTCTGCAAAGGAATTGATAAATACTATCTGATTCTGCACCATTTATCTTGCTCGTTTCATAAATAAAAAGAACTCTAATGATAGTACATAAAGACAGAAAAAATTGTATTTATTTCTAATGGATCTAATTTATACTACACATACAGCATTTTCCTTGACCCCCAGAAAACTACACACGAATAAATATGAGTTACTTCCTATATAAACATGTGAACAAATATACAAAAGACAGATAAATCGAGACAATGTCAACATGCAAGAACAAGACTGTACTAGTAACAGTGACCACAGGCAATTACTTTTTTAAATGTTGTTTTTAAATGCTTTTAAAAAGTTTTTAATAAATTTTAAACACATGAATTGAATTCTTGAAATACCTTGCTTGAAAGAAACATTAACCTGATTAAAGTGCGACAAGTTGAAACAGAGACTAAGGGAAAGGAGATCATTCATTTATTTCTACTTCAAAAAATTTCAATAAGTAAAGAGTTAAAAACAAAATAAAAGTTATTGGTTTTATGTATGTAATTTCTTAATATATCTAATTTCTTGGGTCTGCCTGCTGTCTGTCATGTAATCTGTAAACTGCATGTTCAGCATCCAAGCCCTTCTTCCCCTTTGTATCCCAACCTTTACGGAAACAGTAGGTCACAAATGCAGTAGCTGGGAGAGAATCAAGGGAGCAATTTGAGGATGAATAGGTCATCAACTTTTACTTTATATGATGCAACTCTGGGCCATCTATGACTTGTAGAATGTATTTGGTATTCAAGTTATTAATTTTGAATACAGAAAGAATAGGTCAGTGGCTGTGCATGTATATATATGTATATAAAACCATACACCTATGTATTCCTAACTTTCTTACCCATATATTTATTGTATAGAATTTGCTTTGCCAAATACTACTTAATAGTGTCTAAAACCCATTTCTGTGATAACTCTTCTTTGTTGGAGTGCCTTTAAACAAAAGCAGCTGAACAAAGTGATCAAGCCAATTCATGAGCAATTAAACTGACCATAACATTATTTTCTCAGCTCCAGAACACCTTCTGGTGCTGACTGTGGTTTAAGCTGTATCATAAGCATAAAACGATGAACTTTCTATTAATGTTTTTCTTCTGCAACAACTCTTTGCAACAGCTGCTGAAAGGTCTAAACAGAACAGAAGAATAGAGAGGACCAGAGACAACCCCAGCTGCTCCAGAAAAGTCAGAATACAGTACAGCTCCAGGTACTGGAAACTCAAAAGCAAAGGGCAAATTCTGGTCTGGTGAAAGATGAAACCCAATGAATTTTTAACAAGAGTTGTTTTTTTGGAGTTCAAGATGTTCTTACTTGTGCGACGTACAAGAATCTGTACATGTGACAATGACACTTGAAAGTGATCCTCTTTGCTTAGCAGACCCTTCTTCTTAGTGAAACACATGCTCCTGCGATGCATGTATACATCTCCTGGAATTTTTGCATTCAAGACATTATGTAATGTTATGATACTGTTTCCAGATATCAATTTCCTTTTGCCAGATAAAACAAAGAGATTGAACTTCCCCAAAGAAAAAAGAAAAGTCACCCACTCAATATACTCCAGAGCTGGGAGTGTTTTTAGCCAAAACTGTTCTTTCTGCTGGAAAATGGAGCTCTGTGGAGAGCTATTCTGTGACCAGACGCTGAGTAGAAACACTGCTTTTGTTACTTAACCAGAAACCATGTACTCTTCTTGGGTTTAATTCCAAATTATTTTTTGTTAAGATACTATGTAAACACAAAACCTGGATTTTTAACTTCTAAAATTAATTGTATTTTGTCTTGACTTTACAACCATCCACTGCTATGCCCTATTTGTAGGAGGTGCTTAATGCATTTGTTCAGTTAGTGGTACCAGGAATAAATGCAGCCGCACCATTTGCAGGACTGTGTGACACGAAAAACGTTCTGCATCCCATCATATGGCAACAAGAGCTGCACAAATAGGTTCTCAGTGGTGTACAGCAAGTCAACCTAAGCAAACTATGGCTCTCTATACCTCTAAGCCATTGTTAATAGTTTCTGCCTAGTATTATGTCCCAGGTGGAAATGACTGAATGGAACAAATAAAGACTTTTCTTTTAAATGTTATGCTTTCATATTATTCTTTTTATCTTTATATCTTTATTTTTTATATCTTTATTTTTTTATATCTTCTTGGCTGGAGGAAGTTTCACGTGCTCTCAGGCAGAATGGGTGTACCTGTTTGTTATAATAATTTCCCCAAATCACCAGCAATTTAATGTGGTATTTATTTATCATTTGCTCAGCCCTAAAGTGCAAACATGTCAGATCATTTCCAAGCACATCATCTTACCGGCTCTCACCTCAGGCTATGGACAGGCTCAAAGCTTCTAAAACCTGCAGAGCAGAAGGCTCCTGGCATCAGTCTATGGAGAAGTGGGAAAGCACTGGAAGTTAGCTGGGTTGCAGTCCTCCTCCTGGAAAAATATCTGTACAATGCGTGCCCTTGTAGCCATAGCAGCGAGCTGAAGTGTCCTATAGAGATGCCAAAGTTGGGCCTCATTCAGCCGGGCTCAGCTGTGGGCAACAGCCCAGGTACAGCAGCAGAGAAATTATTTTTATCCTGCAAGTTACATGTATGACTTCAGCATAGATATATCCTTTTTCTTACATCTGCTTTCAAAACATGCCTTACTAATATCTTTGTTGTTCAGGTAAGGTTAACCTCTGGAATTTTATAATTATTCTTAAGATGACCAAAATCGCAACAGATTGCTCTAGCTTTCTGTGAATTTTCTTATTGCTGGCAATTGTTAGCCCTTCAAATCTTATTGAGGGTTTCATTTATAGAACAAAACTGGCAATGTACAAGGTTTTGATCAGTTTTTACCTAATCCCTATTGGCTCTTTTTATGGCAATTATAATTCTTCTAAAGAGCTGGAACATTCTATTTTTCTTTCCATAATTACTCAGGAAAATATTCTGACAGCCTGACTGTTATAGTAGTCTGACTGCTAGAAAATAAACATTGCAGCAAGGGAGAACAGATACTATTTTACCTAACACTTATATCCATGGGTCTTGCAGAAATGCACATTTGCAAAAACACATTCTGAAAGGCATTTCAGAATTATCTGCACTGCATGTATAAATGAGATGCTATAAATAAACAAACGCAGTAACTTATTCAAAAGTTAACCCACCAAAATACTGCTGCACAAAAAATTCTCCTGCTTTGACTTTTTCCCAGATTCATTTAAAATTTTCGTTCCAGACAGTTTGGGGACAGTGTTTGAAATGTACTTAAAGTTAAGATCCTAGTTCATTTATATTTGAGATGCCACAGGCTAAATAAAAAAAAAAAAAAGAAATATCTCCATGAAACGGCCAAATTTCATCAAGCTCTATGTATCATCTACAGATTTACTGAGGTGCACTCTGAACTGGGAGTGGGCACACTGGAAATTCTAATTCACAGGAGGAAGTTCGGTGAATTATAGTCTCTGCCAGTAAGACGGATTGAACAAAACGGCTGTTGTGGTTTTGTATTATGGCCTTTCAGCTAGGGAAATCTGCCCTGAAAAATAATAATACCCTCTGGGATATAAGCAGAGCACTAGTACTCTCTGATTCTTTAGTGAAAGTACCAAACAAACATAAATTCACTGTGTCTGCTTCTTGCCTACTTCAATTATGTTTCTCTTTCAAAGTTAATAATTCCTTCAAAAAAATTATAAGAGACAGAGACACACACTCCACTTATCTTGAGTTTAGATATTGCAGTTTTAACATCACATTTTTCAACTGAGTAACTAACCATCTGTGTATATATCTCTCAGGAGGAAAGTCATTCACAAATAAATGTAATTTAAACATTCTCAAACTTGGGAGTGGGCACCTACTATTTTGCCTGGCATGCAATTTGCTTTTCTGGTTTTAAAATTCTCTTAACCTCCCCTGTCTCTGTGCTCTGTTGTCCAGCACTATACACTTCTCCTTCTCATTTAGTCTCTCTTCCATTTTCTTCAGGAAAGATTAAATCTTACCACAAATTATTCCTGCCTTATCACATTGAGCCATATTTTATGGACAGGGCAAGATTTGGCCTACAATGTCAACTGGCACATAAAGCAAATGGGATGTCACTTGTAGGTTTATCTCAAAGATTTGTAGGGATATTTTCAAATTGCTACTGGCAGCATAGATTTCTAATTTGCCTTCTATTAAGGAAACTGCTCACCATTTCTAAAGAAATGGCTAAGACTGATTATCAAAAACACTGATTATCAAAATCTTGGTCAATATCAACTATTTTCCCTTTTAAATTGTTGAAATGGTAAGAAGCAACAGGGAATTATGATATGCCCATGTCTAAATAGCCTTGGCAAGTTCTTTTTTTCCATAACATTGCACAGTATTTTAGTATGGCTTTAAGCTTCATAGAACATTTTAAATCAACAGGAGATATCTTACTAAAATCCCTTGATAATGTAGTTTTCTCTTCTGATATAGCTAAGTACTATTATTATTATATTTGTAGCGAAGCCACAGTCATCACTGAAGCCACATTCTCATAGGGATTACACAAACACAGAGGATGACACGACTCTCAAAAACTGATGACCAGGCAATTAGCAATAAATTGTAGTCAATTTTATTGTATGCAACTTACTATCATCTCAAAAAAACAGTGAATCAGTTTCATTGAGTACAGCCTCTCCAACCATGGAGTTAACAGTGATTGCACATAACTTTTACTGGAGTCAAGATACTGACTTTACCAGGAGAGAATTTAGTTGCTCTGCCTGGTTTATCACAATTTACCAATACCCCTTATTGTA
Organism: Limosa lapponica baueri; assembly: GCA_002844005.1. Classification (NCBI taxonomy): domain Eukaryota; kingdom Metazoa; phylum Chordata; class Aves; order Charadriiformes; family Scolopacidae; genus Limosa; species Limosa lapponica. The sequence goes on along the minus strand of KZ506153.1, from coordinate 10,630 downwards.
TAAGGAAGCCATTACTCTTCCCACCCAGTGTAAATGCATGGTACCTGAGAACCACGGATTCTGAAAAACTGTTAAATGTAGTACCCCACTGATAATTTATTTATAGTGTAGACATATCATATGATATTAAATGCAGCTTCCCTTTTGCTTACAGATTTAATTTTGATGAAGAGCTAAACATGTTTTTTTCATTACATTAGACTTTCATTTCTGTATCTTAATTTGTTAAGTAACTGGTCTTATTTCAAAAACAGATATTGCCCATGGAAATAGGGACTTTTCCAGCAAATTCATTACACATTTTCTTGGTGGAGGGTTTATTATTTGCAAGAAAACATTTACTAGTGGCAAATTCCTACCTAATATATTCTTGGCTTGTATATAATTCTCTTTTACATTTTTATCATAGCAAACACATTCATTTTTTTGAAGTTTCACTTTTGCAGTTAAAATATAGAAATGAAAGAATTTATTTTTATTTTTTTTAAGATACCACTAAGTAATCAGAAATATGTCTGCATAAAATTACTGAAATGTTCATATTCAGCAAAAGGCCACAATTTTTACATGAACTCTGTGCGGTAGGCTAAGATAACTATTCTCCTTTTGACTTGTAATAGAAATCATAACTCTGGAGTATTTTAGACACCAGAGTAATCAGTTCAGCTCATGTGCCAGTGCACAACAGATTAGGTGGGGTGGGGGTGTAGGCAGTAGTTTTAGTACATTAACACGGCCCATCACAGTAGCAGAGGGATCTGCAGAGAGGGTTTGACACAGAGTAAATAAAGTGCTTCTGCTTCTGAGAAAAGGCTTCCTGCTCTTGCATGTAGAAGGATTTCATTAATGAGTCATTCCATAAACAGCAGATGGTATGAAGAGCATAAACACAAAGATACCCATGAAACTAAGACAGAAGGTCAAGGATCCCGGTGGAGTAACGCAAAGGCTAATAGAGCTGAAAGAGAGCTAACCATCACCTCAGCTGGTGTAAACGAGAGTAACTGTTGATAACAGTCCAGCTATCCTGATTTACAGACTCTGGGGATCCCCCCTGAATGCTGCTCCCTGAATGGCAGCCATGTCTCTGCATCTTTTGTTTGGATATTGTGGATATTATCAGTTATGTTTTAGTAATTCATCAACATAAGGTGTGCATTATGATCCACAGAGAAACACTCTGTGGTACTCGGAAGTTTCCCCAGGGCTGGTTGAGCAAAAGAGCTAAGGACATGGAAAATATCAGGTTCATAAAAATCAGCAAAAAATAAAAGGGACAGACCTTACAAGATTTTGTTTCCCATTGAGAAAAACAGGGATGTGACAACATCTTAGTGACTGCACAGTAACTTTAAGGTACCTAATCTAGCTGCAAATTACTCTGCCTCTGTACAGGTGGCAGTTTAGCCATGAAGTTCACTGCAAGCTAATTTACCTTGCAGAGACCATCCTGCAGAGTTGCTGGTAAATGACTTTTTGCGGTAGTAAGCTTTAAGCAGAAAAGTAGCAAATACACTGCTGACAGTCATTCCGCACATCAGGACTATCGTGGAGTATGTTCAAGAAGAAAAAATTAAAAAAAAAACCTAAAAAAGCCCCAAAATATGAAAAACAGATGGAGATTGAAATAAGTAGCTGAGCAGAGAGCTGGAGTAATCACACAATACTGATATGTTAGTTTGTTTGACCAATTCAAACAATTTTTCATCTCCTTTTTTATTTGGTCAAAAACTTTTCCCTTCTATATTTGATCAGCTACGTTCAGTTCAGTCTTACAGTAATGTCTTCTGGATAGTAAAATATATTATCCACCACTATATCCAATCAGCTCTGGAGACGAAAATAGAAGTGAAGGAGAAAATATGCCTTCAGAGCCGTACAGAGCATGAAGTTGTACTAAACCATGGAGAGGTCCCAGGAGCTTTATGGTGGTGTGGAAAGTTACAGCCAGCCAGCAAAAATATTTGAACAGGGTTAAATGACCAGGAGAGGAAAATGTTGAGGGTAATACAGTAAAGTTAAGCGGCAGATTATAGTAATGAGACCCATGTTGTTAACGTAAAACGTGATTTTTATGTCTAATCTTATTACTTTTTACCACAAAAAACAACTTACTTGGGTGGGTCCCTGGTTGCCATCCTGTCCCTTTTGCTTCTTCCTCCCTGTCCACTTATCTCCAATGAGGCAATGTCCCTCTCACTCTTTCTGCAGCATGAATTGCTATGCAGAGGTGGAACCTGCTCTTCTGCTACTGCTGCTTATAATCTAAGTAGTGCAGCCAGTCTGGCAACCTCAGCAGATAAATAGGACAGAACATGTTCGAGGCTAAAATTCAGCCTCATCTGCAATTTGAGGCTGAACTAAGATTTTAATTTGGAGCAGTGTTTTGCATTTACGGGTGGGTGGAATGCTGCTGTGCTGGAGAAAAACAGAACAGCAGTGGTCCAGAAATCTCCCTCCCCAAGGACCTTTCTTGCAGTTTAGGAATGAAAGACGTGGGACAGTGATGAGACTGTGTGAAAGCATTCATCCTCAAGATTTTGTAACTTTCTGAGCTGATAGCACAACAGGGTGAATCAACACTAAGCTGCTCTGTAAAAAAAATAAAAAATAAAAAAAAATCTACTGAAGTAAAATTTCAGTCATTTACTGCAATTTAGCAGACTGCACTTCACTAAATCTGGGCAGTGCTGTTTCACAGAATGCATACAGAAAGGGTATTTAAAAGGCCAGACTTCACCGTTTCTTGGCTGTAAAAATCAGAGATGAAACAAAGATAAGGGCACTTGAATTGAGCAGTCTCATTACCAGTTTGATTTGGCATTTTTAATGCCCATGAAACACCACTGACTGAATTGTAATCGGTGTTGTGGGTTTTTTTAAATGTCTGAAAGTATGTAATGATATAACTTCCAAGAAAGACATGACAGTGGAAAACAACCTCTCTCCAGTAAATGCTGTTGAAACGCGGAGTGGGAAAGAAAGGGCATGATTATTTTTCTGTGCTGAGCTAGTGCCTCCCTTGCACACAGAGAAGTTGCCTCCTCAAATGATATGGCATGTCTGTATAACTGCACATCATTTTACAACATCGCAGCTGAATCACATACCAATGCCAACTTTAGCATTTAAAAGCACACATATTAGGAGCTTCCCACTAGAATTTACAGTCCTTGAATGGATAAGGACATTGTGAGTGAAAAGATGCTTAAAAGGAGTACAAAAGGGTGGCTTTCACAGTGACAGAGTTGCCATAGGCCTGTCCGGGGTTAAGGATATGTTTAAATGCCAATCTGTAGAGCATTGCATAAATGCATCCTCCCTTTTTTCTCCCTTTACAGTTCATTCAGTAGAGGTGCTTGAGGTAAAGATCCCTGGATTTGCACATTTAAGAAGTAAGAGCCAAGTGGGTTTGGTTGAGAGATTGTGAATCTGAATTTCTGCTTCAGCGCATAGGACAAAGTTCCTCTGTTTAAAGAAGTTTTTGATTGATGGGACTGTATACTATTTAATAGTGGATTTAGTCTTATGCTAAACAAATAATATTAAAAGGTTAATGCATTTGTTTCCATATGTGCATTCTCCTTATTTGTCTATGAACTTTGATGTACGTACATTAACACAAAGGTTTTTTGAGACATCTTTGCTTTTTATCCCCTGCAGAGTATATGTATTCATGTGCCAAACAGAGATGGAGAAGTAAATTCCTGCTGGAATTTCTCAAGCACCACCTGTTCCCCCCATAACTCCAGTTCTAAATAACTACAGTTTGCCAGTGGAAATGGGATGGAAGAAACAGAAAAGGTAAAATTACAAGCTTGTCAATAAACCCAGTTAATAGACCTTAGAATTTATCCCCGAGGCCTAAATGCGCAGGCAACTACATTGTACAGAGGAACTGAAAAGATTTTAAGTGCCCTAAATATATATATTTATACTCACTCATCTTACATAACTCCCTTCTAAGTGTTCTATTTTACTCCCTGAAGGATTTGGTAATCTTTTTTTCTTCACAAGCATTTCCTCTTCATTGTAGAGATTTGATGAATTGGTCAGGGAACAGAACACTGCAAGGTGACTTAGGCAGCTGTTCATACAGCTTGAGTTTTGACTATTCAGTGGATGTTCACACTGTCAGCAATTTGCATAAGAAACCTGTGGATATGAATATGTCTATAAAATTGTTCATTCAGCCAACATGAATAATGGTTTGCAACAGTGTACAAATGGATGAAAATCAGTTCCGCATAAAGCCCAAGCTTTAGAAAAAAGCTTAGGGTCAGATTCAAATAGTGTGTAAGCCTTATATACAGTAAATCTCATCCAGATAAAAATATCCTAGTTGAATCTGACTAATAATATTGTCAAGCTCAGTAACCTAAAATATTGAGTTTAGTCCTTCACTTGGACTAAGATGGGAATTGTGTTTGATGATTTACGCTTTCATGGAAAGAACAGGAGGGTCAAGGGACAGTTTCTTTCTCTCTCATAAACTTCATAGTCTCCAGTCAGACCGTACTTAACTTCAACGAATAATCATCTGGCAATCATGATAAAAAGCCCTATCTTTGTGTCCAGCAGAAAGGAATTGTTAATAACGTACATATATAATATACTGTACGCCTCACATAGAGAAAGATTTCCCTGAAGTCAACCTGTAACTGGAGTTTGAGACTGAAAGCTATTTGTACATGTTGTTTACTTAATAAGTAAACAATTAATTCATCAAAGCACCTTTTAAGCCCTGTGGCTCACAGATGTCAGAGGCAGACACTTCTGAACACCTGTCATAAGTTCTGCTGCACCACAGTCATACATAACAAAAATGATAAAATTTGTGATATTAGATCTTCTAAGTTACAGTGGTATCACCACTCATAAACCTGAGGAACGATGTAAAACAAGGTTTGGGAAGTACTCGAAATGTTCCTTTTTCTTTAACCTGTGTTTTCTTTTTGATCTTGGCAGAGTAAACAAAAAAAAAAAGAAATAACACCACCAAAACCAGCTTCTGGGTAAGACCTGTAACTTCTGAAATCAATTCAAAACAGTTATTCTGTGGAAATAAAAAGACTTACACTTGACATGGTACTGAACTGTGGTCACAGACTAGTAATATTTTTAAATGGCAAAATAAAACCTTTTGTTTAAATAATACTTTGTGGTTGCTGAAAATAAATAGCTACAAGCAGGTAGGTTTTCAGGAAGATTTTTCTGTTGGATCACTGTTTCTTCTCTTGTCCCAGTTGGATGTGTGAGTGGTATTTCACAGCCTAGAACATGTAAGTACAAGTTATTCCCTGGTCAATGGCCTCTCACCATGACATCATTTATGATTTTTGTTACACATATTTAATTTTAAACTTTTCCATTCTTCTATCGAAACTATCTGAAAAAAAGCATACTGTAGTTCGAGATTTAAAATTTTTCATTTAAAAGGCTTGGTTTTTTTTTACCAATCATACTCAAAAGCCAGGATTTCACTCCCAAGACAGCAGCTGCAACCTCTATGGCATTTCTTGTCGTTCTTTACACTAAGTATTAGTATTTACTAATACTAGTAACAAAGTATTTACTTCAGCAATTTCAATTCAGTTAAGAATTTAGCTGAGCTTTTTATTTTTAAAGAGCATCTTTAAAGAATGCATATATTTTTTGAAGGATGCATAAAATTAGATACAATCACTGACTGAAATGCAAACTTTATTCTTTTACCTTTTAAAACTTACTACAGCTATGGTCATATTTTGCTTCTTTCAAAGAACTCACAAATTTAAAAAACCTATGAGGCAAATATGAATAATTTAATAGTGCCATATAATTTTGGATCAAGTACTAAAATGCTAAACAATCACACCAAGTGATCTGATATTCTTTGCTCAATGATAGTACTACGTATGTGTGCAGAGTTGCACTGTATTATAATTGTGAAACTCATTTTTAATCAGACGAAGCATGAAATAGCTTTATGTTTTATTCCCAATCTTTCACTTCAAATGCTGATTCAACTGGTGAGTTTTGTGATGTCTCTTCCTGGTCTCTGATGTTAAAATTGCCCAGAATAAGAATTCTCCAGTCGAGAAATATGATGACAAATTCTTACCTGAACCCTCCCACCTGAATTCTAAATTTTCACCTGATAATCTTGCTTAGCCCATACATTTTTGCAGGGAAAGACTATGATACCACACGGCGAACAGAGGATAGGTAGAATTGCATCACACTATTGTTGAGCAACTTGATGTTGCTCCATCACCTTTTCAGTGTCTTCAGTCTGACAGAGGCTACATCCAATCAGTCTGAATAATGGTATGCTGCCTGGGGTGAGCTGTTTATTCAAACACCACTTCTAATAATATACTCCTACTCGCAGGACTTCAAGTAATACTTCTAGTCTGAATAGTTATTTCATAGGGTCATCAAACATTGCCTTTCTAACTTCTCTGGTGGAAGAGGAGACGGCATCTGCTTTTGCAGGCCTTATTTTAGGTGTATCAAAGAATCTATGTGTAAAAAAGTTTACTTTTTTGTTCACATCTCAGGGAAAGCAAAAGGTAGTATATATGATTTTAAAAGGTGACTTAAAAATTAAATTTTAATCTAATTATATACAGGGTATTTCACTGGATATAAGTCACAAAATGCAGGGTGCCTGTGAGCAACTTCACATCCATTATTCTTCAGTGATTTACCCACCATGAAAGAGATGATAAGTTCACACGGAGAAGGTGAGAAATAAAAGCTATAAACTCTAAATGACAACTTTGTAAGGCATAAAAAAAGATCCTTTTTCAATCAGTGAGCCTGTCTCATGAAGGTTGACTTTTATATGATGGATGAACGTGGACCACTACTCTTTACTTTAGTACACCCATGACAGACTACCTCATACAGAGCAGTTTTCTTGATTAGTCCACCTTATGGAGATAGATGTCTCCTCTTCTGGTTAGCAGTCCATATTTTGGTGCCAAACTGTGCGAGTTCTAATCCCAATATCTGAAGTACGTAGTTGCCTGGTGACTGAAGTGTGAAATAAAGTGCCACAAACATCTCATTTTGGTAAATATTTTTTCTTTATTGAATGTTTTCTTGTTTATTTATTGAATTTGTAGTTGGGGGGTAGGGAGGAAATAACATCAATTATTTTCAGTGCTGGAAATTTTTAGGAAAATCACTTAGCTGCAGTCCAGCATCCATAAAACAACATTTTCCTTTTTCAGTAGAGAAATTGGAAATGAAAGCATTGATAAGAATTTGCATTGTGAAAATGGGGATGGTCCTGTGAATCTCAACCCATTGGTTATATCCATTGCCCAGTCCTCTGTCATCAGGTGGAATGAATGGTGCTGTTGCATCTGTGCTGCATCCTCTTTACAGGAATTTCACACTGTGTCCTGGGAACATACTCGGTTTATACAAATTATTTGGCAATTTTTAGCAGCCAAATTCTGACAAATCAGAACAACTACAGGGGAAAAGGAAGGGATTATGAGGACAGAGACAGATACTTTGCTGAACTCAGAGGTGCTATAGTTATCACACGGAATACTTTTGTTTTAAAGCCTGGGGACACCATTCCTCCCAACTAGGTCTGGATTATGGAATCTGCCTGCAGCCAAATGAAAGCTTACCTTTAAGTCTGCAGATGCTGTGAGGCCACAGACTTTATAGTTAGTATGTTTCAGTGAAAAAAAATAAAGAAATCCTGTTGGCATGCAGCTGAGTTACTGTGCATTTTGCTCATCTCTACCACTTTGATTTACTTCCAAAATATTGTTGCAACTTTTTTTTTCCCAAAAAAATTAACTTTCTGAATATGTAGAGCGTTTAAACAAATGAAGAATGTAGATCTGCCAAAAAGAAAAAAAATGAACTGTTTCTATTGGTATTGTACTTTCTGCTGTAGCCTCTCGGAGAGCTTTGCTGGACTATTGGACTGGATTAGGTGACAACCTGGAAATTTCTGTTACTTAATGAATCCAGCACAACAAATTTCTGAGGGTCACTGGGAAAGTATTCCTCATTTTTTTAAATGGTGGGTTTAATCTCAAATACTCTTAAGGAGGAATCTGCTGGAAACATCACTAGTTACTGAACCATTTTTCTATTTGATAACATCCCTACAAGAGTTCAAAGAGAAGGTCAAATACACAGTAACTACAGGTCACTGCAATTTTTCTGAGACTGGTGCACAGAGAGGTTCACTTAAGGAAAGGAAGGAAAAGGAAGAAAGTCT
>KZ506152.1:280001-340882 GCA_002844005.1 Limosa lapponica baueri | reverse complement strand
CCCCCAGGTTGTTACATTATGCAGCTGATACAAATGTGAATTTAGCAAACATGAAATTTGCTAACTGTGCTGCTCCGGAGATTGACAGATTTTTAGCATAGCTGTGTGGATTGTATTGGAGAGGTTTTACAATGGTCACGGTCTATCAACCTGCTGAAAGGAGGCAGCAAAAACTTTTTCATGCCTCTTTGCAAATAACAAAATACTTAATGTGGCTATCCTTTCCTAAACTTATGTATTTTATTCCTGCCTTCCTGTTTTTCTTCCCAGAAACATGAGCGCTAACATCTTTTCTAACACAGCAGAAGTCTGGTCCTTGTGGCTGATGGATGGGATATGTGCTCTGAGCAGTGAAATGGCATGCTGTTTGGAGATTTGCTGAAATCCTGGTCCTACTTTGGCCTCTTCCAGGAAGTAATTTAGCCTGTGTTATCTGGTCAAAACTTGCTGCACCTCGGCAACACATCAGCACATACAAAGGCAGCAGAGGCAATGAGCAGCCTGACATGGCTTGGGCACTTTACACCTTTAAGGGCACCTTTAAGGAAGCACAAGTGTGGTCCAAAGTGCTGGATTTGCCTAATGGATACACTTCTGTGTACCAATTAGCTCGCTGTAAACTGATTTTATCTTCAGGATAAGCCACTTTGCAGACTGGTAAAGTGGCATCAAACTTAGCCGGTAGACCATTCTTCTAGTCTTGCAAGGGAAGAGAGCTAATTTCTTCTGGAGAGCTGCTTGAGGGTGATGTGATAGATTTGGGCAGAGATGCCCAGGGCCACACAGGGATTTTCCAGCCCCAGGGAGCCCAACAGCACAGATGTAGGTGGGCAGTGCTGATCCTTTTAGGCTGTTCAAAGGGTCTGTCCCTGTACTACCCCCTCTCCTCTTGAAAATCAGGGCCACGAGAAGCTGCACATACCACAGCAGAAAGTGCCTAAAGTTGCCTCATCCCATTGTTGAAACCGTATCTGCTTAGAAGACCATGTAAACATATATTGTAGGACTATTCTTCCTTGTTTTACCTGCTCAAATGCTCTTTTTCTTGATCTTCGGTCTATGTGAGTGTGCAACAGACAGGATAATATGCTGAAGAGGGGAAAGAGCATAACCTAGAGGTAACTTGGCAAGAGTGGAGACAGATGGCTGATCTGAAAGCATCAGAGGTTTGCTCCCAGAGTACCTCCTAAAATAGAGGTGGTTGTAAATTAGAATTGCCCTTTATAAACAAGGTGTATTGCTCTAAAGTCTGGCCATCTGATTACGGGTGCAGATGGTCTGTTACTGTGGGGATTTAGAGGTGTAAAGGGATACATGACAGATAAGTGCCGCAGGCTCATGTCTCAGTGGCCAAGGGTTACACAGGCTGGATTCAGTTTGTAATTCTTTTTGAACAAGTATTTTTTTTCTCATGAGACTACAACAAGGGTGTCAATGCCATTGGTTTTTGAGCATGTAAGTTATGAACACTGCTTCAGTACATAATACACTAAGACCAACAACAATTTTTATGTGCACCACAGAGCAATCTCAGATATTCTGAAAGATTATCTTCACTGTAGAGCTAGAATATTTAAGTATTTACAATGTATTATGCATATTTATATGAATCTAGGTATTTATGATCTTCTGCTTGCATATATATATCTCTACGCATGTATACACAAGTTTACAAATACATAGGTACACACACGCACAGAGGTTTATAAATACATATATGCTCCCATATATATTCAACATATAAATACATATGTACATTGGCAGATGAGGACTTATTTCTTCAGGCAGAATGCTGTTTGCTGCTGGGAGAACACTACAAAGTAAACTGGCCAAACAACTTACCATAAAAACAAAGTGAGTAATGATCTTGACTTAATAAAATAATGCTCATTCATACATGTCTTTAGTTGTTACACTGAAAAAAACCCCAGATTTTACTCCATGGATACTTGTCATCTATTTATGTATGCTGTATATTTATAAGTAATATGATTTTCCTTGTATTAAAGACTTGGCTTTTTGATGTACATAGTCGCTGCTTTAGCACATTATCAGAAACTATACAGCTCCTTCTGAGCTGTGGACATCTGGGTTCACAGAGACTGTGACACCTGGTTTAACAGGTGAGGAAAAAAATGAAAAACTGCTCCACTAAAATATTTAAGATGTCTAAACCAGTCTTTAAATAGCTCTCTGTTTGTTTATGAGACACATACAAAATATATAGTGTATTTCAAAACATTTCTTATTCTATCCTAGTCCCAAATTCAGGGTTAATAAGTTTAAATACAACCACAAATGACATCGTTTTCCCATCTATATGTGGTTCTTCTATGCACGTTTGTACCTGCATCTTATATATACAATTGTTGTTGGATAGTAAAAGAGCAACTATTTAAAGGTCCAGTCCTGCACTAGAAGTCAATATATGTATATTGCAATGTAATATGCAATACATTGTCACAGTTGTTGTAACCTTATGAAGTCAGGTAAATGACTTCATCCTGTTACATCATTCCCCTCTATTCTCTTGTTTCTCATGCCTATTAAAAGAATAGAATAGAATAGAATAGAATAGAATAGAATAGAAACATATATAAAAAACTGAAGGTCAGGGATCATCTCCTATAACCTGCTTGGTTAATGTGGAGCGAACAGTGGACGTCATCTACTTGTATTTCTCCAAGGTTTTTGATATGGTTCCCCACAGCCTTCTCCTGGAAAAACTAATGTGTTATGGTCTAGACAAGTGGTCTCTGTGGTGGGTGGGGAACTGGCTGACAGGCTGCATGCAGAGAGTGGTGGTAAATAGCTCCTTTTCAAACTGTCAACCTGTAAAATGTTGGACCCCCCATGGATTGATGTTGGGTTCAATGCTGTTTAGTATCTTCATAAATAACCTGGATGATGTTGGATCAAGTGTACCCTGGTGAATTTTGTCAATGTCACCAAACTGAGTGGGGAGGTGGACACTTTGGAAGGGAGAGTCACGCTGCAGGAAGACCTGGATAGGCTGGAAGAGTGGGTTAACAAGAACCTTATTAAGTTCAACAAACAAAAGTGTAAGGTCTCGCAACTGGGAAAACACAGTCCAGGAGTGCAACACAGGCTGGGATCTACTTGGCTGGGGAGCAGCTCTGTGGAAAGGGACCTGGGTGTCCTGGTGGACAACAAGCTCAAATAAACAGTGTGCTGCTGCAGCAAAGAAAGCCAACAGGATGCTGGGCTGCATCAACAAGAACATCACCAGCAGAGACAAAGAAGTCATTATCCCACTCTACTCAGAGCTTCTCAGGCCACACCTGGAATACTGTGTTCAGTTATGGTCCCGGCTATACAAAAAAGATGTGGACAGGATGGAGAGGGTGCAGGGAAGGGCCATAAAGATGATCAAAGGACAGGGAAGCCTGCCATATGAGGAAAGGCTTAGAGAACTGGGTTTTTTCAGCCTTGAGAAAGAAGGCTTAGGGGAGACCTTATCACCATGTTTCAATATTTAAAGGGTGGCTACAGAGAAGATGGAGACTCCCTTTTTACAGTGAGTCACATGGAAAAGACATGGGGTAATGGGTACAAGTTACTCCTGAGGAGTGCACGCAAGAGGAAAAATTTTCACAATGAGAACAATCAGCCATTAGAACAATTTCCCCAGGGAAGTGGTGGATTCCCTACCATTGGGCACTTTTAAGATTCAGCTGGAGAGGGTGCTGGACCATCTTGTCTAGACGGCCCTTTTGCCAAGAAAGGTTGGACCAGATGATCGTTGACGTCCCTTCCAACCTGGTATTCTATGATTCTATGTCATACCAGTAATTAAATATTGAACTTTGAAATTGGTCTGAAATTTCTTACCTTAGCATAATTTCAGAAAAGAGATGAAAAGTGTTTTATACAAAATAACCTAAAGAATTTTTTTTTTTTTGTCAGCCTAAAGCCAAGCTTTAAAAAGTGCTTAATCAGTTTCAAGTATAGCCTCTCAAAATCAATGAGGTGGCACAACTTACAGATAAAGCTTTGGGATGTTTCTAAACTGGAAACCATATTTCACCACTGGGGAGCAGACCTTGTTGCCTCTCCTTCAAAAATTCTCCTTCATTTACATCACATTTCTCCTAAAACCCTGATAAGTTAGTAATATATTATAAACTTTGAATCACCTATAAACCAAATAATAACTATCAGTCATATTTCAGCTACAGTGCATGTTACAAAGGTAGAACAAAGGAGTTAATTCCACTCTTTTCCGTCTGTAGATTCCCCATTTTTTTATTTGCTTCTGGTTACCTTTATGCCCATTTGAGGAGTTTTCTGAAGATGTGAATTATCAAATAACTTACTCTCAGGTACCGGTACTTTTAAAAGTAACAAAATTATCAAAACAAACAAGTTATTTATTTGAAAATGGAATAATCATTTTTTTCCTTCTTTCTAATTTTGCTTAATTGCCTGCCAAAAAACTACTGAATATCAGGCAGCCAGCTACTTGGAAAGAATACGCTGTGGGAATTAGTATGTATGCAGCATGAGAAAAAGTAAAGGCATTCTGGGGGTCTTAAAGGATAAAAATATGTTTCAGTAATCTCTTAGCCATTAAGAGAATATCTTCACACCTGTGTATATATTTCGGGAGCCCTTCAGGCTGAATTATTCTTTTTAACAAGGACAGGACAAGGTTTGCAAGTAGGGTTTGCATGTTCAAAAAAGGGTCTAATTTTCTGGTAATTCCAAGTGACTAATGGAAGAGAGTACATAGAATCATAGAATAGTTTGGGTTTGAAGGGACCTTTAAAAGTCATCTAGTCCAACCCCCCTCAATGAGCAGGGACATCTTCAACTAGATCAGGTTGCTCAGAGCTCCATCCAACCTGACCTTGAATGTTTCCAGGGATGGGGTATCTACCACCACTCTGGGCAACCTGTTCCAGAGTTTGACCACTCTTATTGTAAAAAATATTTTCCTTATATCTGGTCTAAATCTACCCTCTTTTAGTTTAAAACCATTACCCCTTGTTCTGTTGCAACAAGTCCTGCTAAAATGTTGGTCTCCGTCTTTCCTATAACTCCCTTTTAAGTACTGAAACGTCTCAGTAATGTATCCCCAGAGCCTTCTCTTTTCCAGGCTGAATAACCCAAATCTCCTTACAGACTTTATCCCGCTAATGTCCTTAGCTGTACAGCAGGGTGCTATTTTAGCCTAGTAATGATATATGCAGTTTAGGCTTTTCAGTAAGTTTCAGTTTTCCAATGAACACTCTGACAATTTAGTACACCCTCATACAGATAAAAGGCCATGAAGCAAAGTTTGCTTTCTTTTAAATAAAACTGCCAGAAATAGGCACAATTCTGTATCAACAGTGCCTTTTTTAATAGAGATCCATTTCTGCTCTCAGTGTCTTACATGGAATTGCTGCTCAGCAAAGATGAATGTATATTTTACTCAGTCATGTAAGGAGACCTAAAGGATGCAGTGAACCAGCACAACGCTTTTCATAGCTGGAGCCTGTATTGAAATGCTAAGACCATGCTTTAATTCCTATTGCACACCAAATGCAATATCCCTGATCCTGTGCTGCTAAAAATGATGGCAAAACTTTCATTGGCTTAGCTGAGGGTTGGACTAGTCCCTGAATTACGTGCACACTCAATAAGTGTCTTGCTATATCTATGGGAAATTTATTTTAAAAAAACAACCAGACCCAAACTGTTTCAGCAGAATTTTCCGTACTAATGGAAAATGGTTAGAACTGCTTAAGCCACCTTGAATCTGAGAGGATTAACTCACAAAGTTACCTACAATTCAGAGAGTAACTCAAGTTTTCCCAGAAATACAGTTTAGTTCTTAGTGAAAACATCCCTCCTTTGAAATTCAGCCTTGCAACTCTGTAATGAACAAAACTAGTTTTCTAGTCTGTTATATGTTTATACTAGATGCAATGTTTGTATCTGTATTTAGTGCTTAAATGGGTAGAAGTCAAGAATAAAATTTTAAATTTATTTAAGACTGGGCAGTAAACCAGAGATTCTCAAAGTGCTTACAGAGTCCCAGTTTATTAAGCCACCACAATTTGTTAGAGGTTTGTGAGAAAAGTACTTGGGGACAGTGGAGGAGTGGAGTCTTATTTGTTTAAATGCTAAGAAAATTTTAGCCATAATTCTCCAAGCATAAGCAATATAACAACCAGAAAATATTTTACTCTTGAGCAGACAGATGGTACTTAAGTCATCTGATATGCTGTTAATAGTTATATTCAGCCTCTTAATTTTATTCTTTTTATTAAGCATACCCATATTTGCATTATCCATACATTAGAAAATCTGTTGCTAACACATGTTCAGAAGGCAGATTCATTATCTGCACTGGTTTGCTTACATTGTTTTAGAGCTATTAGGCCTAAATTTGCCACAGCCTACAGGTGTATGCTGAGTCCCATGCTACCCTTTCCAGACATAATTTTAAAACATTGCTTTAAAAGCCCTGGGAGGCCCTTGAGTCATTCTAGCTTGGGTTAATTCTTTTTCTGTATAGCACGTTTCATAAGAGTGTGCCCCATAGCAGTAAACAAAATCTAATCAATAAAATCCACTGAAATTTGACCTTCTCTTCACCCTTAGACTTGGTTGAACTTTTTTTTTATTATATTATTATTTTTTAAATTACTAAACAAATGGTGAATACAGTTTTGTGTGTTCCCTTATGGTTGGCTGCAGTCGTATTGGGTAATCAGTTACTGGTGTAATAGCTCTTTAATTGTACAGCATATATAGAGCTGGAACAATGTATTCATAAATGGGTTCTGGTTTTCGTTTAATACTTGAATGCTCCTGAAAGGAGGAGGCTGATAATACTCGATAGATTCAAGTAGAATGCAAGATTCTTCATTGCTGTTTTAGTGCTGTGTTGCAATCTGGCCAAACAGAAGTCCTGCTGCCCTTGTCCTGAATATGATCAGCTGTTTGAAAAGCCACATGGTGCCTTTACAATGTAGACAAACATCTATGAAAGGGGAGAGACCACAACTGGATCATCAGTCATACATTTGAAGCAAATGAGTATTCTGCTTGTGGTGGCTTCATGTTACAGTTATAACCACACCGTTGAAAACTTTTCTGCGTTAAGCAAAGATTAAACACAGGAAGTTTGTCGTACTGTCAATCAGGTGTGAGTCTTAAGCTTGATTACTTTCTGTATTTCCTATCTGTAAGCTTGGACTCAATTTGAGGCAGAGTTGAGCTCTGATGCCTCTTAGATGGCAGATTTTTGGTATACTCATTGTCTTAAGTTTCACCCAGGTGCTCAGTCTTGCAGTCTGCTAGATCAGTAAAAACTGATTGTCATATGCAGCAGTACATCAGTTTGTCTTTTTCCAAGCAAAATGTGAACACTTTAAACCAAGCTACAAACAATTCATCAGACAACAACGCAGGCAAAAAGTACCTGGGTTTCAGCGTACATCTATATTACTAAATAAAAGAGGAGAAAGGAGAAACCTTAGGCATCTAACCTGCAAGGCTATACATATTCCAGGAAAGTTTAAAGGGGTATGTCATGGGTACAGGCACACAATTGTTAAATCCACAGTGTTAAAGTGTTAGGTAAGTACATCTCATCGTTTATTCTGTGCCAGCCACCACTATACAACAGTGCTTTACCACGATTTAGTTGTTCACATGGGCTAAGGACTATTCACAAGAGGCAATGCATTGTGGCTAGCCTGATTGGGAAGGTAGGAGAGTTAGGTCTATGTTTGTAAGCCATGCCATGCTATTCAGGCTTAAGACCCTGTCATGCAATCATGCAGTACCATGAACTGCAATTGTCCACTCTGCTTAATTGTTATGTTGGTACAAAGCTCAGGTTTGGTTTACTCATACTAGATCTCTCCAAGACAAATCTGATCTAGTGAGTCAATGTGGATCTAAAACAAGCTTCTTTCAGATGATTTCAGGGTCAGGGATTAATCCCTGGTCTGTCTGTAGTTATCAGCTTAAACAGAGCCTGAATTTATCTATTGTAAACCTATTCTGAAGTCTACTTCAGGCTTTGTATTGTAGGTACAGCCAGAGAAGTTTGGAGCTACAATGTCATCTGTCTTCTGACATGTTTATACACAGTTTTGTTTGAATTCCTTCCGTTAATGGAATGCTCAATAAACACTTATTTCATTACTTACATGTGACAAGAGGATTAAAAAGGTAGACAAGAGTAACACAAAATCATGCCTGCTGTCCTTTCATAGCAGCAAGCTTTGACAGATGTATCCCACATCTACTAAGCCATTTTCCTCAAGACCATTCAGGGGAAATTCAATAAAGAAATTGCTCCTGAGCTGTCCAGTGCCCTCCATTATGGATTCAGTAGTCTTAACACAATACTGTTTTCTGTGTGTTGCTTAAGGCCTCAAAAATACAATGGCAAAACAGCACAAGACTTTCTATTATAGGACCACAGATTAGGAGAAAATTTTTGTGTGGAACGTCCTTACATATTTCAGCAATAAGCAAACCTTTAAGCCATATTCTGACCTCCTGCCATGACACCTTTACTGAACTTAATCAATAAAAACTTTAAAAATATTAAAGTGTTTAGATTCAAGTAAGCTATCCAGACTGGTTTCACAACCTCCCAGATACTAACTCCCTACGTACAGCTGGGGCAAAACAAACCAACCAACCAAACTGAACTAGCACATCTAAGCTATCTGCAATAGCCATCTCAAAGTCTTCTCAGTTCTGGTAGTAGACTCAGGCCAGGATAGCAGCAGTCTTGGTTGTTTGTTCACTTTCCAGATTCAGAAGACAGGTCAGGTGCTTTAAGATCCATACTCTGGATATTTGCTTCTCTTTTATGAATGATTCCAGGTCCAGTCATAAATGTGAAATTCACTGTGATGTTTTAAAAATAAAGAAACTAAAATTTGAATTTTATGTGTCATGAGGCTAAAATTGATGCAATATGTGAGATAATACTTCCTTCTCTGCAAGTACTGTAATCCTGTAACCTGTAATACAATATATCCACAGCTAGTAAAGGCCACAGGCTTTGCAATAAGATTGCAAGGTCTTAGGACTGAGGTTTTTCAGGATTGCTTTGTGTGAACTTTTCTTGACCTGTGTGCAGATTTATTTTTATTTGGTTTAGCTGTAACAGCAATTTTTCTTCTGATCAGGTGGTTACGGCTGGGTTGTTTTTTTTTTTTTTCCTTATCATTATATGGTGCAATCACAGTTTTATAGAAATAGTAGAGACAAGTAGTTTTTTTTCTATGCAGAATGAGATATTTACGGTTCTAAGATAATGATGTAGAGCAGAGAAATACAGACCTGGTCAGATAACAGAAGCCTAGGGAAGTGGGGATGCAGCCAGAAGAGCACAGAAGTGGGATGATAAAGGAGGGAGTACAGGATGGCACTGGAGACCCCATGGCTATAAATAACTCACCCACAGTCAGTCACAGAAATGCATATCTAGAGCTGGACAAAATTGGTTTTAGGGGTAACAAACTAAAAAGGATGATTATCTAACATCCCTAAAAGCTATCGTAGATATTATATTCAGATATAATATGCAGCTGCAGAGCAATGAAGAACGAGAAAGTTGTAAAATCATTTTATCAAACATATAATAACTATTCTTAGTGAATCCCAGAGTGAAGGAGAAGATGCTTTCAACATGAACACCAACCATATTCCTTTCAGTGAAGGACTCCTGCTGCTGAAAACTCACTGTAGCACCCCATCCACCATCACCAGAATGAAACTGACCCCAGGACTCAAAGGAGCAAGAGAAGGCATAACATCAGGAAACCCACAAAACCTAAATGTGTCTGTAACAGTTTTAATTGTATTGCTGCTATTACTGAGAATTTTTTTCTATAGAGAAATATTATTTCCTTTTTCTGTAATAATTTGACTTGAACTAATAACGCTTCCTGAATTAAATTGTTAAAATAGCCACTACACTGACAATATATTATTGGCTTTATACATAAGGCATGTTTCCTCTTTCCCCTTAAACAAGATTTTTAACATAACAATATTGAATAAAGTCTGAACTGAAAGGAAAAAAGAGTGGTAAAAGCCTCCTAGATTGCTGCAGCTGCTTATTGCTTAAAAGTGTTCCTCTTCCTCTTTCAAAACTGATTACAGAGAGAAAAGCAATAAGGGTCATCTTAGTTCCCCAGATACAAAACCACTTAGTGGCATCTGAGAAGCCCTAGGGTATCTAAGATACCTATAAGAAGTTGGCAAGTATGACATAAAACCTATGAGTGACCTGCATTCCCTTCTGGACTGTCAGTAGGATGCTACTTGGGATAATCTAGGGAATCTCAAATGGCATTAGAGGTTCCTGTTCAGGGAACTTACCTCTATAAAATGCTACTAGATCTGACTCAGAGGAGATCACTGGACTGTCTGAGTTCTGAGGGGTTTCCCAGACAGTCTTCGACCTCATCTTATTTTACATCCAGATTAAATATTAACTTGAAAAAACGCTGTATTCTGATACGAGTTCAAATTCAGCAAAAACCTCACAGGAATGTCTTACTGATAATTACAGTCTCAGCTTACTGTTGGATTTGAGTTATTTACCCGTAATATTGATTTTTAAAGTTTGCAAAATATAAATTCCATCACAGAGCCATGATTTACCCTTGAGTACTACCTTAAATTTTTTCCAAATTAGTATCTGAATTTTGAGTTTTCATTTTGCAAAAGATTCAGAAGCATCTTTGTTGTTCTCTTTAACTTGGTTTTCCATAAATTTGAAGTATGAAAAATACTGTTTACAGTGAAGAAACTGAAACTTCTAAATATAACACAAATTACAAAGGATTTTTCTCAGGAAATTGCTGGTCAGAATCACGTTGCTGAGTGACATCAGCTGTGATACTAATATCTTTAGAATTCAAAAAGAAAAAGCTGCTAGCTAGTTTTCTTTCTGTGTTTTCTGTGCATTTTAAAAATAATCAGAAGAAAGACTTTAAATGTTTTAATTTTTAAACAAGATCTTTAATTTTTAAATATTAGAATTCCTGTTCTGATTGTGAATTTGCATAAAGTCTGGATAAAGATCTGCTTTATCATATCTTTCATTCATATTATCTTAGTGTTGCAGGTACATGACATAATTTGTAAGATGATTACCACAAGCAGTTAGCTCAGAAGTGTCAGTTTAAAATTCAAAGCCAGTCTACTGTAATGTTTTTCTTCATGTGAACTTTCAGACTGTTGTGTTGGGAAAAAAAAGGGAACTATTTCTCTTTTAAAAATTTTGGTTCATATTTTCAGGTCAATGCTATTTTAGTCCATTGACTGGCATTTTATCTCCATATCATAAAAAATCTATTCCATATATGGCAGGAATTGTTTTCAGAAGCATTACAATGATAGTTACCTGATTTGGCAGTGAAGTACAAGACAGACCGAGGAGCCTAGATATGAAGGGTCTTAAATAAAAGCTGGTATTATTGAAGATGAACTTGCAACAAAAACATTCTTTACCTTGTTCCCTCATACAAAACAGATTTTAATCAACAGCCGTTACTCACAGGTTAATGGCACATTTAGCTAGTACTTTCTGGGGTTGAGTAAGTCCCAAATGGAGTGAAGAGAAAGGGGACAATCTGGCAGCTCATCAGTGCAACACTGAGAAAATTTCCAGTAAAGACAGCTGAGAATATGAAAATGACATCCACAGACACTGATCTTGGCATTGTTAAGAGAGTAACTCTTACAAAGCTTCCAGTTACTCCAGCCTACTACGTGAATTATTTCTTTCTTGTTTACCTCAGACCTAATGGGGTGAATCCTTACATCCTTTCTCTGTTCTTATTCTCCACGTCTCCATGCAGAACTTTACCTTAGAAAAGCCAATTAGGGATGTAAAGGTTTGATTTTAAAATCTTACACTGATCAATGCTTTCATTTGTGTCTTTAGAGACTTGTCATATATATTGATACCAAAAAATCGCTTTATTGCTTGAACTTCATAAAAAAAAAAGGAGGATCGGGGGTATAGAATAAGCAGTTTAGTAGGGTGTAATGCTTGTATCTTCAATGCATGTTAATTGCAAGATTTATTTTCCAAGCTTCTAATATATTAACCTGTATCAGCTAATTGCCTACCTATCCACTATCCCCTTTGTTGTGGTTTAACCCCTGGCAGCAACTAGGACTGCACAGCCACTCGCTCACTTCTTCCTCCTGAGTGGGATAAGAAGAATCAAAAAATAAGGAAAACTTGTTGGTTGAGACAAAGACAGTTTAATAAATAAAGCAAAAGCTGTGCATGCAAGCAAAGCAAAACAAGGAATTCATTCACTACTTCCCATAGGCAGGCAGTTGTTCAGCCATCTCCAGGAAAGCAGGGCTCCTGTAATCACCATCACCTGTAACGGTTACTTGGGAAGACAAATGTCATAACTCTGAATGTGTGTGTCCCCCTTCCTTCTTCTTCCTCCAGCTTTATGTACTGAGCATGATGTCATATGGCATGGAATATCCCTTTGGTCAGTTGGGGTCAGCTGTCCTGGCTGTGTCTCCTCCCAGCTTTTTGTGCACTTCCAGCCTACTTGCTGACAGGGTGGTGTGAAGAGCAGAAAAGGCCTTTACTGCTTAGCAACAACTAAAAACATCAGTGTGCTATCAACACCATTCTCATTCCAATTCCAAAACGTAGCACTGTACCAGCTGACAGTAGGAAAGTCAACTGCATCCCGGCTGAAACTATGACACCCTTTCAAACATTTCCCAGATACACTACATACATTTAAAAAAGTTAAGCGAAAGTTTGCATGTCAGGACAAAAACCATTAACTAAATGATATGAACAAAAATGTATTTTCTTAATTGTTCTTTGCTGTATTGCATCCTACCTCTGCAGTCTGTAGTACTTACCAGTGTTTGACATAGTATTTTGGAGTAGATGGATCATTGTGGTGCTTAGGGACATGGTTTAGTGGTGGTTTTGGCAGTGTTATGTTGCTGATTGGACTCAATGATCTTAAAGGTCCCTTCCAACCTAGAGAATTCTATGATTGATCTGTTTTAGTATGACAGTCTAGCGCAGCAACTTGTTACCAAACTGCATGTCTAGATTATCTTCCATACACATTTTCACATTTTGTCTTTAAAAAAAAGTACACACAAAAAAGAAAAATCCAAAAAAAGTAAACCCAAATCACTTTCCAGTCTAATTCTAGTTTTATTGCTTACATATTATGCTTTTGTCTCTTCTGATGTTACATGTGTTTTCATCACAGCACTGTTGATTTTTAATCTTATTTAAACTTTATGAATGCTCTTACTTATGCTGTTTTAAAATGCACCATCTTTAAGATTTAAAACTTTTTCCCTATTACTGGAATTTTAAAATTTATTTTTCTTAAAATCTTTTCAAGCCACTTATTTTCTCCCAAGACTCCTGCAAATTTTTATATGCTTTTTTTCAGCCTTCATCATAAAACTAAACTGTGATGAACCTCATCCCTCGTTGGATCGAAGAAGGATTTTTCACATCAGTTAGGCAGTTTGACAGCAGCTTTAATACATTTTCCAATGATGATTACAAGCATGTTGTTAGAACAAATGCTTATGCTTTTTAATATAATTCCAAACAAATAATCTTTATGAAGGATTAAAAGCCAAAAGTCTGGAGAGAGAGGAAAAGAAAAGTCTGGTAGATGAAACCTCTGCCTTGCAAAGAGTGTGTGAAATCCTTCTTTTAATTCTACTTTAATAACTCCCTTCTGACCTTAAGTTTTTCAAGGCACTATATTTCATTAAAGAAACAGCTCATATAGGTGTGACTGAATAAGATTTAACAGTCTAAACTAGCAAGAACAGTATAGATGCAGATACAAAGAAATTACACTGAAAAGAATGTAAAGAGAGAAATTCCAAGCATCTCAAAGTAAATTTTGAGAATTTTGTTTTAAGGAGTTTATATCTCAACTCATTTCTTGGTGGATTTATTTCATAATAACATGTGAATAACTGTAGTGAACAGTCTTCCCAAACCTAAGTTCATGGTGCTGAAGATGAGAAGAGTTTTTGGACAATAGGAAAGGCATCATCAGTAAAAACAGACTGTATTTTATCTGTTGTTCTGTATTAAAAGCTTAATTCAGGTTTTCAAATGAATGCATACTCTCAGCAATGTGACCTATACACAGATTTTCCACTTATATTATAGGGTCATTGTGTTGATTCTACTTCTCAGGCATCTTGGATATGTTAAAACAACAAATAATTCACTTGAAAGTCATTCACTGAGAATTATCTTTTGGGACTTTCTTTTTGCTTCCCTACAATCTTATTAACAAGTTGATCAGGTCTGAATGCTAATAAGAAAGCATTTCTAAGCATCAGATCTGAATATTAATAAGAACATACTTCTAAGAAATGCTTAGCGATATTTACTCATTCCTAACAATACTTTAAACATAATTTCTTCAGATATGCATTTTAAGAAAGTCAATTGTAGATATTGTTAAAAGACTTAGAAGGATCATTTTTTCATGTACTGATTTAACTATTTATTTATTTTAAATATTTTCTGTAAAACGTTGGCTGCAATAGTGTAAAATCAATGTGTATGTTCCAATAGTAATTAAAAAAATAGTCCTAGGCAGAAGTAGTTCACCAGTTTTGAATCAGTGCTACAGTGATTTATACCTGATGCGAGACCCTGTAAAATATTTATCTCACACTATAAAGAAAAACAAAAAAGATTAAAAAATATCCTATCAGATTTTTCTGATATCCATAAAGATAATACCCTGCGTCCTGAAAATGAAAATCCTTGTGAGAATCAGAAACTGATCTTTGAGGCAAGCAGTCGAATGGTACTGAATGAACAGCAGGTGTGATGGTTTGACCCCAGCCAGCGACTAAGCACCCACCAGCTGCTCGCTCACTCTCCCTGCAGTGGCATGGGGGAGAGAATTGGAAGGGCAAAAGTGAAAAAAGCTCATGGGTCATAACAAAGACAGTTCAATAAGTGAAGGAAAAAGAACCTCCACAATCGAAACAACAGGTGATGCAATGGCAATCGCCCAACACTTCTCACCAGCAGACCGATGCCGAGCCAGTCTCCAAGCAACAGCTACTTTTGAAAGATTCCCTCTCCGTTTTATTGCTGAGAATGGTGTTGTATGCTATAGAATATCCCCTTGGTCACTTCGGGTCAGCTGTCTCAGCTGTGTCCCCTCCTAACCTCTTATCAATTCCCAGCCTATTGCCTGAAAGGGGGCAGAATGAGAAACAGAAAGTCTTGACACTGTGCAAGTGCTGCTCAACAGCAGCTAAAACACTGGTGTGTTACCAAGACAGTTTTGGTCACCAGTCGAAAACACAGCATCATACATGCTCTTATGAATGAAAATAACTCCAATCCCTGCCAGACACAATACAGCAGGTTAAGGAAAAAAAAAAAAAAAAAAAAAAGAAAAAAAGCCAAAGCTGTTCTGATTGGTGTAATAAACCCAAGATGCTTAGGCTTTGCAAAACCTAAGAAGTTAAGGTAGATTTGACATTACAATTAACAGTGTGCACATTTTAAAGGATTGAAAGATAAGACAAGAATAAAATGGTTTGGACACCTGTCCAGGATCCAACCGATTCAAATATATTAGGTTTTTATTTCTTTCCCCACCCCCTGACTTAGTAGCTCTCCACACACAACATGAGTTGATCTAAATTATATTTATGTCATCTCAGTCACTGGAACATCTTCTGTTAATACTGATGAAAGCTATAATGTAGGAGAGAGTAAAGAGTCCTTGTCTTTCACATTTCACCTTAGGAAACTGAGACCCTGAAAGTCCACACCATGGATTCTCAAATGTTCTTTAAATCATGGGTGAAGATTTAAGCATCTAAAAGATCTGGATGGAAATAACTGCAAAAGATCCAAGTGGAAGACTGTGACACAACCAGGGATGGCATTCGCTGTTCCTGAGTGATGGATATAGCTGTAAGATTTTACCAGTGGCTGCCTTGTTTTCTTACTGTTAGAGGGAGAACATAGTGTCTTTTCCTGGCACCATCTCTTTCTGATCAAGATGAATAGCCCAATGGCCCCTCCAGTATGGGTAAGACTCTCTTGAGCTGCAGTACAAAAAGATACCTTCTAATATGTTAAATGAGCTGGTCATAATGAAAGATGGGAGATTTTGCTCACCCAAGAGGAACTAAGAATTGCATGGTCTCCTGTGGGCTCAGATCAGACAGTAGCCTGAGCATTATTTCAGGTTTAACGTATTCTTTAGTTATATTGCTAAATCCACTTGCTATGTCAGAAGGTGAGAAGTAGGTCGGCAGGCCAGACACAAAACATCTTCACATAAAGATGAGAAATTTGTTTAAAACCAGTGAAAGGAAGACCATGTTTCAGTTTATTAAACACAAAGAGAGGACCTTTACAAGAGGGGAGGAATAGATTAGCTCCCAAGAGCAGTGTCATATTTGGAAGTATTGTAAGAAATAGTTTTGATTTTGAGTGAAAATAAATCTTTCTGAAACTTCAGAAAAGTTTGGATTTGTTCTTGCTTTCTCAGTTTTTCATTATTTACCCCATTTATCATTATAGCACTGGCAGTATTCTATGCCTTGTGAGATACTGGTGTTTTTTCATGTCTTTTAGGAACGACTTTCTGCTCAGGAAATATATAGTGTAGACACGTTGCAGCAGCTGCCACTTCCTCTCTATTACATCCCACCCTGCTGAGCTGATGAGGCACAAGCTCTGATGGCAATGTTAGCTTGCTCTGCTGATTAGCTCCAGTGGATATTCACACTCCTACCTCAGAGTCCTGCAGTTTTGAAACCTTGGGCTTGTTGTAGCTTCCTGATTTTTCCAAATTTGTCAGTTGCAGACTGTAAGGATTGATCTTGTGGTTTCCATTTTTCCTTTTTCCCTCCTTTCCCCTTAGTCTACAAGCTAACAGAACTCCAAAACCATCCAAGAACATGCTTGCCAAACAGGCATTTTTGTAAATAATCCAGTACTGTTTCTAAACAAATTAATGCTTTCCAGCTAGCTCATATTTTACATGTCAGTGACATTGAAAAATTACGTTGGTATGTTTTAGGATTTGAAGTCAAACATTTTTGACTTGGAAAACTTAAAGAGTAATTTTTAAAGAATTTTTTTTATGGCTTACCATGTAGGCATTCACAATTTCCTTGATCAACAGTCATCAGACTCTGTGGCGTTTATCATATACACAAGCCAACAAATCGTTATCATACTTTGCACACCAGCAGTAGAAGCCAGGTGCCACAACATTGACTGACTAATCCAATTACCAGACAAAATACAAGTTTCTGTCAGTTTGGAAGAAGAATCTTGCAAACTGCCAAAACTCAAATGTTTGTGGCATCTGAGTTGAGGAAACTAAAGCCTTTGTCTACATGCTGGTGGTGTTGTAATGCAATACTGCCTTTTAGGTAGGACCTGACATCTGCTGATGTTCAGTATCCAGCCGTACTGAAACACCTGCAGAGCCCATACTTATGGTGTATCTTTTGCCACTAGAGGGCAAACTGATCAGACAGACAATTGCACAGGTATTAAAATTGCCATTTTTTTAAATTTTGTTTAATTATGTAGCATTTTATTGAATTTGGGCTAATGTGTGACTTTTCATGAGATTCAGTAATAATACATGTAGAGAAGAATAGCAAAAGGTGGGGGTTTATTTGTTTGCTTGAGGTTTGGGGGTTTGGGGTGGGGTTTTGTTTGTTTGCTTGCTTGCTTGTTTTTGCAGGTAGAAGATCCCAAAGGATCTCAGACAACAGTTAAAACATCATTAACTGAAATTTAGTCACTTTCAGAAAAATGGAGGGAAAGGAAGAAAAAAGGAAGAAAAATAAAAAAAATGTGAAAGGAAATAAAAAACATTAAGTCTTACAATTTTCAGGATATCTTAAAATGAATGCTACTAGGAATAAATACAAGGTTTCAACAGAAAAAGGTTGCAAGCTTCCCATAGACAACCTTTCATAGAAAAATTAAAAATTTATTGCATACTAAATTCATATTTGTGGCCAAAGTTTAGGCTTGTACAAATGGCCATATGCAGTTACTGACATTCAAAAACCAGGTTTAATATTATGTGTATCAAACAAAAAAATAATGCAGCTTGTTAACTTCATATAGAACATAATGCCTACTCAGTTTTGACTCAAAAACATGATGAGTTTTCCACATGTAATCACATATTCAAATAGATATAAAAATCAATACCACCCAGATTTTAAATAGAATGTCACACTGGCTAGCTTGGGGGGGAGGTGAGAAGTTAAAATATATTTAAATACAGCATGAATATTTTATACAATAATGTAGTATGGCTTACAAAGTATTTAAAAGTTTTCAGATTTCAAATAGTCCACAAACCCATGCAGGATATCTTTCATTCTACAGTAAGCTCAGGCATAATATATGCATGCTGACATGTAGCATTGATTTTTCCTTATGTACAGCTTTATTAATTTTTAAAGTTCACACAGACAAATGTGCACCTTTCAGAAACAGAAGCAAGCAAATGAATAACACCCTCAACAGAAACCTCCATTATGAAACTTGTTAATGGATATGTACGCTTAAAAAAATAATTCATTTTTGCAGGTTTTTTCAGATATTTTTAAAAACTAACAGTTTCTCTTATACTTTCATGTCTACAGATTTTACATTCACAATTTTGCTTTAAATTTTAACTCTTGTTCAAGAGAGAAGTTTATTTCTACACGTGATATTTTATAAATTCAATAGCTAGAAGCAATCGGCTTTTGATGCCATTTTTTCATTGAAACAGTAAATAAATAAAATAAACAAACAAACAAATTCAACCCTGTAGCAAGTTCATTACAGGCAAGTTAAAAACTAGTGTCTACTGTGCATTTTCAGTAGCATCAAAAGCAACAGAATATATATTATGCAAATTATTTAGATCTATTCATCACAACATAGGGAATGCAGTAGGGGAATGTGCTCTCTTGCAAACTTACAATGCATAGCAGTTGTCTTCATCTGCCTCTCTGGCTTGCCCAGCCCGACACCGGACTTTCATCAAATTCTACAAAACAGCTCAAGCTTTTACATCTTGGAATTTTTATTGTCACTGCATATATTGCTACAGAAATACATGATGGAAATGTCATTTTTGCAGTGTGATTGCTAATTGGCATTCCCGTTACTACAGCAATACAAACCATAGGCAAACACAGATTTTCCTACGAAAATGATATCCATTCACTTTGGATATGCTTATTTATTCTGCTAAAGGGATATTTCCTCCAGGACCTTCAAATTTTATTTACAAAAGAGTAGGGATGCTTCATATCATTCCAGAAGAAAACCTCTAGATCGATAATTGATTGTTTATTTGGGGGGACGTTGTTTGGCTTTTTGATTGTGGGGTTTGGGTTGTTGTGGGGTTGTTTTATTTGAGACTAATAATCCTAGTAAAGAACTTTAGACAGAGATTAATGACATCTTAAAAACCTCCACCTTGTGAAGGTTTCATCGGTTCCTTTTGGAATTGGAAAATGAAATAATGGAAATGCCAGCTGTGATTCCACTGACTCTTGTTAAGGTGAAAATAACTTCATTGAGGTACAAATTTACAAATAAATCTACTGGTAATTAGACCAATGTCCTATTAAGATACAAAAATAAGGCCAAATATTCACAATCTAAATGAACTGATTTTGTGTTATATACTGTCCGGGTCTTGTCTGATCAGCAGTGGGTTAACTTAATGAGTAGAGTAAGCTTTGGACTACTTCAGATGCTTTACAGCAGCTAGTCCAGAATCCCCTTCGTTGATTTGCTGGAGCAAAAGTGAAAATGTCCTGTAGACTTTCACACATACAACTGAATTGTCAAACCTAATGTGAAAATGGAGTAACAGAAACAAGGCTGTTTATTTCAGTTTCTGTGAGGCTGAATGCATAATGGAGGCACGACAGCTATATCTCCTCAGCTAGGCTGTGAATGTGAGAACTTAAATTCCCTTTTGAAGAAGTGATTCACCCTTACTCATAACAAAAGGTTATGTTTTGTGACAGCGTTTGACAGAGAGTGGGATTAGGTAAAGATGGTAAAGGAGGAATTTTCTCTGTAAATGTACGTTATATAAAATAAGCTGCAAAACAGAATGAAATTGTCACTCTTTAAGAACAACACTTAGAAATGGTAGCCACATTGCATCTTTTCTACAATTGCACTTTGTGCTGATGGCAGTATTTGACTAGCTGAATAGTTGATCTCCTTCCCTTGGGGACTGTACCTGATATTGCTGATCTTGTGAATGAAACTAGTACGAGTACTGTGTATTTTTACTGTTAGTGCTGTCACAAGGCAAAGCACAAAGCTGTAAGTTGTCAATGAGACAGTAGCAGAGTGACATTGCCAACAAGTCCTTTTGAAATTGCAAAAGCAAAATGGTTTTACAGATAAATTGCCATATTTAATAATAATAACAACAACCACAACAATAGTAATAATCATAATGATCAGGTTCTGAGCACCCACAGCTTGAAAAACAAAGTGAAAATCAACTTTTTATCTAGGAAGTATGCTGAAGGATGTCTTAACATTTAAAATAGGGACAGAAAATAAGTTACTTCTGGAGGGGAATTTTTTCCTTGTTTTTGCAGCCATGTTTTCTCTTGCATTACTTAGTTGTCCTTATGTTAACCAACTGATTCTGTCAAAGAAAACTCTAGGTGCAGTAGACTACAGTAAAGAGACATCTACATAGTCTCTCAGTATACCAGATAGAAATTGAAATATTGATTCAACACCCAGGAACACTTATTGATGTTGTCCTGGTTTTAATGTGAAACTTGAAAGCAAAGATGAGAAAACTCACCGGCTAAGCTTGCCTAATGTATTAGCTGTTGTCAATGTAAATCCTGCCTCAGTTGTAAAACCATTAAGTATTAACTGTCCATACTTTAAAAAAGTCTGAAGTACAAAATATTCTTCATAAAGAAGAAATCTGATTCAACGGTAGATCTCAGTTCTGGACCTCGGTGTTCGACACGAGGTCTGAAAAGACATTGCCTTTCAAAAAGACTCTTTTAGGCATATTTTCCTACTTTCTTAATTTTCTGGAACCTGGGAGCTGGCAGTTTGCTTCATGGCAGTGGACAGAATGGCTTAGGCACCATCTCAGCTCATCTGGTCTCAACATCACATGTGGTACATGACCGACATCACCTCCTCACCCACGCTGTCCACTGACAGCCTCCTCCAGGGAGACAGCAGAGCATCTAGCATCTCTCTTAACCTCTGCAGCCAGAGGCACATGGATTATTTTGCATGAAGTGTGATCAGGAGATTGCTGATTTTTATGCCTTATTACTCCTTTTCTATGAGAATGTGATCCACTCCTTACCTCTAGAAAAACACCAGTGCAACTGAAGTAAAAATTCCTAAAGCTTTCCTACCTATAACTTTCAGCTAACCATGCTTTAGGTAAAGGTCCACACAGGTATTCTTGAGAGACTGTCAACATTGATATATTGGCCTGAAAGTTCATTGCTGAGTGAACAAGCCATGCTTTTTATCCCAGGAGCTATGTACAGTTTCCTCAGGACCCTTCAGGTCCCCCCCATCAACCCAGAAAACCACAGATCAGAACAAGGCAGATCATATTACTATTAACAGACTATCAGACTAGTCATATGGGTGATAGACAATGTAATTATTTTCATGATGGAAAATAATCACCTTTCACAATTTTTAACTACACACTGAAGGTATATATATTTTTTTTTTCTAAATCTCATTCCTAGCTAACTAGTCTAGATGAATTAATTTCCTCAGTAACTGTGTCATCATCATCTGTCTTATGTGATTTTCCACCCCAAAACAGGAAATACTTAAGTGGCATCCCATATACTAGCAAAGACAGTAAGATATCACATAATAGTGATATAATTAAGGCATTATTTTCAGTGAGTAGCCTTTTTCGTCTTTTCATTGTGTTATATGCTACCTGGTTTAGATTGGGTAAAAGCTGGTATAATGGAAAAAAGGTCACTATGGTAGTTTTAGTCCAAGAACTATTTTTTTTCCCTTTTTCCCTGTGAATACAAAACCCTTTACAACATTTAAACACATTACCTTAAGGTCTAGTAACCAGTTCAGATACAATTTTTAAGTTTCACTAGAAGGATATTATTCACTGGTCTAGCAAACAGATCCTCATTTTAGTTTGAGGTTATGCTCATCCAGTCTAATCTTCTATGATAGATAAGGCAGAGAGTTCTACCTTCTAATTCCTGCCTGCTGCCCAGAAACTTCTACTTAAACACAGAAACTCTGTGTAAGAAAAGTTGCACAGGCTCTTTTCTACCTCTGCTTCCACGGCTTATCTCAAAAACAGCTTGGTCTAGAAACTTCACGTTTATTGCATTAACTAAGCCCGAAGGTGAACAATGCGCAAGGGTATATGCTATGTGGCTAATTTAAAAATTATTTGCTATGGAAAAAGAAATTAACTTCTGGATGCTATGCAAAATCCCTACAAAGATAATGGCTTTAATGAAGAGTTCTTAACAGCCTGCAGGATTCACAATCTCTTCGCTCAGTGTCACAGCAGATCATGGAAGCATACATACCCAGTTGTCACTATTTAGCCAGCACAAATCCTTATTATTCAGTATTTCCCTCCACTTTATCCTCACAAAGACATCTCCCAAGACAGCATATTTCAAATTATTTAATAGTTGTTCTCATTGCCTCACTTCCCAAATTCTCTGTCAAACACTTTGCCTAAAACTTGCAGGAGTATAATCAGGTGGTCCTGAAGCTTAAAAATTCTTTTTGTAAGGTCTTTAATAATTGCAAGAGTAACAGCAACAATAATAGTAGCAGTATGCCTTGAGGCACTGACTCAGCAAAGCACTTATATGTGTATTATTTTCTATATACTTACCTGCATTCATAACAATACTTGGAGCTTCAGTATTTTATGGAAAAGAGGGTTTTTCTCAGTGACAGAGGTTGCAAAAATGTAAAACCTGTAGGTTATATTTATTCACATACACATAGAATCATACCATATCAGAGTAATAGTTGATCTAGTGCACAGTGTGACATGTTGCACATCTATCTGACCAAGGATGTTTTGGAAGAAGATACAAGGAAACCTGTAATGGAAAAATCTGTCCATGCAGAAATTTTTTCTCATTTCAGGTACATACCATAAAGCATGAAAGTCTATTCATTTTAAAAGTAGCCATGCATTTTCTCATGGTTCATGTAGAAAGCTGGGCTTTCCAGTTCATCCTGCTTACTGTATTTTCTTTTTACTTTGAATGCCTGTATTTTGGGAAAATGTTTATTCCTGAATTGCACTGAATGTATTCCACCTTCTGAATTGATAAAACATACTGCTAATAAAGCTAAACAAGAACCAGAACAACAGGTCTAAATTTCTGAACAAATATCTAGATTTCAGTTGTGATCTGAGCATTACTGCTTTTACTGCTTTATAGAAAGACTTAAAATACTAATCCAAACTAATGTACACCGTGAGATAGTAAATATTTAAATATTGGCCTCAGTTATGGGATTCTGGTCCTAATTCACAGCTTAACATTCAATTGCTGTGAAGACTTACCCCACCTAAAAGTGTGCACTTATTGCTAATAAGTGTGCAAATAAGTTGAGCACCACAATCCTAAATTCTGTCACATTAGTGAAAGGAAGTAGGCAACATATGTCTAGATCTTAGGTATGCTGAATGAACTCTCAAAAGTATTTCTGCCCAGGGACAAGAAAGAAACTAAAATAACAAGGCTCCTTAATTAAGCCTTTAGTTAGATGCCTGAACTTCGTTTAGTTCAGGGCCTTTGGCTCCCAAGTTGAAATTCAGCATATTCAGCATTCAAGGATTCATGATAAACTCAGGATCCTATATTACAAAATGGCAAGTATACTGATCTGTGCATATAATCAGTCTCACACAGCTTGCCCGAGAGTTGAATTTAAGAGAAACCTAAGTCTCTTGTAAAAAGATTCCATAGGTTTGGTATTGTGCTAAATATTTTGTCCTCGTCTTTCTTTTTAAAATGTCAGTGATAGACAACCTAAACCTCTCTCAACAGCTCTCTTAGTTGTTCTTATTTTATGCTGCTTTTTAACATTAAGTACACACTTGAATTAGGTAGTTCATAGGCTACTTCCTTTGACTTAAGAACTGAGTCATTCTATTTCTTCTTTTATCTGATTCCTCCTCTCGTCTCCTAAAGACTGCCATATGATTTACAGCAAAGTGCTGTATGCATCTCTCATAATTTAAGGATACTGTTGTCAACTTTCATACACATACTGTGTTTTTTTTTTCTTCTTAATAAAATCATCTGTATATAATAATTTACTGAATCATAGACTACTTTATGACAGTTCTTATACAAATGCTCTAAATTGTTCACGTTTCTAACAGGCAGATAGTCATCAAAAGTGCATAAAGCCATGGTGTCCATACTCATTATAAATGTATTTTAAGCTAGTTTTACCCATTGGACATTTAGCTAAAGATCAGCAATATTTACATAAGATCATAATTAATAAATAAGATATTCAGGAAGGTAATTTTTTGCCTTTTAAAAAGTTCAATTTATTTAAACAGAAAATTACGCTTTTAAAATTGCATTAATTTCTTCAGATACCTGGAGGTATGACCCTAGAAACCCTGCTGCTGTTCTAGCACATCTTCCCCTGGATCCGTATTTATCGGAAAGGTCTGCCAGTAGTAAACAACTATTACTATATATGTCCTTGTAGAAATGATAAGTGTTATTAAAATATGCATAAAGGGATAAACCGGAACCCCATGTATTACTGTGTCTACAGATTTGACTTTTGACAGATAATTAGGTTGAACAGAAGGATCCTGCATTGTGATTTGTGTTGGATGTGAAACTTGACATGTAGTCGTGATGGAAAACTTAGAGCTTTCAAAACTGGTTTTGTTGTAGGGCTAGCTTATAAAACTCTTATGTCCAAAGGCCAAAAGCGGTACCATTGGAGTCACTAATGTTATTACACTTGTTCATCATGATCAGGAAAATTTTCTGATTTCATATTTTCATCATAATTTCATCACATCAAGTTTGGGTATTTTTACCCTCTTTTACCTATAATTGAAAACAGACCATGTTTGAAACCATCAAAGCTATTTTACTTATCAAGTATCCCACTTAGCTCAATCAGAAGAAGTCATTAGGAAAATGACTCTGCTGGAATTTCAGAAATTACTTCAAGCTGCAGCAATATTAACTGGGTGCTACTTTAAAGCAAGTTAATGTGTAATATTTCCTCAATAAATAGAATCAGTTCAGCCCAGAAATATTCATCTGTCCTTTTCTTACATAGGTAACTTATTTGTCTTTGGGGGTAATATCCTCTCTGTGTGTATGTGCGTGCACGCATGCATGTGTGTTAACTTTAGCATCCTATAATGTCTTTCAGCTATAATGCTATTTTTACTTGGATTTTTGATTTGATGAAAAATACTATATAATATCAATTATTATGACTTTTTTCTTTTTTATTCAGGTTTATATTGACAACTCATACTCCTTTTGTTTGCATTTGTTTTGTTTTAAAAAAATAATACTTTTTCATTCCCCTCACCCCTTCCTGAATTAACACTTCCTGTTTCGGTGTCAGATTACTCCATTCCTTTTGAAATGCTATGTTTCTTATGAAGAAATAATCATAAAGCTATATGATTAATGATGGGCAAATTCAGGGCTTTAAAAAAATTAAGGTTATTTCAACTTTTTTCTGAAGTATAGATGCTAACACAAACCTCTGAATTGGGTACAAACAAGTGAACTTCTTACCTGTATATATAAATCATCCTCTCGTCCATCAATCCACATGTTATGAGACTTTTTCTGAGAAAAAGTTTGGGCACATCTCTGTCTCTAGCTGGCTGAAGGTTGTGGTTATGCAAGATGCTGCGAGACTCAGTCTTCCTTTCAGATGTTGGGCTATGGTCAGTACTTTCCACAGCTTTGGTACCACATAGTATGAAACAGTGGAATACGCTACCTATCTCCCTCTCTGCCATTTCTTTTGTCTTACTGTAAATTACTTAGAGGAAAGATTGCTATCCAGTCATTACACAGACACACTGAATACACGTGTGCACTTTTTCACCCTTTTCTATTTACTACTAGGTTTTTCCCTGTTTGTAATTACAAGAAAATTGGGGGTTTATGAATGAACAAGAAAATCTTTTTCGACTATTTCTAAAAACTGATGTATGTTTATTTCACATGAAGGGAAGGGTTTGTCTCAGATGAGAAGAAAATATTCTGGTGTTGCTACCATCCCATGGATTAAGAAAAACCATAACTTTCTCCTTTTTTTCCCCAGATATACTAGTACTAAACCTGAAAGAATAGGTTATGAAAAAGATATGCAGATGGATCTACAATTTTAGTACTTTTACTGGTTTCTGGATTAACTTTTTTCATGCTTAATTTTCAGAAAGTCTCACTTACTGAAAGTTGAAGGTAGTAACCAACATAACTATTCTGAACATAATTTGAATTTATATTGACCACAGTTCTATTTTTGGTTGGGCATAATTAATAATAAATAACCTTTAGCCCAGGATCTAGGACTCTTTAAACAAAAATGAGTTCTTTCTCAGTATTCTGTGATTTGATGGACATTAACAAGTGATTGCATTGAAATGCTCTAGTGTGATGTCTGATTCTATAGGCTTATTTTGCACAGGCATTTGATTATGTAAAGGTTTTAGATAAAAGTTGATGAGGTCTGCACTAAACTCTGCAGCTAGATGGACAGATATTCATAATGCTGCAAGAAGCTCAATAATAATAAATAATGATAATATAGGTCATAATAACAGTAATAACAACAGTAGTTTGGAGATGGCTCAGAACAAAACCTGAGATAAGTCCTTCCAAACTTTGTGGCTTATCAGTTCTGATATCAGATTTGGACCTTCTTGTGTTCTTGTCCTCATTGGCTAACACCTACCTTTTCAAATAAGACAAAAAAGTAAACAGACATAATACTATGCTCATATGTAATGCTGTGATCTCATATTTCATGAAGCATCTGAACATATTTGCTACATATCCATTAAGAATTTCTCAGATACATATATGAAAAAAAAACAAAAACAAGTAAGTACCATCTTATCATAAAATCATAGAATGGTTTAGGTTGGAAGGGCATTAAACACCATCTAATTACAACCTCCCTGCTGTGGGCAGGGACACCTTCCACTAGACCAGGTTGATCAAAGCGCCATCCAGCCTCGTCTTGAACACTTCTAGGGACTGGGCATTCATCACTTCCCTGGAAAACCTGTTCCAGTCTCTCACCACCCTCACAGTAAAGAATTTCTTCATAATATCTAATCTAAATCTCTCTTCTTTCACTTTGAAGCCATCATCACTCATCCTATCACTACATGCCCTTGTAAAAGAACCTTCTCCAGCTTTCTTGTAGGCGCCCTTCAGATGTACTCCAGGTGGGGTCTCACCAGAATGGAGTAGAGGGACAAAATCACCTCCCTCGACCAGCTGGCCACACTTCTTTTGATGCAGCCCAGGATGCAGTTGGCTTTCTGGTCTGTCAGTGCACATTGCTGGCTCATGTTGAGCTTCTCATCCACCAACACTCCCAAGATTTTCTCCCCAGGGCTGCTCTCAATCCATTCTCCTCCCAGCCTGTATTTGTGCATGGGATTGCCCCAACCCACATGTAGGACCTTGCACTTGGCCTGGGTGAACTTCATGAGTTTCGCACAGGCCCACCTCTCAAGCCTGTCCAGGTCCTTTGAGATGGCATCCCTTCCTTCCAGCATGTCAACCAAGCCACACAGCTTGGTGTCATCGGCAGACTAGCTGAGGGTGCACTCTATCCCAACATTCGTGTTGCCAACAAAGATGTTAAACAGTCCCAGTCCCAGTCCCAGTACTGACCCCTGAGGAACACCACTCATCACCGCTCACCACTTGGACATCGAAATGTTGACCGGAACTCTTTGAGTGTGACCATCCAGCTGGTTTCTTAGGAATAAGTCTAGTACAGGAAAACATTATCCTTTTAAAGTCTATTTGTATATTAATATTTTGACTCTGAGTGTATCTACTTGTTGATGAGAACTGGGAAAGCAAGTTTGGTTTTTTCTGGTTTTTTTTTGGTTTATTCCTTTTTTTCCCCCTCTCTGCATTCTGAATATGATAATTGAGAGATTTAGAAAGAAATTTCTAATTTATCTGAATTTCGTTATATGCCAAGTCTCTGTTAACAAAAACAATTCAGATATCTCATTCTTATGAAAATATTTTAAGAAAGAAAGTACTATATAATTGCATTTAGGCTGAAATGCATCCATATGGATGACAACAACTGTAAAAAGAATAGATCCACTTTTGTCAACAATCTTACAATTTCTTTTCATGAATAACTTATGCTCTATTTATGCTCAATTTCTGTCTAAGTTCCACTGGAAAGTTATACAACACACCTTTTGCATATAAATTGTGCTAGGCAAAAATCCACGCATAGTCCAGAGCTGAAAAACCTGATACTTGGGGATACCCCAAATATTCATGAACAGCCTGATTCATCTGGCACCTGAAAAAGACCAAGTGTGTGGTGCTCAGACTAATGACCCTCCAATGCCTTTCACTGGACTGGCTATTACTTCATTAGTATTCAGCACCTAACATAGCTTGAAAGAACAATAATGTTAATTAGAAAAAAGGAAAACATGCTGTTCCTTAATTGTGCTGTATCCTTTTTTATGCAAAGGGTAATCCCTAAAATGAAATAAATGATAACTACAAGCTTTATATCATTAACAGTAGTGCTAACTAATTAAAAGCCATGTTAATATTTGTTAGCTAACGTAGGAAATAACTGAAGTAAAGGACAGAAATAAAAAGAGTAAGAAAGGAAAGAAAAAACAAGTGCAAATAGCCAAGGAACAAAAAAGAACACTGATAGCAGAGAAACACTTATGGCTAATTGTGCAGAGCCAGTGAGGGGAAAAGAAGAAAAAAGCTACAAAAAAGAAATCAACAAATAGAAACACTCTGAGCCAAATTCCTAATATTCAAATAGATTTTAAAAGGATAATGCTTTCCTGTACTAGATAACAGCTACCAGTATTGTAATTCACTTTCAGAAATAGGACAGGTTTATCATGAAACCATTTTTCTGCTATGCAGGCAGAACTTTGGACTCAGTTTCTTCCTTAGAACTAAATATGGTGGTGTTATTCCTAACATAGTTTATTTTTCTATTAACATCTTTTTATTCATGTTTAGTGCAGGAAACTGTCTTGTGCAAACATATTTTAAGAACATTTTTCTATCCATCTGTTTTCTGACGTGAAAAAATAATTTAATTATATTTTAATGTACAATAAATAATGAATATTTGTCCCTATTCATTTTCAGAGTAAAACAAAATTTAAAACTGTACTTCCACCTGATATTGTATAGTATGCTGTGCTTTCCATGATACTTAATTGTGTTATGTTCTTTACAACACAGAAGTGTTACTAACTATTTAAAGAGTATTTTAAAGAAAGTGTTATCTAGTTCTTTTTACAGGAGAGTAATTAGTGTATGCCAGTGAAACAGTAGTTTTGCAGTAAAAGCAATGTCATTTTTTCCTAGCATGTACTTGTATTAGTCATAAATGCATCATTCATGATTGCTTAAAAGAGCCTACAAATGTAATCATCTTTTTCATAGGTTAAAACCAAACAACCAAACCAAAAAAACAGAAGCAGAATCTCACATTCAAAACTTGCTCTCCTTCTTTCAGAGCAACGTCTTAAGGTTCTAAGGAAAAAATCAGTCACATACATGTCTGACAAAACAGGAGCCAGTCTTGGGAAAATGCATGAAAGCCCATATACTCAAGCTTTTGATTCATACAGTTTAATGTATGCACTGCCATAAAAAAAAAAAAAATAAAACCCACTACAAAAAAAACAATCACACAGAGAAAATCTCTGTACATGAAGATAACTACGAAACTTATGTTCCTGGGGTTTCGAGATGACATCACAGAGACCAGAGCTCTCCTCACAGGGGCAGAGCGATGGGAGGGTGGAGGCAGGGCCAGCTCCAGCCTCCTGTGGTGGAGTCCCAGCCCTGCACTGCTTGGGGTCATGGCTTACGGTTGTGCAGTGTAGCATCACCAACATGGGTTGTCCTGTCTGGATACAGTCCTTAAGCCAAGAATGTGGAAGCCCTGGTAAGAGGCTGGCAAAGATTCCCAGGCTGGGCTGGGCTGGTAGAGGAGCTCCTGGGACTCCTTGCTGGTTATTTGCAGCTGGGTGATTCACAGTTCCTTTTGAACAGCCCAAGTTGTGTGAAGTTGACAGATCTGAATGACTGATAAAGAAACGTGTGTTTTTTAGTATCTTGGCATTTCTTTGGAGCAGGGACTGAGGATTTTCAGTACTTTTACATAGTCAGTTTTTAAGGGACAGTCTCAAAACAGCTGTTGTTGTGATTTAAATGACTGGATTTGTTCATATTTGTGGATGTCAGATCTGAACTTGAGTGCACATAATTTTAACCATTTTAGCCAAAGTAGATCAAGATAAAGTGTATATTCGTGTAAAGATAGACACAAGCTTCTCTCTTTCTTTTTTCTAATATCAGGTAGTCTATGTCATTTTAATACTATGACATGCTAAAGGAGACTAATTTGCATACAGAGCAGCATTCAACTCAATTTGAGGTTGTTAGACATGACTAGCTAACTACGAAAAAAACATTCAAAGTTACAAAAAGTATCAACAATACTTAAACTGTATTAACTGAACTCACACAAGTTTGTGTGTAAGCAAGGTTTTAAATATACCTATGAGGAAATGTTTCAGTTTTATGAAGCTGTATTCATTGCACTAAATCTTTTCTCTAAAGAAGAGAAGTAAATTTTTCGTGCAGTTTATTCTCAAGTGTATTGATCAGATATGGCAAATGAAGATGCTATCTTATCTTCTATTTTTATGCCTCCACAACTGCATTTGCGAGATTTCTGATGGGAAACTCAGAACAAGGATTAACTGGGATGATAATTTAGTTCTTGCTAAGGTAATATTTACATAGTGTGAAAGAAGTCTATTAGAAAGAGATATTGTCTCAAATAGGTATAGGAGAATAAAAGCAAAAAAGCCTTCTTGTAAACAGAAACCCATACTAATTTTTGCAGCATAAAAAATTCTAAACTCCTTTAAAATAATTGCATTAATTACTGCAGAAATAGCATTTAAATAACTGGTTCTTGCCATCTAAGATGGCAATGCTGGTACTTATAAAGATTATGGACTTTGGTCAAATTTTATGCTCCATTTCTTCCTACTTTGGGGACTTTGACTGTTTCTAAATATGCAGAAGAAAACATTTTTAAAAGCTTTACCTCTGGAAGTATAGATATAAAGTATTTTAGGACTGCTAGTATGAATTATAGGGTTTAAAAAAAAAAAAAGAGAGAGAAGAAACACATAGGAAGCTTCAAAAGGAAAAGATAGATTTCACGGGGCATCTGTTTAGCCAGCTCTAGTTAAAAATGGCATTCAGCTGTAAAACATCAATATGTCAGGCACATTACTAATATAATTTTTCTGACAGCATAACATATTGTGAAGACATGATCCTTTTCCATTTTCTTCAGCCCTATTCAGCTGTCTGTCCTATTCACAGATCCCCTTTCAGTGGACCATTTTTTGGTAAAAAACTAAAATCTCTATGGCAGTATTTTAGGCTAACCAGCATCTTTGCCTTATACTCTGCAATTACCATTCAAGTAAGTAATCTCCCACTGTTAAGTATTCTGCAAAACTACTCGTATCCCAGTGCGACCCAGATGGTAGTGTGCACTACAGGCGACTTCACTGAATCCAGAATTTCTGTGCTGCTGCTACCTGTAGGAATTTTGACTGCAGCATGCAGAATAAAGTGAATTAGTGAGGTCTAAGCTACATATGTATATATGTATGATTTGGTACAGGCAGGAAGAATTGTCTAAAATTCCTTTCATTTTACTGAAAATTTTAATTGCATTTTCATGCATGCAACCCACCACAAATTTATGCAATAATTGCAGTATTAATAACATCAAAGTCAACTTCTTTGCAGTTATGCATACATGCTCAGGTAACACAAAAGTAAGTTTAACATTTTTTCCTTACAGGATCCCTGCTTCGTGTTTCTCAAAATTTCTTCAAATCACTTGCTCATTTCCTTGTTGACGCTTCTCTTTCTTTCCAGAATGTCTTAGTATCTGAAAGTATAATACTTCACCATGTAATGAGATGCAAGAAACTTTCATTAAAAGAAAAGCAGCCAAGCCTGCCTTGTCTGCATTTCTACCGTTGGCAGCAGGTTTTCTTTGGGGCTCAAACAGTGACATCTACCCAGAAAAAACACTACTGGTATCCTCACCAGGTGCCTTGGTCAAGTTTCCATCTTGGGTTGCTCATAGAAGCTGGGTAGCTCTAAGCTCCACAGCAGAATGACATAATCTTATTGAAAATTCTATTCTATGAAAATCTCCTCTCCTTTCTCACCGAGCCAGACCTGCCTTTCAATAGCATAATGGAGTGTTATGAGCAGAAACTAAGCATTCATGCCTTTAGATCAGGGTCTCTCAAGCGGTACTGCTCCCTTTCTCCTTTTTTTCTGCTTTCCTCTGTAACACTGCAAGGTGACGCCCATTAGGTAGTTAAGGGATTACTCTTCTCAAACTGAGTCTGGAGGTCTTCCTCTGCCCAATGGTTTCACTAAGAATTTTGTCTCATAAAAAAAGCAGAGAGGAATTTTTTTTTTGTCTTCCCCTTTGAGGCACTCTGCTGATACTGTGAGTTCTTTCATAGCAAAGTGTAATAATGCCATTAAGCGGAACAAATAATTCTACTCTAATGTTTTATTACATGCAGGCAGCGTTATAGAAATAGCTCTTCCGGGAAAAAAAATGGAGAGTAATGAGTACTAAAGAAATGAAAATCATCAACAAGAAATCTACATTTTAAGTTGAGCTATCTATGTTTCCTAGACTGTTGGTAGACTGAGAAACACAACCATTCCTACCAGCTTTCCTTTTCATTCTTCTCTCCTGTCCTCACTATGAATCTGTGCTGGTAGACCTGTTTATTTCTATTTTAATTATTTTAAAATATTATTTAATGAAAAACCGAAATGAAAAAATCTATTGTTACATTGCTGTGGTAGGTTGACCTTGCCAGATGCCAGCTACCCACCCAGCTGCTCTCTCACTCCCTCTTCTCAACAGGATAGAGATAGAAAATAAGATGAAAAAGGTCATGGGTTGAGATAAAGACAAGGAGATCACTTATTAACTATGATCATAGGCAAAACAGACTCAACCTGGGAAAAATATAATTTGTTGCCAGTTAAAATAGATTTGGATAGTGAGAAACAAAGATGAAAGTTAAAAACATCTTCCCTCCATCTCCCCTTTTTCCTAGGCTCAACTTCACTCCTTCATCCCTCATTTGTCTACCTCCTCTCCCAGAGAACAAAAAAACTGGACTAAAAAATAGAAAAATAATAAGAAAAATTGACAATTTATTCTTGATAATTTTTCATGCTTCTAAAATAATCTCATGAGATTTGAATGGTTGGGGTTGATTATCCTAGTAGACTTTTATTACTCACATTATGTCTGTGAATTGAGTGCCATTCCTGTGAAATATTGCATTGTTGAGACTCCTTGGTTGGAAACCAGACGCTTTCACAGTTATTTCTAAACCACATATGGTTCCTATAGTTTCCAGTTCTGACTTTGGTTCTTCTTCTGTACGCGATTTCTCTTTCAATACATGATAAATCAAAAAAGTGATATGCAGACATTACATAAGAGATATAGTATGCTTAATCTAAAATCTAATAACTGAAAGTAGCTTCCATATAAATTCGAAATCATGCAATGTTGTATCATAATTACTGTTGTCTTGGGATAAGTTTGCTTTAAAAAACTTTGTAAAAAACCACCCCAAAACAAAATACAATCAAAAATATTTATTATTAGCTTCTCATGTTCCTTTTATAAGAAGATAATAGGGAAATATTGAATCAATAAAGTCTTTATATACAAATATATTGATTTCACAAATACTGCACCATAGCCAGTGTCTGATAACAGAAAAACATCCTATGTAGATTGAAACAAAATATGGATTTAACATTACAACTTGTCTGCTAAATATTGTAATTAATAAATTCAAGTTCCTCAAAATGGCACCTATTGAAAGTTCCTCAAATCTGCTAAGAAAATAATAAACTTGTCATGAAGCAGTTACATTGAGGAGTGATGTAAATGTATAATACACAAAATTCTCTGAAAGAATTGATGGAAAATAGAAATATGTAAACCTGTAATCAGGGGAGGCAAAAGAAAGCATGCAGATTTTTTTTTGTAGAAGCCCAATATTGAATTTGTCTAGTCTTGTACTGCTTGCTCAAAAGAATAATGAATCCTCAGTAATTTCAGAAGTTTGATTTCAGTCTTCCTATGTGTCTGTACTCACCCTACCACAATGATCTTCCACTCTTTGGTGGGACAGTCAGGTGCAATCACAATGTCAATAATAAAAATCATGACAGTTAATACTGAAAATAGATAAGGACATAGATCAGAAAATAAGTGAAGGGAGGGAAGCTATTTTTCATTACTACAGACATCCTATGCAAGAGCTAAAAATGGCAAAAATTGAAGGTACTACATATGGTTATTTCATTGCATTTCACATAGTTGAATTCAGAGAGAAGCTTCAGAGGGAATGGAATAAAGAGCTGAGGAGACAGTGCATTCTAGAGTCCATAGACGAGATTTTTATTTTTAAAGGGTTTAGGAGCATTGAGATGCCTAAATCCACTAGGAATAAGTTCTTGGGAGAAAAAAAAAAAAAAAATGAATCCACAGCACACCTCACTGAGCTATGTGTGAGGAGAGAGGGATGTTACTGTGTCCATGGACACAGGAAGACCCCCTATAATATATTTATGCTGGCTAACTTTAAATCTTTGAAATCACTAAATGCTAAATAAACAAAAGCCACTGAAACTATATCTGGA
Organism: Limosa lapponica baueri; assembly: GCA_002844005.1. Classification (NCBI taxonomy): domain Eukaryota; kingdom Metazoa; phylum Chordata; class Aves; order Charadriiformes; family Scolopacidae; genus Limosa; species Limosa lapponica. The sequence continues at coordinate 305,743 of KZ506152.1, read as the reverse complement.
AGGTTTCCTAAGAGGATGTTTGGTACATGCTCTTTACAGAAAACAAGATTAAATATACTTCAATCATTCACATTAAAATGATAGACAATAAATAATTGAAGTCATGCCTCTGTCTATTCCCTTCTCCCATGACATTAAAATTTTATACTTTGAAATATGATAATTTAACAAAACATAGAGATTATAGCTTGAAAAGATCATCACTTCTGTGTGTCCTGTCCACACAAAGCATGGTTACTGCAGACAGGGTATATTTTTTAGTATATAAGTTAAGTTCCTAGGGAACTGACACTGTTCTTGTAATGTGTCTATCAAGTCACTGACATCCCTGGACTGTTCTACAAAACAGAGTATTCTTTTTTTCTTCTCATTTTCATACATTTTTCAGTATTTAGCAATGGACAGTAAGAAAGAAGGGAGTAATTTATGAATGTCTCTAAAAAACCCAAAAGCATAAGGTAACAAAGTATCTTTAAGTTACAGTATTTAATGAAAAAAATGCTATTTATGTTTTCATTTGCACTTCTTTCTATAAGGTTTATTTGTGTCTCTATTTGGCAAAATCTTCTCACTCCATACATTTACCCTTATTACTGTGAGATTTCTGGAAGAAAGAGGTCGAGAAGTAGAGTTAATTATTATCTTGGTGAATAAGGGTGGATGCTGCTCTTAGTTTTTTGTCTTATGTAGAAAGTGTTTTTGTTTTTTTTTAGGACTTCTGAAAGCAGAGGACTGTTATTCCCCTAACACAGGAAAGATTCAGCCTTGAGAGCTACACTATTGCTATATATTTATCCATGACAGACATGTTAACATAATCTAGGCAAGTTGCTAAGACATTGGAAAGTGTATGTCAAGAGGTGGGCAGCATTGCTTATTATTGCAAACATCTGAGGTAAGTTTTAATTCAGAAATGTGGTTCTCTTGACAGGCATTTTACACTCTTGAACAATTATCACATTTGTTATTTGCTAAATAAGACATGAAAATGTAAAGCAGTGAAACAATCACATGCACATATTATACTGAACACTTCATAATCTCCCTGTACACTGTGGAACATTCGGTATTGATTTCAGCAATATATTTCATTCAGGAATTAATATGAATCAGTGCATGCCAAAGCGAGATTGTAACTGGAGATACAGTGAACTATACAGAAGTCATGCAGGTGGTGACAGAAATAATACCTCACTGACTGTGTATCACTTATTCAGTGTGTTCTGGTAGTCAACGGAAAAACTAACCTATCTGTATGAATTCCCTAGTGCAGAAATCAGGATATCAATTCATTTTCTTCTTGTTTCTGTTTTTCTCTCTCTGGGAGAAGCAGCCTTACAAGCTATGCTTTCTATCTGTAAATATAAAATTTTGAACAGGGCCATGACTTAATGCAGTTACTGTGAAAACCAGTCATGTCCTATTAATTATGTTCGTTTGCACTCATGACATACTTTGAACTCTATTTTATTCGTTCTTTTTCTTTCATCTGTGGCAATGATAATTCATTAAATCTAAGCCACTGAATTAAACAAAATACTTCTAACTTTTGTAACTCAAATATATGAAACCCAGTGTGCTAATGCATAGGTAAATTGCTTCACTTTTTAAATTTATTTTTCCTAGCACTGTACTGCAAAGCACAAATATTTGCTTGTGAGTCTATAAAAAAGTGAAAAAGTCAGGAAAAAAAAAGTGCCACTCAGTCTATGATATATTGATATATTTTTCTTATTTACTACTAAAAGCTAAGGCATTCATTACCCCTGTTATGGCAGCGCAAGATATGTAAATCTGTTGCAACTGCTTTGTGACAGATGGTAGAAGTATTTAATATGCCTGTTTCAAGTTTACTTTCTAAGTCCAATACATGTTGTTAAAAGATTGGAGGCTGAGCAGGAAGGAGGAAAGCTTCTTGTTTGTCTTGATAGAGATGCTTCATTTTGGGTTGGGAAGGGCCGTTTGGAGACAGAAGGAGACAGCTTTGTCTCTGAAATCTTTTGAGCACGACCAGCCTTGGAAAATCTGGGATTGGATGTCTGACAGCACAAATGCACTCTGAAAGGTGGTGTAATTTGCCAGGGACATCCCTATAGAGGGAGTTAATTCAGCAATGGTGAAGCCTCTGAGGTGACAGAGGGCAGAAGTTTTTGAACAGGGCTTTGCAGAAGAGCACCTATCCCAGAAAGCCCCTAGAAGATGTTGATCTGTTAGGTTTTGAGTAAAATATTTGTTCTTCAAGACCCAGGAGCCGTGATTATTCTCAAATCTTCAAAACTTTCTCACCAACAGACTGGCATTTTCTCCATGTAAAGTCTTACCCTGGGCTTGTGTATTCTTTCAGTATTCCAGGCATGCACTGGTTTGAGAGATAATAAGCCTTCAGTCCTTCTGTGTTTTTTGACATTTTCACTTAAAACAAACAAACAAAAAGATGGTAGAAGGGAAAAAGGGAGGAGTTGCACTCAAAAAATCTGGTGGACTTGGGCCCCAGCTACAAAATTCCAGACTTTTCCTTTCCATTACTGGCAGCATTTGGAATAGAAGATAGCTAACCACATCACAGAAGCTATGAAGCCAAACCTTCAGTGTAGACACGACTGTGGCTTCATTCTGTTCTTATCCACATGAGAATTTGCACTAACGTCATTATAATCTTTAAATAGGAGAGGATAACCAAACCTGTTTGTCTGTCTTTCACGGACTTAACTGCTTCAACATAAATGTGTTTCAAGAAGCCTTCAGGCTTAAGAACATGTATAAATGTGCCCTATAGTCAACAGGAAAAAAAATATTAAAATCAGCAATGGGAATTTCAGGTTACAAATCTAGTCATTGCTTTAATTTGGAGGAGGTAAACCTCAAATGGCAAAACACAGAAACACTTTTCCAAATGTACATCCTTAGCTCTTGTACAAGTCTGTTTCTCTTTAGAAAATTGCCTCAGCAAACAGTGCCAGAGAAGGTATAATTTTGCTACAGGGAAAAAAAGCTTTACAAACAGAATTTTGCAACCTCATGGACTGAAGAATTAAGAATGAAAAAAATGGGATGCCAAATACACCACATGCTTTCGTGTTTGATTTTAAGAGGAAGGAAAATTATTCTTAAAAGGTATGCCAATTCAAAACCTTGGCAATCCATTAGATTATTTTGGCCTCAACAGAAGGCTCTTGAACAAATTTACTGATCACATGCTACTTATTTTCTTAAGTAAACTGTGAATTTTATGTTTTTTCATATATGGAATCGTTCTAGGAGACATTAAAATATTTCCTTTATTTCCCCAGTGCTAATAATTTTCAGGAAAGGTTAACCCTTTCTACTGCAATTAATTATAAAAAATCATGAAAGAAAGTAATTTTGAAGCTTTATTGCCCTCCTTGCCTTCATATAAATTTTTTTCTGCAGCCATAGAATGTAAAGGTTATGATCATTATCTCTAACATTTGCAACATCTAATAATTGTATTATAATTTACTATATTACTTCACTATACAGATAAAGAATCTAAATTTACAAGTGCAATAGCACATATTTTTACTGGAAAAAACATTGATTTTTCTCAGGCTAGTTATGTGTTTGTGCAGCTATAGTTAGGTTTGTCAAAGTTTTCATCCTAAACCATGCATTTCAGTGATTTATAACTAGTATATCAAATTGTTGCCATCTTAAATTTCACACAGAGTATACAGTCGTAGGAAGGGAGAAACATACGTTTTACATTTTTGGTGTTATTTTAGATATTATAGATACATTTGACAGTAACATAATGCATGTATATAACAAACTCAGTTTAAAAAATTCCCATGGTAGTTTAGAGTAATGGAGAATTGCCACCCTTTATTCCGACATAATCTGTAATGAAATGAGATTTTTGAGGCATACAGAGAATTTACTATCCAGGGCAATAGACACCTGGTTGTCTGGGATGATTAGAAGAAAAGGGTGAAAATACTGAAGTCACAAATGCTCAGCAGGGAAAAAAAGGGCCTAGAATTTGCAAATTGAAATTGAATGCTGGAGACTGACCCATAGGTGCAGTCCCAATGGACAACAAGGGCACGATCTGGAGCTAGTGAGGGACTCCACTCAGACACTGAGAATCACATAGGAAGCCAGGCACATGGTCACCACAGGCCATAGCCATAGCTCATAAACAGGTCGATAGCAGTTGTGGGCACAAGATTGAGGAAGAATATGCTACTTTGTCTTCTAAAACACATTTGGGTGGGAAAAACTGTTTCAGTTTTTATGACTGAATAGCCATCAGAAGTTCTGGTCATAGATGACAGAATTTCAGCAGGATTTTCTTGCAATTTTTTCCTAGTTCTTTCATTTATTTTTTTCCGAGTGCAACCTAATACTATTGTAGTCTTTTTATAGTCTTATTATATATGTTCCACTAATATTCACTAACTAGTACCTGTTAATAGTTATTAATCATCATTCAGTGATATTTTATGGAGAATCTTTGGTTTTTTCAATTCATAAATCTTACATTTTCACACAGTTTGTACTCTGAAAAAAGAAAGGGGAGTGAGGGGAATGTAGTTTAACCAATGAAAAATGCTCAGTTCTCAAAAATCCCTTAACTGCTACCAAAATTCAAGCAAATTGTTCGTTTCACCAACACTTCCTTTTTTTTTTCCATAACAAATTGCTATTTTAACCCAATATAGTGCAGGTCATTGGACTCTAATGAAGCCTACATTCTCTCTGGTTTATAAATAATTTATTTATTGCATTTGTTTTGGATGTTAACTCCATTTCTTTTAACAGTCCTTTTGGGGAATATAAGGGTTATGTTTTGTTCTCTTCTTCACATTTAGTGATTTTTTTTTGAGTTTTAATAGTGTCACTGCCATCACCACGGTCAGTATTTAAATGCATGTGTCTGCCAGGGACACTGTTCAATAACACCCTTCAGCCTCAGACATGATAAAACTTCCATTTTAAGTAAGTATCTGAGCAAATATTTTTTTTCCCTCCAGAATTTTTATCAATGGCAAGAATGGTATTTCTAGGATGCACCACATCTTTTGTGAAATCACTGCATAGGTTTCCATGTGCAGTAAACCCTATTCATTCTGAATGTCTCAGACTTACTGCGTACAAACTAAACTACTCTGCAGGCACAACTTGAGGGATGTTTCAGACAGAACTGTAGTCTGGTTTTGTCCTTGAACTTCATTAGCAGGAAGTTTTCAGTGGCATCTGATGTCCACATGCACTAAATCAGATCTCAGTGAGGCACTTTGCAGAGGGGAAACCATTGACTATATGGATAGAGAAACTGAGACAAGGTTAAATTGGAAAAAAACCAAAACAAAACAAAACACCAAAAAACCCACCAAAAACTCAGTTGACACAGACTTTATGGTTTAGCTAAAGCTCCAGACTACTGGTAAGGGATACCTTAATTACCTATCAAATAGTTCAAATGTTCAAACTAGACACAGGGAGCTGCTGATGTCCTAGCAATTCTCAGCTAAATACTATGGGCATTTGTGTTGAATTGGCATTTGCAGAGCAATCATGAGACCACAAGTGAAAAGACCCTTGTACCTTTTCAAGTGTAGACATTTCTGTACAAAGTACTGTTATCTGATTAAATTTAGCAATATTGACAGGCTGTCTTGAGTGAATTAGTTTAGAAATGAGTTTAGCTCACTTTATTTAAAGCACTTTGTCTTAGATCTCAGGCAGTCTGCTACAGAGGAAACCTCAAATGCAACTTCAGATGACTAGGAAGGCTTCCTTAAAACAGGTGTTATTGAACCTTAAGGTGTGTTGAAGTGTTTCCATACTCTAATTAGATGACTAAGTTGATATACAGACTGCTCTCAAAGCTGAAAGCTTATTCATGTAACAACGTAATTGCAAAAGTTTAGCATTAATATACTGGAGGACCTTCTACTTCTGGTTTTATAAATCTGCTGATAAGGTAGCTTAAAAAAGAAACTAAAGGAGTAATTTTTTCCAGCCTTCACAAATGTGTAAGTATGTACCTAAACTGACACTTGTGAAAAGACATATTACATGCATGCTGGTGCATCTTGATGAACTTAATTTTTAGGAAAAAGTGACATTTACCTTAAGAGAGCAATAGAGTATTTTAACTTCCATTATATAATCTGTTAAAAATTATATGGGATTGTGTCAAATGACATTTTATCTCTATGAATTGTTACAGAATTTTGGTGTTCCTATGGAGACAGAACCCTCCAAAAACCCAAACATTGGATGAACTATGATTAGTAGCTATATACCCTCACCTATAATATCCTGCTTTTACAAGAGTTTGATATTTATGTAAGAAGAAAGGTCAAGGATTATGCATGTATCGCCCTAAGGCAATGTAGAACTATTTGTGGTTACATACAGGTGCTGGTGAAAAATCTGCTAGCTTGCCTTCCAAGTTATTGAGGACAGACAACTAAATTAAACATAAAGTTTTCTTTAAATTATGACTTCCATTGGTGTGTATTTTCTATGTCAGATTCAAGTGATTGAAATGTGGCCTTAGACATAACTGGGTAGAAAGTAAGACAAAAAAGAAAAAGTATGCATTTTGTAAGAGAACTATTTAAATGTTTTAAATTAAATCAAGTACATGTAAAACTATGAAAAAGTGATGACTAACCTGAAACTTTCATCATACTCAAACTATTTTTAAATTAGCAAAAGTAAAACAATAGAATTTTACCATCAGGTGGATAATTACATGAAATAAATAGATTTCTGCTATTTCTTACTTCTGTATTACCTACTGTATTTTGTAGGAATTAGTTTGACACACATTAAACCAATCAAAATTAATTCTCCCTAATTTTTAGATATGGATAATATCCCTCATGTTTCAGTTAGTGGAAAAACTGAAAACATGGTGTTCCCAAAAAGTTTAAGAAGACATAAAAGCAAGAACTTTTTTCTTTCCACCTGAAGGTTGGAAATTGCATATGGAGTGAAGCAGTTAAAGGTCCTAGGAAGAAAGCGTTTTAACTCAATGCAAAATTGTAAGAAATGTTACTAGATTTTCACGAAGTTCTATGTATATTTACCATTTAAGATCTATTCATTTTAACTATTAGAAATAAACAAGTGATGTGGCTGTGACATAAATTACCATTCAAATAAAATACATGCTTTTAAGGAAATATTTTTAACATTTCATTCTTTTTTACAGTTAGCTGCTTACCTATGAATTCATAACCTTAGAGGAGGGAAATATTTTTCTTTCTGAATAAAATCTGGTTCACTAATGTAGGGGCAAGTTTGTATCTGCCTTCTGGCTTGTTAACAGAATACATAATATTTCTTCTAGTTTTCTGTTGAAGAAAGAGGTATTTGAGATTTTTAAATCCGAAGTGTCTTTTTGAGGGTGACAGTATATGTAATACAAATGAACTGTGAAATAATGTTCAAAGCACCTTTATCAGTTCAATTATATGTTTTTTGTTTAAGAGCAAAGCAAACCCTAAACTGAGATACCTAAATCTTAACCAAGTAAAATTCATACTTTAAGATTCTGCATTATTTTTCTCTTTCCCATGCACACATGTTTACTTTTTACTATAAAACAAACACAAACTATGGGAAGCTTAATTAATGTACTGTCGAAGGACTACAAATATATAGCAATAATTCCAAAAAGACTTACATTCATTGTTTAGTAATTTCATTGTTTGTATAATTTAACTTAGATTATCCATAGTATTTTACATTATATAGAAAAGAAAAATAAATTTTATTTATTTTTAAAAATACTCCATGCAAGAGAAGACTTCTCTTTTGTATTATTACTTTTGAAATTGCCCACAAATTAAAAATACTGGAACTCTTCTGTAAGGTCTCATTCAGTACAGCTCTTGGCTTCATGCTGTGGAGTACTTTTATCAATGACTGAAAAGAAATCATAAAATCATTACTGATGAAATTTGTAGATGGCTTGAAAATTGAGAGAGTAGCAAATGTATTATTCTATAAAGTTATCTGGATCATTTGATAAGCTGTACATAATCAAGCAATATCTGGTTCAATACAGCTGAAAAGGAAGTCGTGCATTTAGATGCAAATAAATTAAATTGTATTTATAAGGTGATACAATCCAGTCAGGGAAACAGTGAGACCTAGGAAGAGCTAAACTAAGATCTAGTCTACCTAAATGGGAGATGAGTCCTACAGATCCAACCTGTAGAGAATCAATCATTAAATAAATACATGATCAAGTGACACCTACTTTCCAATTGTGCCTTATGTGCAGACACAGAAACTGTCAAGCTTGCTTTTACAGCACCTTTATCAGCAGAGAGAGACCTGCTTTTTGCATAATTGCCTTCTCACTAGAGTACTCACTCAGAACTGCAAACTTATTTTAGGCCCTTTTTATTCTGAGGGTGATTGAAGTTGTGGGCCTGACTGAGAGGCTATGAAGTATCACAGGTGGGTGTGAGAGTCATGAGCAAAGAATGAGATCTAAAATAACATCAGGCAAGAAGACTATCCCTGCTGAAAACTGAATTAGTTTTCTGTTTTCAGATCTCAGGATTGGCTCCGCTTTTTATATAAAAGGTTAAATGCATTGTCTTTCCAGATAATAAAGTTTCAAATCCAGTGCTTATGTTTCCAGGAGAGAGCTGGGTGCTTTCCTGTCTTCTCTCTCTCTGACACATGAGGGAAATGGTCAAGGACAGAGACGACCTTATGTATTTTTTTTTTCCTTTGATCCTGACAGTGAGGTGGAAAGGCTTGAAGGAGTAGTGAAGAGATCCTGTGGGTCAAATCTGCTTGTTGGACTCGTGTTGATAACAGGGCTTTGCTTTTATAACCATGGACCCCTCTTTGGGGATCAAGAACTGCTTAGAAGAGATGGGATCCACTTGACAAAAGTGTAAAGGGTCTTCCAAATTAACAGACAAAGACACAATAAGAGGCAGAAGGGCTATTGATCATTGTTTGCTCCTTCCTTAGAAAAAGAAATGTGAACTGTCTTTGAAAAAGGACTGATTTGGCAAAGTGCGCTGGTCCTGTTTTACAGGAAGTTTCACTATGTAACAAAGTGCCTCCTTCTCTCCTCAGAAGATGCTCACTCTATAAATCTTTTCCTGTGGTTTTCTAAGACAGCTTCAGAAACATAAGTTGCATGAATTCATTTGAAAAATTAACTTGTATGAACCCTCTTTGGCAAACTATGTGCCTCTGCGTCTGTGGGAGTTCGAGTTTTCCAGAGAACGGCAATCCTAGAGTGAGCATTTATCACAGAAGTACATTAGAAGACCTCTCTTTCAGTGTAAAGAAACACGAATAGCTATGAAAAGTTTTAAACAGTTTAATTAGATTGAATATATTGTAGCAACTCAAGACTGCAAGTAAGTAAAAAAAAAAAGCTATTCACTGCTTTACAAACTACCTATAATCTAACAGACAAGATATTTTAAAATGCCTTTTAAAAAGTCATAACTGTAAATTGATTACTAAATAGTTTGAAGGGCTGAAAGAGGGAGCTCAGAGGTTTGGCATTACCTAGCCTCCAAATCAACCTTCTGATTGAATTCCAGCAGATTAATTTCATCCTTACATTTGATTATAATCTTTTCACATGGGTAATTAGAACCTAAAATGGCACAATTCTATTAAACCCATTTCAAACCAGCTGTTGGTAAACTGAAGAGTTTCACATTTTGTCTGAAGTCAGGACACTTTAGACAACAGATTTGAGAAACAGGAAGTCATGACTTCAGATGGAAAATGATCATTCATTTTATCAGTCAGCAAAGTATGTTAATGAAGATAAGATTAATAATCCTATGCCTTACATTTTTTTTCCTCTCTGAAAAATAAAGAAAATAAATTCTTCTTCTATGCTGTTTTATTCTGTTTGCTTACCTGTGGTTGCCCTCTGGCAAATAAAAAAATAAAAGACAATAAACTTTCCTGTTCTAGATCAGACACAGAACTGTGTGAACCACTCACTCATATATCAGAAAGTAAATTAAATCTCCTTTTGCTTACCCAAGACTTATGTTTATTATGTTATGCAATAGTGATGAAATATTTTATAAGGTATTGGAGTAAATGTTCTTATTGCTGTTGCTACAATTACCATTGTTTATGCTACACAGACTGTGTAGATTTAAATAAAGCTGAAGATAATTTAAATACTGAGGTTAATTTTACTGTGATTGATTTTCAAATAGCTTTGCACTGATTTTCAGTTCTGTAAACTAGTGAATCACCATAGTTTTTAGTAAAGTTTACTGATTTGTTTCTGGCTAGGACCCTGGTCTTCATTATGTGTGGAATTCCATAAAGTTTCTATTTTTTTTTTTCTATAAGTGTAAAATACTCTATCTTTTATATTTTAGCCTTCACAGCTTTTCATGGTTTTGTATTTTTTCCTTTGTTATACAATACCATAAAAAAAAAAAAAAACAAACCAAAAAACAAAAACAAAAAAACCACAATATTTTTTAAGTACTTTGCTTTTCTGAGAATTAGACAGGGGAAAGATATAAATATTATACGCAAACCTAATGCCTTTTCTTATGGGCATGACTAACTGCAGAATATGGCGGAAACTGTTCACACTAAAATTACCCACCCCATTACCCAATAAGTCCCCATCACTGTGTTATACTCCTTTGGCTTGAAATATTAAGTATGCTTGAGAGTACTTATCTTTTATTATTTTTTTTTGCATAATACTCAGTAAAAGAAACTTAAAAAAGCCATACCAGTTAAGATTTTACCTCTGCATTCATTTCTTTCCTGGATTTCGGAATACTTACAGATGTCTAGGTAAAAATTAGTAAGATCCTGATATTTTGATGCTGAGTGAAGCTTAACACAGGTCTATTGGATAGCTATTAGTAATAGGTATGCAGGTAACTAAAGGTAGTAGTGCTTCTAAAGTTCCTTCTGTAACAAAGTGGTGGTTTGCTAAAATTTATGCAAATATTTAAATGAAATAAGCATTAACAATATGCACATATTTAAAAACTGTGACGGTTAAAATCCATACTTCTGGGAAACAGCACCTCTTTAGAAATAATGGTACCTTCAAATTAATCTTGATTAACTTAGGCACCAGACTCCTTGCATTCAAATAAATCACATTACAATATGTTCCAGGGAATCTCAGGGCCAAATGGTATTTGAAGATGGTGGCTCTGAGGGGCTGCAGGGAGGAGTCAGATGTAAACTTCGACAATCTTCATTCACATGTATACTTTGCTAAACCAGTTTTTTCTACAAGTAGCCTACAATTTCTATGGATGAAAAAATGGAATGAAGCAAAGAGACAGAAGTAAAGAGTGTTAATGTATCATAGTAAAGCCTGCAGAATAGGTATTCAGACTATCAGTAGCGTTTTGATCTTTGTGTTACTGTTAGGAAACTTACATTTCCTTCAGCGTACTATGTGGAATGAATTAGGGATGGTAACTATAGCTATACTTGATTAGAATTAAATTAATAATTTCAGTCCAAATATTGTCGATATTGGAGACCAAGAATTGAAAACATGCTGGTAACGTATTTTCACAATTTTATAACAAAGATTGTAGAAACTCAATTTTGTTTACCTTACAGAGTTTTTGTTTAGCTTAAATATTTTTCATTTTCAGCTTCATCTACATTTGAACAAAAAAGATCCAAACTGAAAAAAAAGTTAAATAGTCCAAAAAATTAAACAGAGGTCATACTGACTAGGAGGAGATGTTGACAATACATATTTTTGCATTTCCTTCTGTTTCTTTATGGTCAAAACCCTGATACATTTCTATTTCAGTTCTCCTGGCCGGGTTCTTAATTTTACAGATCTCTGATTTAGCCTGAGCACTGAATTTTAAAAGAATCCATTGTTTACACCACTCTATCCTGGAAACCAAACATTAACTTTCAGACTTGTTGCTCGTCACAAATGTTTATTACATGATATTTTCTTTGCTACAATCATATTGCCTTTCATTTCCTAAGATTTATAGAAAGATTTCTTTTTTTTAAGTATTCACAAATACTGCAGTTGTAATCACACCTGATTAGTTAGTTGAGTGCCAACTACTTTATGTGGGAACAACTGTATAATGTGAGAGCAATTATGTGATTAGTTTACTCCTTCTAAGCTTAAGCATTATCAAGAGACCAAAAACTGCAGGTTATGAGGTAATTGTTTTTTTCAGCAACTTTATATGTTGCCACTGTGTCATATTAACTATTTTACCATGTTAATAATAATTATAAATTCTGCTGGATTCTGAAATAGGAGTATAATTTTTGCAATAGTATCATTTTTTTTTCTGATGTGTGCTGGCCATAGGGTAAATCCTATGGTAGTCTATACTGCAAGGGGTGCAGAGATTTCCCAATTTATTGGAGAAAGAATTAGCTGTAGACCTGTAATCAGTATAGTCATTTTAGTAGAGCTGCAACAAGCTAATTCCTCCTACCTTTGAGATAATTCCTTATGATGCTGTGGCTGACACTTCAGTGCTGTTTCAGGATGTAAGCTTGCGTCTCCCTGCTTGACAGTGTGTCACTTCACATGGAGGTTCAAACTTGCTGAGAGCTAGTTTGGCGATCTCCCACACTGTGTTGCATTATGCAGAGTATTCATGGCCATACATGATTTTTTATCAGTTTCATTAATATTTTATATTGGCAATTTTTATTTTTTTTTTTTTAACATTCACCATGTAACTTTACTGGGTACAGCAGAACCCTCTGCAATGAAAAAAGCCCAGGGGACTGCACAAGTGAATCTCCATGTTTCTGTGTCACTGTGCCTGAAAACGAAAAAATAGATTCCACTCCAACTACAGTATCATAATAGGTGGTCAGATTTTCAAAATTTACCCATGTATGTTCCTAATTATAACTGAACTCTTGAAAAATCAATTATTTGTTTGTTGAAATGGGAACTATGAAGAGCTAGCTCAAATTTACCAGTTTTCACTTGTAGTGTCCATTTCTAAAAGCCAGAAATACTTTTCATTATTGTTGATTGCTTGAGACACTTCTTCCAGTTGAATAAACCACCCCAAAATGGTTTTCTGTTCAGATTTAGTGGCAAACACATACTTGAAGTATATAACAGGCTAAGGATGCTCTTACTGTTCTGAATTAACAAGGCTCATGCTATTTTCCCAGAATTTATAAATAGCACAGGAATGTTCTTTTGGGTCAATACAGAAACAATTTCGGTACAGTAAATGATACAACTACCAGTCATAATGTGCTGCTCTACTTTCATTCCTGTTATTTTCTATCCACATTGCTGACATTAGCAATTTCATTAGATGCAACTGAACAAACTTTCATGAATTTTATTGACAGAATGGGGAAGTAATTTTATCTTAAGTCTGTAGTACTGCTAGCACAAAAAGGAGGAGACAGCCACACAACATAAGCGTCTCTATTCTGTGAGTACACCATGAAAAAGATGAAAAATTAGTCTATTTGAAATACTATTTGATAATCTTTCCTTCACCAACACATTTGAAATATTTTGACAGTTACTTTGCAAGGAATAGGTCCAAACCTACTTAAGATTCAATAAAATAAGACCAATAGATGATGAAAGCCAGGGAAAAACCAAGCTATCAATTGCAATGTTCAGTAACACAGTGATCACACAATTTTACCCAATATATGAATAAATTCTTAATTAGTCATAGCTTGGGCTGGGCTAGCCACTAAAACAAATGACAGATGGTCTCATTAACCTCTCTCCCTTCAGAAAAGGGGAGAAAAAATGATAGGAGAGACTTATGAGTTGAAAAGAAACTAAACTAATGAAATACTAATAATGAAATAATAATGAGAAAAGTTAATAATATTAACAAGAAAATAATGAAATATATACAATATATACAAAACTGTATCGTGCTCCCAGGATGACAATCATGTCACTGGCAGGCACTGGGAAAGTCCCAGACTGCACTCGGTGATAGATGGGAGCTCAACTCAGGAACCGGTTTCAGGAATCAGTGGATCAGGATCAAAGGCAGACAAACAGACAGAGTCCTCCTTAGACACCAGTCACTGAAGAAAGAGCCTTGACCCTTTGATCCCTCAGCTTTTATACTGAGCATGATGGACGTGGGATGGAATACCCTGTTGGTCAGTTTTGGGTCACCTGTTCTATCTGCTCCTCCCAGCAGGTGTGACCCTTCTATGCATTTCCACTTCTGACCCTCCAATGGGACAAATAGCAGCTAGTTGACCTTGATTGTCATAACAATAAGTCTAAGCAAGAGCCTTTCTGTGTACTATTCCTTGGTATTAACTATAAACATCAGACCTTATCTGCTAGAAGCGGACACTGTCAGAAAAAACACGTCATTGATTTCACAGAGTTCAGTTAGTTAGAAGAGGCTGGCCTGGTTCCAGCGGCGATAGGGTTAATACTCCCCAGGATCTAGCAGGGACACAGGTATTCCATCCCATTCGAAGCCATGCCCAGTCTGTAGCCTGGAGTTGGCCAGGGGAAGAGGGCAGGAAGTTGGCAAGTGGGAGTGGGCTGGGACATCCTGGGTCCAGTTGGCGAGCGGTGGTACCATAATGGTGTTTGTACATTCCGCTATCAGTGTTACTGTTGTTGTTTTCTTGTTCCCTTTGCTGTTCTGTCAAACTGCCTTTGTCTCAACCCACAACTTTTGCCTCTTTCTTCAAATTCTACCCACATGGCTGGGGGGGGTGGGAGGGTTGGGGCGAGAGAGCAGCTGCCACTTGGTTCTTTGTTGCAGTTAGAGGCTAAACCAGGACACAGGCTTAGCTGAAGAGCAAAACTACGGAAAAGAAAATTGGTTCTGTTTTACCTCAAACCAGGACATCAGCATAGTAATGCTGACTTCAATGCATACTATAGATTCTTCTCAGCTTTTGGTTAGTATATAATATTTGCAGTTATTTATTTAGGTATAGTGTTTATTTCCTTTTATTTCTGTCAACTTTAGTCACAGTAAATGTATTCAAAAATATAGATGTTAATAAAATTATGTACCACTGAGTGATTCATCTGCTCTAATTCTGGGTTCCAAAATTCATATCTAAGAATGAGTTATTCATCTTAGAAGCTAATTATAAGTTATGAAAGGAAATACATACAACCATTCTAAGATGAGAGTCTAAGGACACAATTTTTTTTTTTTTTACTTTGGCTATAATTTTTTCTATATGCCTGCAAGATAAAAGGGAAGGAAACATAGAGTATTTGTCTATTCAGAGTAATTTGCTGCAGATTAGATAGATCCTAGACTGGACAAACAGCAAGAAAGTGAACACAGACTAAGAATGTTTATAAAACATTACCAAAGATAAGCAGATAAAGCAAATATTGTATATTTCATACCTGGCTATTGTTAGCATTAGTTTAAAATTATTTCAAGTTTTCCACTGAGATCCATTCCACAGGTATGAATTATACCAAGGAACAATTCTGCATTTGATTGACCAAGATGATCTAAAAGATCATTTTTATATCTCTTCTATAACTCTAAAGAAATGCTGTCTGATCTTAAAACGTAGTTGTCATTTCCACTTTATAAAAATGATAGCATTTCCAACAAAGTTAGGGTTCAAAGGACTTTTAGTCATATCACTTCACTGGCTTTTCTTTAAGTTTGTTTTAAGTCATCGTATATAAGTAAATCTTCAGAATGGTTTTGATTTTTTTATTCAAGTGATATATATGTGTGTATGTGTATTTGTACATTTAAATATATGTACAGATAATATCTTTGCAGGTATTCATGTTCTTCAAAGAAAAATAGAATCAGGTATTTGTTCCAAATATCTTCCTATAAATATCATAAATAATATATCATACGTTACAATTCTATAATTCATCCATATGATTTCCTAGCAATTGTGTTGTTTGCATATAGGTTCAATTAGCTCAGGAGTTCTGGTCTATCCGAAAGTCATGAATTTCTCTGAGGGATAATTTTTATTTCTTTTTTTATTTTTGAACATATTTCAGTGGTTTATTTCATTTGATTTTTGAACTGTTTGTGTACAGCTGCATTTTCTCTTGCTTGCTTTCCAAATGAGTGTTTTCTAGGCTTAGTAAGAATAAAAGACTAAGTGAAAGCATAATGAAAAAAAAAAGAACTAAAAACATTCAATGCAATATTTATATGACATCATCTAGATTATCGAATGAAGTACTGCAGTTCCAGAGTTCCCAGTTTTCCCAGCTGGCAACGAAAGGAGAAAGGAGGAGTCTTCCTGATGGTCACAATATCACCAAAAAACTCTTTCTGCCTCTGGATTTTATTCTATATCTTCTTCTGTCTTCTAAGATTGGTGACAGTGTGCCCAGTAGTTGAAGCACATGAGTGAGAAGAGTTGGGTTTTGGTCATGTTACTGAATTTTCTATCATCTGTTCTCCAGGACAGAGGCAAACCAAGCTCACTGGAGCTTTTCCCAAGCAGCACTGAAATTTGGCAGTGTTTTGTCACTTCTTTTATCAGCAGTCAACAGAAATTAATGTTAATGTTGACATTTGATAACAGATATCATGAGGAAAAAATCAAACGACGTTTAGTTTATAGTAAATTGTGTTCTTCATTTTCAGTATGGGCATATGTAATAGTCTCAAATAATTTAAAAAACCTGTAAGGGGGGGAAAAATCCACTGAAACTGTCTAAAATACATAGGTTTTATCTAAAATACATAGGTTTTATCTAAAAGCTGTGCTGTGGTTGTGACAAATATTTGCAGGTATACAGTGCTCTCTCATTTATGTCAGTGTAAATCAAGAAAAGTTCAGTAGCCAAAGGAGTTATACCAATGCTTGGCTAAATCCAAAGAAGAACTTCTCATGTCACTAACTCCTACACACATTCTACATATCAGCTGAAGACAGACAGCAGGCTTGTTATACATTTAATAATACATGGTATTGCATTCATTGTATATTACATTTTCAGTGCAGCAGAGATAAGTCAGGACCATGAAACAATTTAATGCAAATGTGTGACCAGTCAGGTTTGCAATAAAGTAAAGAAAGAGTAAAACAAATGGTGTTTCAGTGTACCTTCTCACAGTAACTTTAATGCAAAAATCTATAAATAATATAAGAACTAAAGGACATATACTGTACTTGATCTTAAATTAAGAGATATTGCCACCACTATAGAACATTGTCAAAAGGTAATGGTCTCCTGCTACCAGGCACTGTAAACATCGAGGTGAAACCAAGACATATATTTTCCAAGTTATTGATCTTATGACAAAATTCTATTACAATGACTTTATTTCTAATACACCAGATGATAGATGTATATTTAATAACTTCATGTGATGGATGTTGATGCAGTAAATTGACAGCAGGTTGCACTGCTATCATTACCCTAGTATGTATGGATTGGCTACCACTCAAATAGCAAATTGTGCCTTTCAGACGTTCAAAGACTGATTTACCAACAGAAGCAGAGTTTTTATCCCTATTAGAATAACTTATTTTGACAATTAATTGACATTTTTTTCCATTTGCTGGCATAATTTTTGTTAATATTTCTGCTGCGAGATTGGATGGCATAGATTAAGCAGATACCTGATTTAAGGTACCTTCAGTTTTTATAGGTTGTTCAAATAAGTGAGCATAGTGTGAGAGGGTGGGGAAAGCACAAACTGCAATGCACCTTTTTTGACCAAACAGCAGACAATGAGAAGAGGGAGGAAAACAAACTCAGTAGACCCCAACTCACCTCATTGCATGTGTCCTTTTGTACAGGATGGCTGACACGGAAGAAAGTTATTTCCTCGCATTAAAATAGTACAGGAATATCAGAGCATGAATGGTGATTTGGAGAATAACAATTCTCTTTTTTCTTGTTTGCATGTTGTGAGGCTAGTATGTAGTTTGATAGTGGAACAAAATGTACTCTCCATTATTTGTATAATGTCAGTGTAATTCTCCCTGATTTTAATGAGGTTTTGCATTTGAATTCAGCCCACCTGAATTTGGCTTTTTATGTCAACTCTTGCATCAGTTAAACCTTTTTAGTCCTGTGGACTACCATGAGATAGCATGGAATGCAATGGCAGAATGTTTGGTGACAATGATTTATAACAAAACAGTTTCAAGGAAAATATTGTGTTGTTTATAAAATACGTATTCCAATTTAAGCAGGAAAGATTCAGGAAAGAAAATACTGAAACAGTATGATAAACTTCAGAATAATGTGAATTCTATTAAACATGTTTGAGTTATTAATGGTACTAAAAACAATATCCAGTTTTCTCACAGGCACTAATTAATATATGATCATGACATTCTGTAAAGATAAACTTTTGCACACATTTAATAAAAGGAAATGAAGTTCAATTATTAATATCACTTAACTTTACCCATCTTAATAAGGTTATAATTAAGAGAAAGCTGTCAATACAGAGTTATGTACTAGCAGTGGTACAATCACTGCAGTTACTATTAGGCAACTTAAATATCTAATATCTTTTTGGTGAACATTTCAGATGTGACACCATTTTGTGTACACTGAGTATCTTGGCATGTGGCTTCTGCCAAGTCTCATCATGGGAATCCCTTCCATAAGCTCCATGGGATGCCCTCATTCCATGCTTCAGCACTGGACTTTCCCAGGGAAGGAGAAACTAAGATGCAGTTCCTTGGCGTGGTTCACCTACACAGCTCCAACCTTTTAGAAAATAATTTAAACAGAAACATCAGAGTGACACAAGACAGCTTATTTTCGTCATGGTGATGCTAATACTCACTACAGCAAGAACTGAAAAATGCTGCCACTGGACTTTGTACCCGCCACCAGCTGCAATACAGCCCACTGGAAACCTTGCTATTTGGTGGAAGCTTAGATGAGCAGACACTGTAGCTGGCACCTCAGGTCTGTTCTGAGAAAAGGCCAATGTGTCACTTTACTGATTTCTGATTGATAATGATTCCGCAATAGCTTTTAAGTGCTCTTTTTTACCTGATAGCTTTAAAGTGAATATCTCATCTTGTACGTCTCTATAGCTACAAACAGCAATGGTATTCTACTGATCAATCTCCTGAATCAAAAGAGAGAATGCTATTTTTTTTTCTCTTCTTGTTTTTATGAGGAGCCTTTAATATTAGTTCTTAGTCCTTAAGGTGGACAGACATAGATCAGCTTTGTTAGTCTCTGTGGAATCCTAATTACTGTAATGAAAGGTTTAGTTAATGGACAGCATTAAGAATGATAGGAAGAAGTAATCTTTTGGCTGATGTATGTAATGTGTGGTGTGAATATGAGTAATTTCTATACGGGGCATCTGTTTATTTCCTATGTCTTACTACTTCAAATTTGAGTATGTTGAATGTTATAAAGGCACTTAAAGACAGTCGGATCATCTCATCAAAAGAAATGTAAAGAAATCAAGGCAATTTCAAAGGGATCACCTTACAGTCTTTCAGAATACAAAACTCCGACTGCAACTTCAGCAGGAGTTGTCTGTATTGAATAATTGGATGAACAGAATCATAGATTTTGTTCTGATCTATAATCAGTTTTTCTTCAGCTATAACAGTAGATGTTAAAACCTCAGTGTTTCCTACCTTGTGCTATTTCTTGTACTTTTTATTTGCAGTATATCCTATCTTAGAGTCAGAACTCCCACAATAAATGTAACTATTATGAACAGTAAGTAGTTTCCACTTCTTCAAATAACACACATATATTATTACATCTATAACCAAGAAAAATGTTTTTAATAGATTACTTTTAATTGAGTCTAGAATATTTGTTACCATAATCATCTGTGAGCATTTCCAGATGCAGACTAGAAGATTACATGCCAGAAAAATCCAATTCCCTGTTTAGTACCTTAATTTTCATGTACACATAAGCCTTCTTAAATGGAGAAAACATGCAGATAAATTTGGTTTATATGCAGAGAGCAGAGGATAGACCAAGTAAACTTTTATACAGAGGGTTGTAAGGAAACACCCAGGAGAGAAGTTACTTTGAGTGATGCGGTACGAGAGCTCACAATCAACTAAAAAAAAAAAATTTGGGGGCTCACATGGGAAGCTGAATGAGGTTGTGCAAAATGGCATGGCTGAGAACACTCCTAGCTCTCTATGCATCTAAGGAGCTGGATCCACATGCTAAAAAAGTGAATGAAATGACCACCATTGCATTCAGTGGATGCAGTGATAAGTGTGATGTGGAGGAGCAACATCTTTTTCATTCACTTCAGCTGTAATAAGCCCAGAGGGAACAGGTAGCCATGCACAAGGAGACCTGCTTAATCTTTAAAAGTCAAAAATTTATAAGCCAAAGTTCACAGTCAGCTCAATAGTTTATCTGCTGTAGCCATTCCTTGCTCCATCCTGGAAGATATACTGAGCAAAGCAATGACAAAGACAGTCAGAGTGAACATTACTCTTCAATGTATTCACATGCAGTTTTCTGTATTCAATACTTCTCATCTTATATGCCACAGTCTTTTGCTATTGCCATTGTTCACCAGGAGTAACAGAAGTTGCAGAATTTAATATGTAAGGACACAAAAAAGAAATGCCCATAATTTGCCTTTGAATAATGGAGTTCTATTTCAAGTTCCAAATTCAGCTGAGAAATGCATTTAAGTAACCGTATATTGGCTTCTTGCTATTTTGGACCCAAAAATTCAGAAGGAACATGTGAGATTTTAAATCAAGGACTTCAAAATTACCAGCTCACAGTACAGTATAACAATTAATATACCATTCAGTGTGCCACCTAAAACTATATAGATATGACAACTTAGAATCAGAAAAAAGTAGGAGTAACACAGAGATAACAGTAATTGAACGTATGTCTTATCTTTTATTATTTCTGTGGATTTGTTTAGTCTTAAACATATTTCATATCTAAAGAACAGATATTTACAAATGCACAGGTACATGTACATAAGGGCTACTATAATAATTTATTTAATTCATGAAAAATGCATTACCATTTTAAAATATGCAGAGGATTTTATATATTTTAAACAGATGTATTTGAGATGGACATCAACTATGACTATATCTGGGTATGCTCTGTCCTTGAGTTAGACTGGAAATCTAAGTCACTGGCCCTGTAAAAGGACTTAGTTATATCATAAATCTGATAGTAAATGCAATAAAAAGACAAGCATATTTGAATTTTAATTGGTAATTTAAAGGAGCAAAACGAGATATGAATACTATATCTGCATTTTTAAATCCAAAATTATACCATTGTTAGGGTAAATTACCTATTTTCATTGGACTAACTTACTGCAATTGAAGGACTGTGTATAACAAACTAGTCTAAACCATGCAATACCATCTTATTATTAGGCATACTAAAATTCATACTCTTAAATACGATCACCACTCAGTACGGGTAAGGACTACTGGTTTTAACCAATATCTTCTAATGGTAGGTAAGGCTGAAAGAGTAACTGATCTTTCAGTTAAATAGCTGAAGACGATTAGAAAAAAACACCTGAATGCCGAACAAATTTAGTATTTTCTGTACAAGTAAAAAATAGTTAATTCTCCACATGGAATTTTGCATATCACCTACATCAGTTATTTTGGATTAATTATGGGGAAAAATGAAAAGAAATAGTATACTAATTAATCAAAAATTATGATGTTGCCATTATTTATTTAGAACACAGACTTACCTGCAGACAACTTTGGACCAAGTCTTCATCCTGTTTTACAATTTCTCATCAAAACCACGTACGGTTATTGAGAATATGGACTTTTGATGAGGGAAGAAAAAAGCAAATATTGGAAAAACAAGACACTTTGATTTCTGTTGGTAGTCTTTCACTTTTTCATGAACTAGCAAATACAATTTGCAGAAGGAGTCATCACTATTTTTTTTTTTTTCTCTTCTCGGTGAGAGTCTGAGCCTTCAAGCTAAAGAATAACTCCTATGTGCTTGCTCTCTGGATAAATTACTATTTCAGTGTTTATAATATATGAAGTGAAACAGTTCTATCATAAAAAAACTGTAATTCAAAATGCCCTTTACTATGGTAGTGAGATAACTTTTCTGCAGGTTGAGAATCCCAAAACTTAAATGAACTCTTCACCTGCATCAAGGGCAAAAGTTGGTTTTTAATGTCTCATGCCTCTGGAAAAGCCCTTTAACTAACATCTTGTAGTGTAGCCGGGACACAGCCTGAGCTGTTGGACAAAAGGACCAGACCAACATAATCATTTCTTCCTCCAGCTCTGTGAATTCAATTTTTGTGCAGGATCAGGGAAACCCAGCTTAAGAAAATTGAATTTACTGAATTCAACTGGAATTAGAAAGCATTTAAAAGACTGTACACACAACAGCAATTTCTATACATATATGGAGTCTGGCATTGGTAGACCTTGTCTGCCCTTTACAATTTCGCTTCCTTTTGCTGAAATGTCAAAGAGAGCTTTTTGAAAGGCCTATGATTTAAGCATGCTCATGAAAGCAAACTATCAAATTAAAGTGTATTTCCTTTGCAGTTTCAGCTGAAAATAATATTAATTTTTGTCTGTTCTTTGACGTTATACAGAACTGCATATTATTAACCAGTTGTTAGGTTTTGTTTTTCTTCTCTCCATAGCTATATTTTGTCAGAGCTTGTATAAGCACCACAGTAATATTGAAACAAAAATGTGACCACTCCAGTGAGAAAATACACCCCCAAAATATTATATTTTTCTTTCTCATGAAGAAAAGATTATTTCACTACAAAACAATATAAAACAGTGTCTTTACTGCATGCATTCTACCCATCATTGTATAGTACAAATACATAGAGTTATCCAAAATATCAATATTGAACAAGTTTTAATTAATATTCTTGTTAAACAAAGCATCAAACAGTAGCTCTTTTACTTCACAAGCATTAGATTAGTTTCCAAGGGAATTACCAAGGTGCTCATAGTTTAAAGGTGAATTCACAGTTTACTGTGTATTAATTGATCTATTCATTCTGAATATGGGTTTGTTTTCTTGCTCTTTGACATAAATCTTTCTTCTCTTAGGCTGCATTTTGTTTTAATTAAAAAAAAAAAAAAAGTTGCTTAACATAGACTGCCCCAGAAAACAAATAAAATTGCAAACTTTGGATAATTCTTTACGTCCTTTGTGGGGTTTCGTTTCCTTTGAAGTCTATTCAGTTCAAGTTTTGCTGCTGACAGTTAAAACATGGTACAGCTCTGATCAGAACAGATTACCAGCCAACCTTTCATATTCTGTTCCCCTTATTACCCTGATAGTTGTCATCATGTTTTTCCCATATCCTATTCTGTGTACAGCTACGCACATTGTTACATCACTATGCTTCATAGAGGAGCCCTGCTGTTTGGCCCTCAAAGGGAAAATAATGGTACAAGCATTTATGTCCATTTGGTTAAGCCATTTACCATTATGTTTTGTGGTTTACAGAAGAGATGAAAGCCAGGGGAAAATAGTATTAAGATGGAATAGACAAAATGTCCTTGTGCTGTGACAGGCCTTCAAAGGAAGGCGACAAACCAGGATTATTTTGTTGATTACAACGTACTCCATGTTTCATTGTGTAACACCTCTAGTCACTAAGTACAGTACGTTACACCCATCAAAGTGAAAAAAATATCTTGTATTATAAGATTAGATAAAAGCACAGCAAGCAAAAAAGTACAGTATTTTATTAGGTTTATTAAGTTTACCTGTCTTAGAAGCTTTAAAAAAAATATCTTTTCATAAAGGCTTATTAGTCTTCAGTTCCCATTTTCCCTTCCTCATAATGAGGAACAATGTCTCTTCAGAGAAAGGCAAGAAAGAATGATTGTTCCTGGCAGTGCACTGATACATCCCATTTCACAATACGTGGTCCAATACAGTACATGCAAGGAAGAAGAAAGAGGAGAGAAAACAAGGACTGCATGTGTGTAAATATGTGTGGGTCAGTATAGGGCAGCAGTGTGACTTACACTTACAAACCTTAGAAAACACAATATTCTGTTGCTGTAATGCAGGTATAAACACGTTTCAATAAAATAAAATTACCTTTAAAGTAGCTTTCCTATAGAATAAAGGAGACGGAAAGTAGTATTGTGATTAAATAAGTGATAAATAAGCGATTAATAAGTAATTAATTGTGATAAATAAGTGATTAAATAACATCTCACAAAAATATGATCTGTTTCTTTACCTATAAATGCTGGAAATCTGTATACTGTAAAAGATGGGATTAAAAACAGAGGGTTACAGTAAGTAAAAGTGTTTTCTCTTTCATGGATCTTGAAATGTGTTAACATTTCAAATCTAAAAGTATGAGGACTCTGTTGCATATGGGACAAGTCTGACTTCCAGCTGAAGTCCAGTATAATAGTGTTTCTCTAACTGGGGAAAAAAAACAAAAAAAGCAAAAATCACTGTATCTGCACTTTGATAAAAATCAGATAGTTTTTGTTTTTAGAAAATGGCTTTATTTAAAAGTTTATAGAAGCTGCAGAGAACTGTGCTGAGGAAAAAGAAACCTCTGAGTTTCCGAAATCTGTATTTTTTGGTCCTCTAATTTATGAGCTTTCTCTTCCAGAAGTAGTTATAAATTCTAACTTTCAGACAGTGACCCAGAAAACAACAACAACAAAAAAAACCCAAAGAGAAAACCCCACAAAGCAAAAAATCAACCAAACAACAAACATTTTTTGGGGCTTTCAACTATGTGCTTTGTTTTCTCTGTTCATCCCTGTGTTTTTCCTGCTCAGTTCCTCACTAACAAAATACCATTCACACTAAGTGCTAACAGGCTCATGTCAGGCCTTCCAGTGAGGCTTTTCTACTACAATTCACTGTCATTCAAATATATGTGGTATATATACAGATAGAGATATATATAGGTAGGCAAATATACACTGTAGGATCAGAAAAGATGATTTAATTATTGAGCTCTCCAGTTTAACTCTCTACATTTGCAGAATAACTCACTCCCTTAATTCACTGCTATTTTATTCTTTTAAGGTTGGGTTGTTGGCTTTTCTGGTTTTTGTTTTTGTTTTTTGGTTGGTTGGGTTTTTTTCTGAAATATGTTCAAAATATGTTATAATCTCATCTTTGAAAATCTAAATCATTGGTCAGATGCTTTCACTTTTCAAAAATCAGTTTTCTAAGATTCTTATTTCACTTGATGAAGCTTTGGGAATAATCACGTGTGTTCTATGCACATATCACTAGAATTTATTTTCCTCTTTCATATATTCCTTCATTATTAAAAAAGATGTTTGCAAAAAAAAGGTTACATAACCTCTGGAAGGCCTGGGAGACAGTGAAATTATTAAAATACTATTATTCAGAATATGCTGTGATTCTTCTGTGGTGCTCTGTAGCTCGTGAAAACACTGCAACAGTGACTGGACCATAGAAGAGTTTTGTTGATGAAGCAAGGACATGGCCAGGAGATCCCAAGAACCTCTTATCCATTTTCAGAGCCCTCCTGAGGAAACGTGTTTGACAGACAGTTTCCATTGCCTGTCTATATTTTAGGGGGTAGCTCTTCTGACTAAATTTCCCCATGCACAGATCACTTTCTTTAGTTGTATGAATGAGCTAGGATTTATCCCTTTAAAGGAATGAGTAGTTAAAGGCTCATGAACAGAAACTCCTTGAAAAGGTATCCTGAAGGGCTTCTTTTTTGTTGTGTTCCAAGTAAGGGTTTCAAACAGATAAATATTACTTTCTCATACTTAATATGCTAGTAAGTAATAGAGCTGGTATGTTAATAACAGTCTTAGAATCCTTA
>KZ506152.1:267274-279655 GCA_002844005.1 Limosa lapponica baueri | reverse complement strand
CAGGAGTTGAGTTTTTTTTAAACTAGGTTTCTGGGAAAAAAAACACACTAACAAAACAAACAAGTAAACACCACCACCCCCACTCCCCCTGAAAGCACAAGTATAAAGTTCTTTTTGAAGGATTCAGACAATAATGCCAGTAACCATCCATTTTGCTTTTGCTTGAAATAATTGTGACAGAACTGGGTGTTTACAGCAATCTAGTAAGTGCCACAGCTACCATCTCTGAACATGCCCCTTGAAACAAAAGGAATACTTTTTTTATCTGAGTTCAGTGCGCTGCAGGTCATGCTCAATGTCAGCAGAAGTTGTTGGAACTTGTTCTCAGCCTTGCCAGAATACTCAGCACATAGCAGAAGAGAGTTCTAGCTTCCTAATTGGAAAATTAAGGGAATAAGTAAAAAATATCATGGTGTTATTTGAGATATCAAATGCTTCAAGACAGGTAAAGCCAAAATTTACTTGGAGTGCAAAGTTCCATATGTCATGTCTTTAGTTTTCTTTTTTTTTTTTTTCCCCTTGCATCCATATTGTTAGTTAGTAAAGATTTAATGGTAACTAGAGAAAAGAGATTAATCTTCATAAATTTGCTAGTAAGACCACTGTCTCCAATCTGTTCCATGTGGCATTGCACCAAGTGTGCTATCCACCCAGAGAAATCCTATTATTTGTGTCAGATGTGTGGCACCTCAGAAATATGCCTTCCAGCCCCGTGGTCTCCATGGAAACATTGTCGTTCAAACAAAACACCTGCTTAATCAATAAGATTATATCAAGGTAAAAGCTAAATTAAGTATTGTGAAGAGGTGCTACAAGACATAAAAGTAAAATAAATGTGTGTATTTTTCCTGTCTTTGAAGGATAACTGTGTAAGCAGTAACTTCTTCAGGATTTGTCAATCTGCCAAAATCACTTTTAGCTTTCTTGCCATTTTGTTACGGATTTTTCTACATAGAATCAATGAATGTGATATTATATAGTGTGTATCTTATAGGTTGAATTAAAAAGTGTTCACTCCTTTGAGTACTTCAGAGAATATGAACTTGAGAAGAGTTGCCTCTCAACACCAAAGTGTCATTGGACATGCAAGATCATAGAATCTTAGAACCATAGAATTATTTAGGATGGAAAAGACCTCAAAGATCATTGAGCTCAACAGTAAAGCTAGCACTGCCAAGTTCACCACTAAACCATATCTCTAAGCACCATGTATACCCATCTTTTAAATACCTTCAGGGATGGTGACTCAACCATTTCCCTGGGCAGCCTGTTCCAATGCTTCATAACCCTTTCGGTGAAGAAATTTTTCCTAATATCCAATCTAAAGCTCCCCTGGTGCAACTTGAGGCCATTTCCTCTATCGTCTATTACTTGGGAGAATAGACCAACATCCACCTCACTACAACCTCCTTTCAGGTAGTTGTAGAGAGCGACAAGGTCTCCCCTCAGTCTCCTTTTCTCCAGGCTAAACAATCCATTTCCCTCAGCTGCTTCTCATAAGACTTAATAGCCCAATACAGTCTTTAGCTTCCCTAACCTTAATAAAAGGAATATATACAAAGCCAAATATTTTAAAATGAGTAATTATTTACATGTTTTAGTAAACTAATTTTTCCTAAGAATAGATGAGGACTAATATATGGAAATATATATACATATGTACATATACATATATGTACATATACATATACATATATATATGTATATATACGTATATACATATGGAGATGTACTAGGTTGACCCTGTCTGCTTGCCAGAAACACACCAAGTCACTCTCTCACTTGCCCTCAAAGAACAAATATGATGAAAAAGCTCATGAGTTGAGATAAAGACAGGGAGACTACATACCAATTACCATGACTGGCAAAACAGACTCCACTTGGGGAAAATTATATTCTTTATTACCATTTAAAATGGTGAGAAACGAAGACAAATTAAAACACCACCTACCCCTCACCTCCCTTTTTCCCCAGGTTCAACTTCACTCTTTTATTGCCATGTCCTCTTCCCCCTGTCCTCATGAGTGGTGGAAGTATCATGGGGAATGGAGGGCTGTGGTGAGTTCATAACTGAACTCTGGTCAGTTCTCTCTGCCTCTCATTCCTCCTCACTCTTTTCTGCTGCTCCAGCACGGGTCTTTCCCAAGGTCCATAGTTCCTTCAAGCAATATCCACCTGCTCTGTTGTGGTTAATAATTAGACTAATGTTATCCTGGACTGCATTAGGCAAAATGGTGTTAGCAGGTCGAAAGATGTCATCCTTACCCTCTACTAAGCACTGGTGAGACCATATCTGGAGTACTGTGTTCAGTCCTGGGCTCCTCAGTGCAAGAGAGATGTGGACATACTGGACAGGGTCCAACAAAGGGCCACAAAGATGATTAAGAGTCTGAAACAGCTTGCATATGGGGAGAGGCTGACAGGGCTGGGACTGTTTATCCTGGAGAAGGGAAGGCTCAGTGAGGATCTTATCAATGCTATAAATTCCTGCAGAGAGGGTGCAACGAGGACAGACCCAAAGTCTTCTCAGCAATTCCTAGCTACAAGACCACAGGCAATGGACACAAACTGAAACACATGAGACTCTGTCTGAGTGTCAGGAAACACTTTTTTTTTCCTGTGAGAGTAACTGAGCCTCACACAGGCTGCTCAGGGCGGTTGTAGAGCCTCCCTCCTTGGAGATATTCAAAAGCTGTCTGGACATGGTCATACACAACCAGCTTTAGATGGCCCTGCTTGAGCAGGGACGTTGAACCAGGTGCCTTCCAGAGGTGTCTTCTAACCTCAACCACTCTGTGTTTCTGTGAAAAAACCAAATCTACCTTGCTCCCTACTGACAGCACTGAAGACATCCATTGTTTTCACCTGGGTGATTTTAGAGTTCAGCATTTGGTGGCCCTGCCTAGGAAATCTTTTCAAAAATAGAGCCTTAGCACACCAGAAAATCAGGACTGTCTAAGCTGTCTCAAGTTGGGTACATAAAACTGAAGCATCAAAAATGACTTGTTAGTTTGAACCATAAAACCTGATATTATTGAATCAGAAAATGCCTGCCCCAATGAAAAACTTCTTCCAGAGGGAAATGGCTGTTGGTGAGAAATATTTGAAGTGAAAGCCTCCCCAATCTACATAAGATTTGAAATAATTTACCCACTTCAGTGAAAACTCTAATTATATAGTATGAATTCCTGCATCAGAAAGCCAAGCAATTAATCAAGTCTATTACTA
Organism: Limosa lapponica baueri; assembly: GCA_002844005.1. Taxonomy (NCBI): domain Eukaryota; kingdom Metazoa; phylum Chordata; class Aves; order Charadriiformes; family Scolopacidae; genus Limosa; species Limosa lapponica. Next base: position 276,427 of record KZ506152.1, on the reverse strand, counting down.
ACTCTTCAAGCCACCCCAGCTGTATGTGAAGGAGGTGTGAAAAATTAAAGTTCAGTAATCTAAAAAAACACTCCAGCTTTATTCCTTTCTTTGTTGGCTGGGAGTAGTTGTGGAGGATTCACAGTAGTATTCACTCTGTGGGTGATTTTTGAGATGGGCCTTTCTGATCTAAACCCAAATTGTAGTCTAAAATTAAAACACAGGTTGGATTTTGCATTTTCTGTGCCAAGAATTTTCTGAATCAGACATACCAAGTAAGCTCCAGTGATTTTCTGAGTCACTTATGTTTTTAGTATTTTTTATAATTAAAGCTTTTGCGAGACTCAGTTCTAAGCAGCTGCACTAGACTAACTAGCAGGTGCTCATGCCTCCACTTGAATTAGTTTCTGTCCTACTGTGATAGCTATCCGGGCTGGAGAAAAAATAGCATCTGTGAGTGAACACAGGACAGATCATGAACTTTTATGATCCCTATACCAAAGAATGTGTAATCTCATTTTAATCAGTGCATCAGTTTGTATAGTAAGAAAAGAAGAAACCAGAGATGTCTGAGAGTACGTCAAACAGGGGACCTAGATGCTTAAAATGTCCTGTTGTTTCAGTATATATAGATATAAAGTTCTGTGGTCCTAACTTACTATTACAGACTGATTGTTTTTTATAAATATTAAATACAAATGGGTTTTAAGGAAGAATACAAAAGAGAAAAAGCCTTTTGGGGTGAAGTAAAAGGGTGCTGCAGGTGTGAAGAACAATTTGGTAAATACCTCAAAGATTTGAGGAAAAGTAGATAAGGTAGCAATAGAAACAAAATCTAAGCAACAAATAAAGCATCAATGGCCAGGGTAATAAACTGAGGACAAACATTTGAATAACAAGAATGGTTGAAACAGAGGAGTGAGTGGAAAACATAAAGGTCAAAGAGCATTGTGGAGTGTATCGTGTAAGAACATAAAAGCCACGGCACTGATCATCAGACTGATTATGACAAATAAAGAATGAGGAGACTGGAGAAGGAGATTTTTAAAGAATATTTAGACAAAGACTAAAGAAAAAAAATATTAAGACCAAAGGTAAGACCTGAAGAGGTAGAACACCAAAATCATAAGATTGCATATGAGAGAAAAAAATAAGTGAAGCAGAGGAAAGTTAAGACAAAAGTTCAAGAGGGAGAACAGTAAACAAAGAAACAAAAGGGAATGAGAACCATGTATAGGAATGAATGTGAAAATAATATGACATAATTCCTTCTTATAAAATAGAAAAAAATAGGATTATAAAATACAAAGGTGTTGAATATAACCTCTACACCATCTATTATTGCATTCAGGACATTCACGTTTCCATCCAGAGGAAGAGTCTCTGATCACCTTTTGCTTGAAGTCTCATATCCCTGAATTACCAGATGATATTTGATAGTTAGGATCTGGTAAAGATGTTTCTCATCATTGTTTCTGATTTCTGTTTTGTCTTTCTCAAAAAATTGGTTGACCTAGTTTGTAAAGAGAAATTTGGCACAACTCTCTGAGTTTCTTGTTCTCTCTTTCTTCAACCAGATTGGCTCTTTCCTGCTTATGAAACTACTGATCATCCATGCCTTTCCCTGAGCACAAGCACTTTATACTTTCTTCTGGGTTGGTTCTTCTCCCATTCCCCTAGCCCTGGATGACCCCCTTCTTTACAGAAGAAGATCCCATAATCATTGCTAGTCTTTTTCCAACTTACTATATAAAAAAGTTTTCTGTACAGCCAATATCCCACATATAGACTCTTCTGTTTCATCTTTCCCTCATGTTTTAGACAACAACAAAAAAATAATTAGAGCAAACCAAAAGAACAAATCCGGCTTTCAAACTCCAGGCCATGCATCACTGCTGACGGAAGTTTCTTTTAACTGTTGATAAAGACCCCCACTCCACAACTTCCACAGGTACGTTCAGACTAAATTTAGCATCTGAACATGAAAGTAAATTGGCTGAAGAATTGTATTTTGGGATTGACTGCTATCAGCAGTTTTAGAGGACCATGATACTTGTTGCAATAGTGATTTTGGTATGTAAACTTTTAGATGCCAAATTTGCAAGTTTTAATGGTTTCAAAGTTTTAGGAAATACATACACAGCACAATGAAGGTTCCCTTAAAATATCTGAATTTTGTCACACAGAACCGAAACAATCAAAACTGCCAATCATTTTGAATTACTAAGATTGATAGTATTGAAAATCCCCCAGGAAAACCAAACCAAAACAAAACAAATATCTTCCAGGAGAAAATGGCGGTAGATGACAAAGCTTTGGCCACTAGAATAATTTAAGATAATTTATCTACTCAGTGACAACTCTAATTATTAATTATACAGCACACGTACATCAGAGAACCACACAATTAATCAAGCCTGTTTCTATAACCTCAAGCTGTTCCAGCTGCATGTGAAGGAGGAGTATCACTATTTTTAACATTACATTACAAAGTTTGTATCTATCTTGCAGCAATTTCAGCCTTTATCTTCTTTTCTTTAATCCTACACTTGAAAAACAGACTATTCCCTTCCTTTCCATGTCAGCTTTCTATGAACGTGAATATGGTTTATCATCTCCTTCCTTAGTTTCTAGGGAAAATGACACCAGTTCTTTCTATCTTTTTTTGTATGTCATATCTAGTAGTTCATTCCTGTACTTTTTCTTGGGATTGTCCTCTCTCCATATTTTTCTTAAAATGTAATGCTCAAAATGTTGTCCGTTTTGTTCCTTATGTTTTACATGATAAAACACTGTTCATACTTCCTAATAGATGCCTTAGAATGTTTGCCTCTTTCTGCTACTTACTTAATCAATATTCTAGTATTTGAATAGATAATTATTTTGTCTAAGCTTATGAAAATGCATTTGTTCCTACTTAATTTTATCCCTATTTTCCAGTCCATTTCTCCATTTTATGGAAACAATTAGAAATTCTAATCCTGTCTTTCAGTGTCCTAACTGTCCACCCCTGTTTGATGTCATCTGCAATAATAATCATGTTCTCTATTTCTTCAAACAGGTCATTATTGAAACATTGGATGCTCCAGTTTGATGTTTGATAGGGTATCATTATTTATCATTATTTTGAAACTAGAGAGGGAATACTTTATTACGATTGCTCTACAGACTTTCATGCCAAACTACTTCAGACAAAGCACACAGACAAAGCATATACTTAATGTGGATTTACAGATTGGAAAAGGCTAGATACATATCTGAAAGCTATCTCCTCACCTGAAGCAACTGATGTTCTTCAAAGACTACAATGCATCTAGTAACATAATAAGTTCTCAATATTCTCAGGAAAAAAAAGAAAAACTAGAGAGAATATGTAATGATGATACTATAACGCATAATAGTTAGCTGAAGAAGAGCTTGTGTTACAAGTCTATTACACTGAACAGTTTAAAAATATGCCTGGAAATTTCCTAAAGCATTTTCTATATTTAATGCTTTGTTTTACGAGAACATTTAAAAAAAAATAAAATTAAATAATTAAACTAAAATCCTTAAGACAGATTAAGAAAAGAAAGGGGCTGACAATCAGTTTCCATTATACTCATTGAATCTTTACATGTGGGACCCTTCCCTGCAGCCTTTTTCTCTAATAGAAATATGGGGGTGCTTTAAGCAACAAACTCTACACTATCTCCTCTTGGTCTCTGAGAAAATATTTTTGTCACACCAGGTTTGATGGTGTATTTGCTTTCTTCTATTCTTAGGCATCTCTTAGACTGGTGTCATATCACCTAATAGTATATATCTATAAAGACCTGTATGTTTCCCAGTTAGTCACGCTACGCTCTCTATTTAGTCAGTGGAAAGAAATAGATTCTTATAGTGTGAATCATAAAACTGTTTTGAAGTTCACCTTAGAACATTCTGATTAATTTCTTTCCTTTCACTGTAAAGGACTCTTCATGAGTAGTTCTATATCACATATGTCTGCACTGCTTCAGATGAAACCCTTTCCTCTATTTTTTCTTGAAGTTTTCTATCTGCAACCTGTATCTCCCTCTTTCTCTGTCTCCACCCTTGTACCTATCCTGCCCTCAAGTTCAGAACCGTGTCCTGGCTGAGCATGCTCAAATACCACTGGAGGAGGAAACATTTCTGCTCTCTTCTGGCATTCCACATAATCCAGGGTGAATGTCAAGACAAGCAAACAAACAGATTTGTGTTTTGTCACTTTTTACTAACATTTCCAAAATTCACACAGTAAACTTACAGCAAATAAATAAAACATAGAGGTACTCTGCCACAGTGCTTTTAACTAGAAACTGCTACAATTTTTTGCATGTTTTATTTCCAATTGAAATATGAGAAGTAGTGGGAACAAAATAAGACACATTCATAAATCAATTTATTTTAACTAAAATAATGAAATTGGAGGGCAGCATCTAATAAAAAGTCATGATAGTGACTTTATAGGCATAAGAAACAACTTTTGCAACACAGTATGTGATTTTATACCTTTGAGTTTGGACATTGACAAGAATATTCATGAATATTTTACTGGTTTCCATAATGTATCACCTACAGTGGAGACAGCCCTTTTGTTCGCAATTACAGAATTTAAACAACTCTCACTAATTTTATAATGATTGCTTACATGCCAGATTTGCATTAGATGTAGCAACTGGTTTGTAATAATATGACTAAAAAGTGTCATTTTTTTTCCTCTGGGTATGCTTTATACAGTGTCTTTTAAAAATAAAATAATCTAAGGGACATCTTACACTTATTAAAAAAAATGTGAAAATAATAAAGAAAAGCCATCCCCACCCAGATTGTGTCAGCACTAAGGTTTAGTTCTGGAACTATAAAGCTGCACAGCAGAAAAGGACCTGGGGCTGTTGGTGGACAGCCGGCTTAACACGAGCCAGCAGTGTGCCCAGGTGGCCAAGAAGGCCAACGGCATCCTGGCCTGTATCAGGAATAGCGTGGCCAGCAGGGGCAGGGAAGTCATCGTGCCTCTGTACTTGGCACTGGTGAGGCCTCACCTTGAGTAATGTGTTCAGTTCTGGGTCCCTCAACACAGGAAGGACATTGAGCTGCTGGAGCGTGTCCAGAGGAGAGCCACCAAGCTGGTGAAGGGTCTAGAGAACAAGTCCTATGAGGAGAGGCTGAGGGAACTGGGTATGTTTAGTCTAGAGAAGAGGAGGCTGAGGGGAAACCTCATTGTCCTCTACAACTACCTGAAAGGAGGTTGTAGAGAGGTGGGTGTTGACCTCTTCTCCCAAGTGAATAATGACAGGACCAGAGGAAATAATCTAAAATTGCATCAGGGGAGGATTAGAGTAGATATTAGGAAGAATTACTTTAGTGAGAGAGTGGTCAGGCACTGGAACAGCCTGCCCAGGGAGGTGGTGGAGTCACCATCCCTGGAGGTATTTAAGAAATGTGTAGACATGGCACTTCAGGGCATGCTCTAATGCCTGGGATTGTTGGTTTGTGTCTGTTTGTGGGTGGGTGTGGTGTGGTGTGGGTGTGGTGTTTTGTGGTTGTTTTTTTATTTGTTTTTGGTTTTGTTTTTTGTGGTTGGACTAGGTGATCTCAAAGGTCCTTCCAACCATGAATATTCTGTGATTCTGTGATTCTGTAATTTCTCCTTTGTTACTAAATCATGTGGAAAGATTCACACAGGAAAGACAAGTACTTTTCAAACCTTTTCAATCTGCAGATCAAGCCTATTTTGCACTGCAGGCATAGCTCACTCTAAGATAATGAAAGCGTACTGAAAATGGTCTTGTTTTAAAAAAATAGTAACAGTTACAGTTTGTGGCCTCTTAGAATCAATCCAGAGCTCATACTCTGCAGAAATTACTAGAATAATTGGCAAGCAGTTGGGTGCTTCAGCAATATAAACACTGTCCTATTCCCTCAGTCCGCCAAAATGATAAAACCTGAACTCCTGAGGTAAACTGATCACAAGGAAGGTAATGCTGAAATGCACATAGTTCAGAGGAAATGATGTTCTCCAGAAAATGCAAATGAAAATAGTTGAGCAGCTGCCATTATCAGCAAGAAAATGTTACAAATATATCTCCTTCAATGTAATTGATCGTACAAAGTTCAGCATTCAATCAAGATGTGAGAAGTGTCTCTAAAATTATGCAAAATCTTAACATACTCATAGCTCCAAACATAACTGAAATACAAGTTCAAGATGCATTTCAGGTGTACAGCTCCTATTTCAAACATGAGTGGCTGATTACTCAGCTTCATTCATTGCAAGCCAGATGTCAAAAAGATAGATTGTTGAAGTCAGTTCAGAAATATCTTCGTTCTCTCCACCAGATTGAATGTCAGCTGTTTTCCAAAGCAATGAAATTAATAAAAATGATTCTGTGGTAGAGGCAAGCAATGCTGTGAGCTCGGACATCCTCTTGTTCACTAATCACTTAGTGTCAAAGAGATAAATAAAGGTCTGCTTCATTGGGTGCCTGTGTTCCAGCCGATCGCCCTTGCGTAACCTGTACTTACCTAGCTTGGTTGGTTGGTTCCCAAAAGCTCATTAGAAAACTTTGTGCAAGACAGGATTCCCAACACGCTAGTTCTTGGTAAAGCTAGCCATAATAAATTAACAATAAACACTGTTTTATAGTGAACCTTATTACATTCAATTATTAAATTAAATTAAATTAAGTTATTAAATTCAATGTCAGTCATCTAGCATCTGAAGTAAATAGCAACGTTCAATTTATTCTGGAATTGGCTTATGCTGCTAAATATGTGGTGTGAAAGATTAATGTCATTTTCAGCCTTTGACAGAAACACCACTAGTTCCGACTGTACTATTTCTTTTCTTGGATGCATCAGTGGAAAAATTAGTTTTGGAAGTACTTTCATAGCACATCACTGTTAGAGCCCTTCAAATTTCTTTTATTTCCAGATTTCTTGTAAAAACTATGATTGCCTCTGGTACTCTTGTATTTTCTTTCTGGGACAACTGGATTGACAGAAATTTCCTTGTATAGTTCACAACCCAAAGCATCCATATATTTGTTCCCTGTTTTTTGAACCAGACTTTTTTGGCAGCTGCAGTTTACTGATTTATATCTGTAGGTCTGTTCTGTTAATTTCTGTTACTTTTATGCACTTTTTATTTCAGTTTCCCACAATTCACATTTCTGTTTTCTTTGCTCTGTGTTTTGTTTTGTTTTGTTTTGTTTGGTTTTGGTTTGTTTGTTTGTTTTTTCCCATTCAAATCCTGCTTAGAGTCTCTGCTAATGCTCTTCTACTGTCTTTTCCCCAGATTGAAATGTCATCTGTGTAGACCTCAGTAACCCATATGACATCAAGAAGTGTTGTATTTTTTGGTAAAACACCTTGTGTACCAAACACAGCCCAAATGGCAGTTTGAGAAACAGTGTTTCCCAAAGGGGCTGTTGAACACGCACAAATACATCCTCTGTTTTTCTAAGGGCAGCAAGCATAACCCTGGTGACGTACAAAGGATAAAAATTACATATATTTGGCATCAGCTGTCACCTTCTGAACATATCCCCTTCAAAAGCAGAAGAAAATCTTAACAAACATACTTAATCTTTTTGATTTTTTTTTACAAGCTGACAATTCCATCAAAAATTTGTTAATTCTGACAATTTTTCCTACAATGGCCAACAACTATATGCATTCCAGTAGTTTGATACACATTGATTTCCAGAGCAATATTCTCATTCTAACCTTACACAGAGGAACTGTGGCAAGGTTATGAAATGGGAGACATTTAGCCTTCTTCACTACTCTTCTAGATTGCCATATTTCTCAATCTTTGGAATATCTGTTCAGACAGTTCTCAGGTGTGACATTACCTGATTCTTTGCAATGTACTCTTGATTAGACACAATGTATGAAACATTTTCATTTCAATAAAATTACTTTTAATACAAAAAATCATCCAATACTGGCTCATTATAAGTTGCACACATACATTTACTCATATGTATAATTCATATATTCCTTTAATGAAATTTTGTCAGTTTTGTCATAATTGTCAGTTCTGATGTTTTCCTTTTATTGTTCTTTTCTTCCCCCTCCCCCCCAAATTATCTATGACTGATGGTTCACAGACTCATTCTTCACTTGGATTTTCACCTTAAAAGTAAAAAATATTTGTTTTACTTTTCTGGTTAGTAGCACTTTCGTCTTCTACCTGTAGCATTGCTCTTTGTTCTAATGAAAGATTCCTCTAACTAATTGGACTGCTATGTTATGAGATTGCTGGTTTTTGCAAATGTCTCAAAATAACCTAATAAATTCTCATGTTTATACTGTGTTTCAGAAGGCTTGTATTTTATTTCTAAATAATGAGTATTGTGTTTGGGGTGATTGTGTCAGTATCTGTCATTTCTTAGTATTTGTGAGCATTTTTTTAGATTTTGCATGCTTGACAGTCTTTCTTTCTCACATTGTTTCCTCTCTGATTTCAGATAAATCCATTTTATCAAACCTAGAGTGCAACTTTTGGGTTAGAATGGGTGATCTTTTCTGCTTGGAAAATTATAATTGCCATCCGTAACACCTTTCTCACTGAATTTATCTATCATAGATAGATTCACAGCTTGGTTTCAAATTTTGAAAGACCTGCAAATTGCACTTTTAAGCAAATATTTTTCTGTGAATTTAATAATATTATTATTAATGTTACATTTCCAATACATTCCTGTTATTGTCACTGCACACTGCTGACATATTGCATAAAATGTTCTTCAGATTCCTCTTTATTTCTGGAGTTCCAAAACTGTTGGAGATGGTAGTTGCCCTAAGTTTTCAGTAAAGCTGTTTTCCTAATTTCCAAATCAAGGAATAACAGAAATGCTTCAGTTACTGTTTGACTTCTACCTTATCATTACTGCAAAATCTTAGTTATTGCAGTATGGAAAACATTTCCATCTAGCTCGTGCTAGAGATGAGTATATCAAAAATGTTCCACAAATCTTTTCACTGCTTTTTATTGCATTTAAATGCTGGTATGATGTTGATGGGCCAAAAAAGCTTCCTAGTGAGCCATTATTTTACACACTTGCACCAGGCTATTGTCACACAGGAGGTAATTTTAAGGAATTCACATGAGTACTGCTCTCAAATACAAGAATTTTGTTTAGATTTACAAGCAATCTTTGTATT